>OX451217.1:111727648-112187799 GCA_949628195.1 Phasia obesa
GAAATGAAAATCATGACTGTAAAGTGGCATATTTTTAATATTAAGAATATACATACATATGTATGTATATAGAGTAACATATTTTTTTAAATTCGTTTGATTTTTAAATAGATGAGATCTCTGTTTTAAAACCTAGATGCATTAGACAACGTCAGAATACCGACTACAAACTGTCAAAAATAAAATACACACTTTTACAGGTAAACGATGATTTTGAAGGCAGTATAGCCACCGTTGTGACTGCGGTTAACTTAGGCTAATTTCTATTTTATTCAACAAAAGAAAATGTCACAAAATTGTAAATTACATATTCATATACAAGCAAAGAGTTTTGGAGGAAATATTTATAATTTTTTGAAAAAGTTATTTAATTTTATAAAAGCAAATTAAGTACTTTTACGACAATGTTAGAGTTTACGATGTAGCTGTCGTCTTCAATATCATTAGGTAGCTGACAACACGGCGATAATTGAATGAATAATGAGTTTCTTCTCATACGACTTATTTTAATTTATGTAAAGAGTCAACAATATGGATAATGCTGTACATGTCTGTATAAATAAAATCACCGTGGTGATTCGGTAGTGCCGAATATAGTACTTTTACTTGTTTTTAATTTCATTTATAATAATCATCTGGAGAAACCCTAAAATTTATTTGTGTGTTTAAAATTTAAGTTTGTTAAAGTGCACTAAGTTTGACATTATCAAATAAATTATTAACGTTTGATCTATTTACCTTAAAAAAGATTTTGTTTTCCAAATAATCCAACAAAAAAATTAACGAATATATTATCAGAAAATATTCAAGTAAATGTCAAAAGTGCCCTTTGTGACTTCTTCCTTTGTACTCAATTTCGCTATAATCCCATGCCAATTGTCATCAATTATAAAATTTGTTGCCATAATTGCTTTATTAAAGACACGTTCATAACTTAAGACAAGTCGTGCCATAATAAATTGCAATTATATTTTTCTTCCTCCATCTTTTTTTTCCAGACTGCATTAATTTCCTTCTTATAGTCAGTCGTCTGTCTTTTTAATTGTCAAATCATGTTTAAATAATTAAATAAAGGTTTTAGTCAATTTTTTCACTTTAACACCTTTTGTTAAAATAAGTATTAAATTTATACGATATTATACTTTCAATACCACTTCCATTGATACACTCGAGGAAATTAAGCAGAAATTTGTGTAAAAAATTTGGAGCTATTTATAATTTATTATTTTTTTACATTTCATGTAAATTCGTTTATGTTTCAGTTAACAATTTTTACTACACGGCACTACTTCATCTAAAATCATAATTTCATGTTTACTTTAACAATTATTCGAGTGTACGAAACAGCAAACCCATTTCTCCTGTTTATGGATAGGAAGTTGAAGTGTAAGCCGTGGTATTAAGTTCATTAAAATTATTTGACGTGTATGTTTCCTGTTCATAATTATTTGCGTGTTGCTTTGTGAACAACAAGAAAACGCCATTCAGTTTATACCAACCACTATACCAGTTATTGTACTTAATAACTCGCACCGAAATGTATCAATAACAACCTTGAATTGGCAGAAATTTTGTTAAAAAGAAAACAGAAACAAGGGTAATAAAGAAAATAATGTTTGTTACAAAAACATGCAATAGTGTTGTTGCACAACATTTTTATTTATTAGTAGGTAACACACATAACCGATAATTATACATGAAAATAAATTAATTTGTTAGCCACTGTTAAGAAATTCGTAAATGCAAATCGGTATAGTTTTTTAAATCCCTGCTTTTTTCTAAATTCGTAAATGCAAATCTGTATAGTTTTTTTAAATCCCTGCTTTTTTTCTAAAATTTTCAGGAATTCAGACAAGAGTATTTATTATATTGTTATTGTTAAAAAAAGTCAGTCGCAGTCAACAAAAAATATACATGCATGCACATACATATGTATGTATATCGGGTAGTCCAAGTACCATTAACTTTTTAAAAATTTAATAAAACGAACTAAAATTAATTACTTTGAGCCTATTACGTCTTTGTAAGGTGTGTTTAGACTGTAATACTTTTGGTTTGATTTTGTAGAAGCAAAGGTAGAATGAAATACGCTGCGTACTTAAAAAAATGGCAATAGAAATTGGATGTACATCTTTTTAGGGTTCCGTATACAAAGTGTAAAAACATAACCCTATTGTTTTCGCTACAATGTCTGTCCGTGTGTCCGTCTGTCCGTCTGTCAGCGCCTTTTATCTCTGGAACCGTAATAGGTAGACCCTTGAAATTTTCACAGAAGGTGTATAGCTGTGGCCGCTATAGCAACAAAAATTAAAACTTATAGGGTGTTCCGATATAGAGGTGTTATTCACGAATATGTATTTATATCTTGAACTGTATGAGGCATACACTAAAAATTTACAAACAGTAATTAAAACTTAGTTCGCTTTATAAAAAAGTCTAAAAAAATAACCTAAAAATTAAAGGGTGTTCCGATAGTGGTGTGATTTGCATGTCTAAGTCCTAAGTTTTATAATAGGTAGACTCTTGAAATTTTCACAAAAGGCGTATAACTGTAGCCACTATAGCAAGAAATACTAAAACTTATAGGGTGTTGCAAAAGTGACGTGTTATTTACCTATATATCTTTATTTCTTGAGCTACAGGAAGCAACCACTTAAAATTTGCAGTGATTTAAACTATGTTCGCGTTATAAGCAAGTATACAATATTAAACCTAAAAATTAACGGGTGTTCCGTTAGTGACATGATTTGTATGTGTGTATGGTATAGGTTTTGAACGATAATAGGTAAACTATTGAGGTTTTTACAGGATGAGTATTACGATGGCCACTATAACAAATAGTAAAAATTAAAGGGTGTGCCGACAGTGACGTGATTTACATGCACATTGACTAATTTTTTAACCATAATAGATAGACTCTTGAAATTTTCACAAATGGTGTATTACTATGACCCCTATAAAAACAATAAAAATTTATAGGGTTTTGTCGGCAGTGACGTGTTTTGCATGTATAACGACATATTTTTTTAACTGTAATAAGTAGACTCTTCAAGTTTGTATAGAAGATGTGATGCCATGGCCATTATGACAATTACTAAAAATTAAAGGGTGTTCTAACAGTGACATGTTCTTCACGTATAGTAACTTATTTTTGTAATAGTAATAGGTAGACTCTTGATATATTCATAGAAAGAGAATTGCCATGGCCGCTATAACATATAACAAAATTAAAGGGTGTTCCGGCAGAGACATGATTTGTTCGTAAATAGCCTTATTTTTTGAACTGTAATAGGTAGACTCTTTAAATGTTTACAGTAGATGTTGTACTTCGGCTGCTGTAACAATTACTAATATCTAAAGGGTGGCATGTTTTTCACGTATATTACCTTATTTTTTGAACCGCAATAGGTAGATTCATGTATATTTGTATAGTGTATTACCATGGCCGCTATAACAAAAATTACTAAAATTTAAAGGTGTTCCAAGGGTGATGCAATTATGAATTTAATTTTAAAATTAAAGGGTGACTCATAAGACATGAAAAAATGAACAACTTGAATTTTTAAAGTTGTACTAAACATCGATCGATCAAGTGTGTGAGTCTAAATCGCACTTGACTAATTTATTTACTTTTAACCACATTTCGTGGTTTCAAAAGTATAGGGCTGGAATTCGACATCTGTCAAACTAAGTTGTTAAACAAATTTTTTTCTTTTCAGTTAAAAGTCTGACATTTACGAAAATGGATCGCTTAACTATCACACAACGCATAAAAATTATTAAAACCTACTACAAAAATCGTGATTCTGACACGTGCTTTAAGAGGAGATTATGGTTTACATAATCGCAAGCGATTGTGAGGAAATTTGAAGATACTGGAGCGGTTACAGATATTGTAAGGCATGTGCATCATCGTTTCGCTCGTTCCGCTGAAAATATCGCTGCTGCCTGCTATTGAAGAACGACTTGGAGAATATGTGGTTTCAACAAGACGGTGTCACATGCCACACAATTCCAGCGAATATTGCAAGAGACATTTCCTGGCCGCGTAATTTCTCGTCGTGGCGATATCAACTGGCCACCAATAGATTTTTGTTTGTGGGACTACGCGAAAGGCCGTGTTTATGCAGATAAACCTTTAACTCTTGAGCACTTAAAAACCAACATTCGTCAAGTTATGGCTAAGATACCGCCCAATATGTGTCAAAATGTGGTCGAAAATTACCTCAAAAGAATCAATGCTTGCAACACTTCGCGTGGTGGTCATTTAAATGTAGTGTTTCACACATAATCTCAACGTTCCAACTTTATAATAAAAAATAAATATCATGAAAAAAAATATTTTCTATGTGTTTTATTTACGTTTACTTTTGAAATAATTACTCATATCTTAAGTCTAAAATAAAAATACTTGTTAAGTCCAGCCAGTGCTAGACAAATAATTGTATGTTTCACGGTTGCTGCTGTCATTTGCGGGTCATCCCTCTGATGTTTGGGCGAGAGAAGCAATGTTCCTTCTTCTTAGACGACTGTAAGCAGGTTCATTTAGTATGTTACGGGATAGCGTATTCGGATGAGTTTCAAGCTTATTTAAATACCTTATGGCAATTTTCGCTATTTCTGCTTTGACTGATGGCGTGTTTAGATCTTTAAGGATGTTCGAGTTTTTTTATATACCCAGGAGCAGATACAATCACACGAAGAATCTTATATTGGCGCCTTTGTAGTTTTTCTGCATTGATAGCTGAGGCAGTGCCCCATAATTGACTTGAACAATAGAAGTTTGCAATCTTAGCTGAGAGTAAAGTTTCTGCCAATAAGCCAGTTTAGTTGGGCGGCTTTTAGCTTCATTTGTGTTAACTTTGATTCTATATGGCGTTTCCAAGTAAGTCGCCCGTCAAGATGTATGCCGAGATACTTCATGTCTGAAACCTCTCCCCGGGGGTTCCAATTGTCACTGCAGGAATATGGCAAATGCTTTGACGCGGTCCACTCGGGGAAAATAGGGGCACCAGACGCTAGGGTTCCTAGAGCCTAAATCTGGAAGAAAAGGTCTGTGAGTAAAACCACGGATTCTCTTCGAGGCCCGACCAGTGCCCAAAGTACTGGTACCACGGGAATCGGTGGCCCCACAGAGAGCCTATCCTCTTTGTGACCGGTTTTTGGTGAGGTCCCCTTCGGGGGTACACGTGGTGGTTGTGGTTTAAGATCGATTAAGTAGGTAAGGTGCAAGATCGATCAAGTGTGCTGTTGCACTCTCAACAGACAGAGTTTGGATAGTCTCCAAACCCCTAAGCAAGAGGTTATAATATGGATCTAGGCTTGCCTTGGAAAGGCTTGCCATATTATATAAATTGCTACTCATTGTGACTGTATTACACACAAAAAAAATTGGTGGCAATCGTAAAGTGTTGTTATACTACACAATGGGGGCGCTAGTCTACGCCTAAGTTTCACTCGGTGGTTAGACCACCGTGAGGTTAGGCCGAGTTGGCAGGTACTCACGCTAATCTTGTTCCACAATGTCTGAAACCTGTGGTATCGTTTGGCTATTTATAGGGGCACGATTCCTTACGCAGTGTGAAAGTTATATGAGTACATTTTTGTTCACTTTTATTTTCCATTTCTTCAACCATTTTTCTAAATTGAATATGTGGTTTTGTAAATATCGTGATGCTACTTTGGGTTTTTCGTGAATGCTTGAAAAAGAAATGTCGTCAGCAAATGTAGATGTGTGGACTCGGTTACTAGTTGGTAGGTCTGAACTACCTTGCGGAACTCCGGCTTCGATTGGCTGGGGTGAGTTCAAAAAATCTCCTTCTTTCACAATAAATTTTCGTTCGGTTAAATAACTAACTAGCAGCTTATATAGGTTTACGGGCAAATTCAGTTTTAGGGTATATATTAGGCCTTTATGTCATACCTTATCGAATGCTTGATAAACGTCGTTAAAAGCGCAGAGCAGTATTTTCTCTCTTCAAATGTCTTCTTAACAACATAGAGTTTGTTCGATCGTACTATGTTTTTCCTGAAGACGAATTGATGGTTTGGAATACATCCTTTGTCGCTTAAAATAGGCTTTAGCTTAGTTATTAACATCCTCCCTAACAGTTTTGACATATTAGACAAAATGCTTATAGGTCTGTATGATTCAACCTTGATGTGGACTTTTCCTGGTTTAGGAATCATGGTAATCAAAAACACCCTCTACTCTGTGGGAAAGTACTCAAGACGTAAAATGGCATTAAAAATAAAAAGAATGATTTTGTGAGCTACTCAAATTACTGGTTTTATTAACGTCAGGGGCTTTCTTGTACAAGAAAGTTGAAATACAGGTTTTCTTATGAGCTTTGTTATAATCAGTGCGCAAAGTACGATAGTTGGGCAACTTTTAACTTTTGACGTACGTTGAGCAATTTTATAGCTGTCAATTGTTTTTTCTTTGTGTTGATTAAATTTTTGTGTTGAGTGGGAGCAAAAATAAAAAGAAAATACAACGAAATAAATAAATTAAATAAAGTAAAATCGAGAACATAGCTTTTCAAATATTATCTTTCCTGATTTAATATCTGTCAACAAAGTACTCATTGTGTCAACCTCTTCCGTCAAAGTATAACGCAAGACGTTTTATATGAATCCGGCCTTTAGTGTGCAGTAGAAACAAAGTAGAAAGAATTTAAACGGTGTTACCATAACTAAAAACATAACAGGCGTTTTTTTACAAAGAATTCTTTTTAAATAAAAATAATTTTTATTTATTTATATTAAATACGGTTCGAATTGATCTTACTTAGAATTATATTTATTAAAAAAAATCAAAAATGTGATAAATCAATAAATAAATAAAAAGCTTCACACTCGATAACACGGTTTACATGGAAATACACCACTTGGTCTAATAAAAAATCTTATTTTTTCGAAATGATTTAAAAAATAACCGTTACCATGTTAAATTTCTATCTATATTTTCTCTTCTACTCAGTAAAATTTGACAAAAATGTATGACAGACCTAAACACAATGGGACAATGTAAAAACAGGTTTTAGTAGTATGTATGTAATGTGGGGGGAATAAAGAAGCAGACCACTTCCATAATGGGTTCCTTTTCGAGGTCTATGATTACAGGCAACCGAAATATAATTTAAGGCAACCTACTTATATTGAGTCATGTGCTACAAGCCCTTAATCTTGAATTTCTCATCACGCAGTCTCTAGAATTGCTAACATTTTTTCAAGACTCAGGTCCCCCATGGCATCCACCAGTGGTCCTGAGTCTTATGCTAGCCAGTGCTGGACATTCACAAACAATGTGCGCTGCCGTCTCAGCCTCTTTCTTTCCCCGTCTCCTCTTCTGTCTATGCCTCTCACTTTTAGGCATGAGCTGTAGAGGTTCCGACTCGACGTTGAAGGATTTGCCTAAGCGCACAGGGCCAGGTGAGTCCAATAGCCGCAGGAGTTTCTTCATAGAGTGACCCCTTGCTAGATTTCTTTGTCATTCTATTTCGATATCCTCCCATGGCCAGTGGCAACCGGAGTTCCTTTAGTTATAACAAATATTCCTATTATTTATGGAACACGACTTCATTACTCTGACTTCCAAGGCTGTTTTCGTAGTAGCTTATCCCGTCAGATTCCTGGTGTTATCTCAGAAATAGCTCGGGCGATATTAGCCTTAAGTGTGATTCAGATTTACTTCACTGCCTGGCGTGTTGTCTTAATCTGACGGTGGTCCTAACACGGGTTGGAAATAATGTGTCTACCCTTGTTGCACATAGTGACACATCCAGTTGCACGAATTGGAGACTAACACCGTTGAAGTGTAACAGTACAGCGGACTATTAAGGACCAAACTACAGCCACTACGTTACTCCCCGAAGAGCCTCGCCAATAACCATTTACTACGATTTTGGGGAATCGCTGGGATGCTACCGGTTCCTGTGTTATCAATCGTTTGCACACTTATCAATCCTCAATGGTTCTGATACCTAAGCGTTGGGGAGTGGTGCCTTCATATACCCGGGAAGTCTTAGCGTCAAGTTGTTAGAAGTCAAAAAGATAATATGCCTCCGGTGGATTAGCCTTAAGGATGTGGATCATTTCGGGTTTATTTGCATACCATCGGATTTTAATGACACCTTACAAGAACAAGTCTTAAGGTGTCAAATCGCACCATTGAGGCGGTCTATCCACATCGCCAAGGTGGCTGCAAAACGATTACCGGACTTTCGGTATTTGCGCGTTAATCCTAGTTTCCACTATCGCAATTGTGTAATGTTTCTTTAATACATAATTTCCGTGCTTATCCGATGTTTCGCCTAAATGATTCCCCGTTTCAACAGCGATTTTTACGAAGCGCAGTTCTGGGGGGATTACTGTATGTATAAATAAGTAAAGGAAGTATGTGATGACTAGATAACAGTCGACTGTTCGCAAGAGTACGGCTACAATTATCATCCGTCCATTTGGTTCTTCAAGTTTTTATTGTTTAATTTTATTTCTCTCAAAAGCCCTTTTAAGAAGGTTAAACACTTCAACGTTTTTTCTTTTCTTTTTTGTTTGTTCTTTTAAGAACACAAATAACAGTATGGTTAATAATACTTTGTTTTCTAATTTTGTTCCTACTCAGTAAGCAGAGCCATTAGTGTAAAGTTCTTCTATGTTTTTCTATTTAAATCTTAGAAAGCTGGAATTCATTTACGATGCAATAAAAGCCACTAGACAAACTGGCGACTGTTGATGTCCAGTTAAATGCCCGTTGTAAGTAAATTTGTAGTTGTAACTTTAATTGAGAAAATTATGGGGCAATAACTAGAAACAAACAATAAAAAAAAATTAATTACATGTAAGTACTCGTTCGACTGTCTATACAATTTTATCACTTAAATAGTTCGAGCATACAAAACGTATATGTATTTTCGAACTAGTAAACAAGTTGGATGACTCATTGTTTAATATAACAACACTAAGGTTAATTGTGTAATTAAATACGGTAAATAATAGAACTCAATTTTTTTTTTATAAGAAATAAATGATAAAAAAAACAGACAAAAGTATTGAAACACACATTAACACACACTCGCATTTATTTGTGTTTAATGGAACAAATCAATACTCGTACAAAGCAAATATTAATAACCAAACATTCAATTACAAATAACAATTAAATATTTTAATTAAACTCATTTATAGCAATTTTGAATAGTTCTTTTTTATTTTTAAACTAGCTGACCCGGTCGACGTTGTTTTGCCTTCATTGATGGATTACTTTATTACCTTGAATGTCGGATTGAATCCACGTTCATCAATTATATCTGCTCCAAATGAAGTTATTTGAAAGCATCCGTTATATTTCTGAGTGTTCGTAAAATGACGTGATCCTGGTGTTTCACCACGAAGCAAAGAATGAAATGGCTCTGGTGGTAAGGGTATTTTAACTTTGCCACTGTGACAGCATGATCCAGGCGTTTCTCCAGTGAACATCAATGCACCGCAATGGTTGCGCACAACCTTAATTGGGCCAAATTGAAAGGCAGAATGGGAGCTGTAGTCAGATGTGCAATCGTAAAGAAACTCTACTCGGTTAAAATACACACTTGAAGCACTTCTTCTTACGCCTTCATGGCAATTTTTTTTCCTTATTGAGTTGTTTGACTTGATCATGTTTAACCGAACCCATTCATTTGCCGCCTGTCTTATTTATTGTGTTTGTGATGCACGAAGTCGGGCCATACTAACACGGCGCTGTTCTCGAGCGGAGTTGTTCATCCGTATTCAATTGATTGGCGATATTTCGAACTCTAGTTGCAATTCTTTTGGGTCGTGGCATTGCGAATAACATTGAGAAATTAATGAATCAAAACGAAAGCAAAAAAGCAGCAAAATAAACATCGATGCAAACATGTGCTCAAATATCCCAAAAAATATCACCTTCTTTAAGAACTTACCGTTTGAAGATAAAATTCCACACCAAAACCTTCAATCAGAATGAAATGATCAGCGAATTCGAATTGATTTTCAGAGCAATCCACCTAAAATAAATTGCACAATTTGAAATTAACGTTTGGATTAATTATCGATGTGCATGCAATAACAAAGAACATAACCATTTACAATGTGCACTTCATCAAACTGAACTCATCTCTAGACTCTTAAAAAATTCTGATAAATCGCACCACACTTCTGCAGACTGTGGAAAAGAATCAGCTGTAAAAATTTTATGCACACAACGCCCTCTACTGGCAATACCGGAACCAGCATTTGATATCGTGTTCATATAAGTAGTAAAATGACTTTTACTTTTCTGCTGGTTTGAGAGATAAAGCTAGAAAGAGTTTTGATTGATCTACAAGTGCTTTGAGCTGATCCGAGTACCTTGCAGTAAGTGTAGCCGATTTATTCCAAAATCGGGGATTTGTACTTACTTTTGCGGCTAAAAAAATTGGTTTGGGGATTTTTTTCTATTTTGGGCATTTCTTGTAGATCATATTTTAATTTCTTAATTTTTAGATTATTCTAATTTTATTATTTCTATTTCAATTGTTCTTTTTCTAACTTTCCTAATACGGAACCAAAAACGTTGTTTAAAATTTTGAGTAAGGCTGGTAAATTAGGATACAAAATGACGCCCAAAAATAGTTCAAGCAATCGAACTTCATTTTTTGTATTTACCCTTGATGTAATGGATCTTGATTTAGAAGGTATTTACAAATCGCAATTAAGAAATATTATATAAAAAAGGTGGAAGCAACAAAGAAATTAAATAAATCTAAAATAAGATAACAGTTGCTGGAATCATTGTTGAGAAATAATATTCGAGTACATTTTTAAATTTGTTGTAACGCCTTTGATCCAAGCACGTATCGGTTTAAACCGAAACAAAGTCTTCATCATCTTTACGCAAAGATCTTTCCCGTCACTTTCAGTTTGACAAACTTCAAATTAAATGTCCACAAACACTACTCCCTCTATTCTCTCCTTCACATAACCAAATTTCCCAATGAACTTAATTAATATGTAAACTAATATACAAATATGTATGTGTACAATATATTTTTTAACTGAAGTTAAATTCAGTATAAATAAAGTATTAATTTGTTAATTTAAATTAAAATAGTATCCGTTTTAGTGGGGTATTTTAGAAAAATAAGAGAAAATTTTTTAATTGGGCATAGGACTCGAACAACATCTGGGAACCCCGTTTCTAGTCAGCGTTTCAGAAAAGAAAATTTTTTTCCTACCGACACCTCCCATGAAAACTAATAAAAAATATCAAAACATAAATTTTTATTTATAATCTTTGTTTTAAGAAAAGTTGGCTTTGTTTGGTTTTCTTTGGAAATATATTCAATGAGTAGGGATTATTGAAAGTAATTGAAACGTTAGTTTTTTTTTAATTTATAAACAAACAACTTTTATAGAGTGGAACAAACAAAATGCCTAATGGAATCAATAGGACTTTCTCTGTGCAACGCTTTTAGACTAAGGGATATCGCAGCAGGAAGAAAAGAAGATATTTCTAAAGGGAGTCCTTATTATTTTCATGTGGAAAATCTTTTTAATTTTAACAAGAAAGAAACTCTATAAAATCAATAAGAAAACTTGTTGTTCACAATTTTTTACTAATTTTTGGCACCAAAAAAACAATCCATAAAGAAAAACTTTTTGATTCTATTAGGTTTTCTTCTGAATTCAATAAAAAAGGGATTTCTTATTGATTTCATTAGCCTACCTAATTGATTTTTGCAATCTTCTTAATTTTCTTAATAATTTCATTTACATAAATCAACATAGAGACTTTGTTAAAACATAAAATATAAAAAATATGTACCTCTCCTTTTGAATTTCATTATTTTGTAAAAATATAAAATAGTTTTTCAGTATATAATTTTCATTCATTGAAAACATCATATGATTTCGAAAAAAAAAACCCTAGTTAATTTCAAAGGAGATGCCAACAAAGCTTTTTATTATAAAAGCCAGAAATTTTTAAATTCTTTTCAGTTTTTATTTAAAAAATAATAATAAGGTAGCCTAGTAAAATCAAGAAGAATACCTAATAAAACCCTGACATTCCTTCTTGATTTTTTCAAAAAGGTTTTTCTTATTAAAATAATAAGACTTCCTTCTTGAAAATAAATCATAGTGTCGCTTAATGGCTCATAAAACTGGAAACATTTATTATTTTGTTTGAATTTATTTATTTTGATTTGTCAGTCTGTGAGTTGCCTAAATGTCTTGTTATTTTGTCTCTTGATCATTTATGTATATTCATAATATGTATTTTTCTTCCCTTTTTTCCTATTTGTTTATGTGTAACAATATTATTCTGCAGTGCTTTTGTTTCGTTAAGTTGGCCCGTTATTTTTTGATGTATTTAATACATAAAGAATTTTTGGCTCAACTTTAAATTATTTTAACAGGTAAAATTAGATCGTTAAAGGAAAGCTCTACGGTAAGTACATTTGTTCTTATATGTATATTTACATTTGTTAATTGTAATATTTTTTAAATAGAAATAAACACCTAAACCAATTAATTAGAAACTTGAATCTTTTTATTTGGTTGTTAAATTCACCCTTTTTCGAACGACCGTCGCCGCCAGCGATAACACATAGAGATATAAATTTTGTTCTATTTGGTTAGGTATTTAGACACTGTTTTTTCTGTGTGTACCAATTCTGCACTGTTAGGATTTATGGAACAATTGTTCCCAATTTGCTACAATCCAAACCTCAAAAGAGCATTGGCACACCTCTGACACCGTTTAGAATTATTAGCCTCTCAGCCTCAGTTCGTCTTCCCTCACTAGCTCCCTTCGTCGTTGTGCCATTATACTGAAGCTACCAGGAAATTAAATCTCCATAAACGACTGCAATATTTCCTTCACTGTCTCAGTCATTTGGCGATCGCTCTTGCGAAAAAGTCCAATCTTGGACAAAAGGTCTTTATATACCACCGCCAGTATTCTGTATACTTCAAATATAACCCGCTTTAATCTCTCTCCCAAATGTAACGATTTCACCCATATTAGGAGGTGCTCGAAATGGAGCACTACCTATATGTTCCGAAAGATACTTTTCATAATTGGAATGATCAGTTTTCTTATGCGTCTGCGCACCTTACTCCGTCTTCTCTTGGATAGCTCTGTGATCAGACATGGTTAGTCTGTCCGAGACTGTCTAGTTCTTAACCCAGTCTGTAATATTGGCAGAACACAGGGTGTTATGGATCACCTCTGCCCTTTGTGAATCAACAAAGGTGAGTTCTAATCCAACTTTAATTTACCATCAGTTTGTGAATCATCCAGATTGGTGGACTGTTGAGGCAGGCCCAATATATTGTTATAAACAATTCAAGGTTCCTGTAATAATGCTATATCCATCTTGCCCTCGTGAAAACAACGCGTCAACATCGCTGAAACTGCTTTGCTGTGATAGAGATTAATGCTCTAATGCTATATTCTTAGTTTTTCCTGGTATGAGCCTCCCACCACTTTCTCTGGAAGACCCTCCCTTTCAGAGTTTGGCGTTTCTTACGAAACCTATATCACCAGTATCATCACTCAGGTTATCGAGAGCACACAGCAGCGATGCCTTAAAAACATTAATATTTGTAATTTAATTTAATCTTTCTTAGAAGGAATAGAACGAACTCAAGCTTGACTACAAATTTCATTGTATGTAATATATGTATGTAAATAGTTTGACTAATAAAACTTCATATTTTCAAAATAAGATCTTTATTAGCCAATTGTGCAAATGTAGGTCTCATTTTCGCACCAACCTTAGGCTTCACATTACACCTTAAGAGGTCTTTTAACTTCCGGAGTAGTCACCACACTTAAAAGACTATCGATATGATTTGTGTTTTCTCAAAGGCCTCTGCCTCACACTTTTAGAAATGAGCCGCAGATACTCCGACTGTACGTTGAAGGAACGTTTTGTGGTGTCTGCTTCCGAAAAGGATTTACCTAAGCGCACTAGGCCAGTTGCGTTTAGTTCATCCGTATTTACCTCCATAGCTGGAGGAGTATCTTCACAGACTGACCTGTCCACCACTTGCGAGGTTTCTTTGTCATTCTCTTTCGATATCATCTATTGGCCACTGACTGCCTACAGGTATGAACCTTTCCATATCTAAGGCTTCCTTGTCGATATCTATCGGAATATCACGGTTCAACGCCATAGGAGAACATATAGGCGAGGCGTTCCTGTCCATCTCTTCTGAATTTTTCCGTAGGCCAATTAAGACCGAAGTTTCTTAAGGGATTAAGCCTTCCGCCTCTTGCGAGGCTTCATGATTTTGTTTTTATTTTATTTTTTTAATATTTCTTGCCACGATTATTGGAGAAAATAACTTCCATCCACACGGAATTTCTCATACGTGGGTAAATCTATAATGAAACTGGAGGTCGACCGGTATCCAAAGTACGCATACTACAGGCCAAACCCCTCTTGGTCACGCATCCCTGGCGTATGCTGTTCCAAAGTAGATTAGGGATTTTTATTAGCACTAGGTTAACAAGGCAATCAATCCCTGACCGCAGTGGGAGTGAAGAAAAGAAAATCTGCTCTCGTCTCACTTCCACGGAAAGTAGTTGCCCAGTAACTAAAACTGCTCAGTGTAACTGTCCTACGAGAGTGTTGTTTTCTCTGCCCGATCGACTTATTCAGCTAGATTTCTAGCAGAGACAACACCTAACTAGAAGTCTGTTTACAGTCGCCACCCGGAAGTCGACAGTCGGGCTCATTATATACCTGATGCATACTTCGGATATGCCAACTAGCAACCGATTCCTCACATCGACATTTGCTGACGGCACAGCGCTTGCTGAACATTCATAAAAGTACCTAAATAGCATCTTGGTATTTTCAATTTGGAAAAATGTTTGACGAAAAAATATTTTTTTTTGTTGGGAAAAACCGAACCCGTTTTTAAATCAACGAAACCGTAAATCCAGTTTAGTTAATGCTGGTTTTCTTTGAGTTGTATTGTGCTTTCTAGTTTGAGTTTTAATAGTAAAATTATAATCTGTTAAATCTATAATTATGAATCTATATACGTACAACTATGGACGGTTTCACTTATGGTTTTTAAATATAAGATGGTTCTTTTTTAATTTTTAATATAATTGGCTAATTACCCAATTGATATTTTATATTAAAATTTATTCTTTCAGGGGGTAAACAAATTATTCTTTCGTATTTCGGAATCAGCGAAACCGTCCATACTTATGCCAATAATTTTATGCAATTTATTTTGTTGTTGTTTTGTAAAGCTTGTGTTTGACAACAAAGCAACAACAATTTAAATGTTTTCAATGTTAATTTGTGTTGTCATTAAAATTATACAAGTTTGTCTTTTGGCTCAGCTTGTCAGGTTAACGTGACTGGGGCTGGAGTGGATGGACGGCAAGGCAGTATTTATTAGTTTACTAAGTGACTCATCCAAATTGTAAATGAAATATACATTCACGTGCACATATTATTGCTTTGCCTACCACACTATGGAGCTTCTTTCATTTGTCTGCACTAGTTCTGCTAATGTAGCGAGCCAACAATTGGAAACAATGAAAATCGAATCACATACGATTACAAATACATTTTAAAACTTTGGACTTTAAAGTGTTTCCTGTTGATTTAATAAAGTTTGCAACCTGTTGTTTGTATTATTGTGTATTTAGTTTTATAAAAAGTTAGACTTTTGTTTTTATTAGAATTTATGCAAATTTTAATTTGTAATTTCTTTAAATAGAATATTGCAGTGCCTATGGCAAATGCATTCATTGCTTTTCCTTTACCCTTCGTTGCAGGTGATATATTCGAGTTTGTCATGACAGAGACATGAAAATTAAAATGTAAGTTGTGCTGGGGATATGTTTATTACTGAAAATGTATTTTTTTAAAATTTCTGTCTATATATTAAACCAAAAAATACACAGTCATATTTTGTAGGACTTATTTTCTTTCAACAAAAAATAAAACAGATAATTGTCACTTCTTAAAACTCAGACGTTTCGCGGGTTCAGTCGGATAAAAAATTCAGCTAGTTTTTTGAACCTGTCATATCTTATGAACAAATAAAAACACATAGTTGTTAAATAAATTAACAATATTTCGTTTGGGGTTTTTCCAATTTCTTGGTGTAATTTGTATCATAGGCAGACTTATAAAGGGTGATTCAACTTGGGCGGTATTATTGATTTTACTGATTTTACCGTTACTACTGTTCCAATCTATGGTGAACTATTCACATTTATAATGGGGATTCTCCCAAAAAAAATGCAAGTCTGTCTAACATACACATTCATAACTTTTCACTTTGAGCTGGAGGTATCACGCTCAATGTTCCAAAACAGCCAGTTTTTTGCTTAACTATGCACATTAATAATGGTGTTTGTGGTTAAGAATTTCTCTCTACCTATTACAGCTGCTAAGATACCTGCCTAGTTTCATTTCCTCGACTATGCACCTTAATAAGATTGTTGCTTGTACAAAATTTCAGGACTTAACGTGTTGAAGTTCTTAAGTTACACGAGAATAAATATTTATATACTTTGTATGGGAAGTGTCACGCCCATTGGAAATATCGAAAAAATATAAACGGTTTCTTACTAACCAGATAGATCGGTGAAATGGCTATAGCTTTCCGACAAAGAAAAACATTTTGTGTTGTAGACAACTCATTCAGAATTGACAAACAAAAAAATATGTTTTACCTTTGTTGATACTAGGTACTTTAATTACGTTTTATCTAAAAGTTTCAATTTATAAATCAGTGGTGCCAATTATGCAATTGCATTCGTTATTAAATGTGTTTATTGCCATAGTATATTGTGGCAAGTTAGTATATAACTATATTTAAAAGAGGAAAAATTAAAAAAAAGGAACTAAAAGAGAAGAAAATCGAAAACGATTTTTACTTTTAAAATTTGTTAATGCATTTTAAATTCATCACAAAGTGTTTACGTACCAATATTAATTTATATTTAAAGCATAGTTTTTACCATGAATGAAATAAATTTCGAAAAAAATAATAATAAAATAATTAGGAGAGGTCAGATTACCAACAAAAGGCGAACAACAATTTCAACGATTAAATTTCAAATATAACTTTTTATGAAGAAATTTAGCTTTTTGGAAAAAAAGCGTAACTTTTTTTAAATAATAACATTTCCTTTCTACTTACTCTAATGGTACTTGGGGAATAAACTTACCGCTTCTAACGTCTAACAAATCTATTTACTTGATTGGCTCAAAAGTTCAAAATATATAAATTACCTGAGCATTTAAATACACATTCAAAGCTCCATGAAATTATCCGACAAATTTCTATGATTAGAAAAATCTTTAAAGATTTTAACGATTTTTTTTATTTGGAGCATATTATTAAGAGCACTTTTTTGTAAAAAAAGGACAGAGATCTATAGTTTTGCCCACAACAGTGCTATTTTGCCTACATTCTACACCTCAGTATATATTTCATGTTCTTTTGCAATGCGCGATATAATGCAAAATTCAATTCGAAGCTTCTTGGTTTCCCTGTCCCTACAGACACAAAATTTTCTCCAGTGTTCGAATTATTAATTAACCCCTTTTTAGACAAATTCTCCAAACAGGAAAGTAAGAATCCCCCTGGCATTCCAGCTCGCTATTGGCATATATGAAAGATCGGCATCAAATGAAGGTTCAGAAAAACTCTACCTCAGCAGGGAAAATAAAAATAAATTACAAATGCCCAGCAAGACTCCACGCCACAGCAAGGATCTGCGCCACTACACAATCATATGAAGGCGTTGTTACTAGGCAACGAAAACAGTCAGCGCCATCATCCAGGCTACAGTAGATTATCAAAACGGTAGCAAGGCAAAAACAATGGAAAGCAGGATATGTACTGTGGAAGCCCTATACTCCCAAGAGGAGTATCAGGAAATATAATAAAATAAAGATACGGGGGGGCAGACAAAAACTAGCAAACATCAGTTGAAAAACAGTATGAATAAAAAAATTTCCTATGTCCCATTTTAATTATTCAAGTTTTGTCGCTGCAATTCCTACTTAGTGGGCGAGCGGGGACAGAGGAATTAAAAGAGGTACGCACATATATGTCAGGATTACAATTTAAACCATTTTTAGTTTGGTGATTTCGTTTTATTTGTACAATGAAAATTCTCTAAATGCTGGCAAGCAATAGAATAATACCAATCCCTGTTGATATTTCTTTTTTCAAATTTCAAACTTATGTATGATTTTAAAAATTTGGAAACCAAGACATTGTATACCTATGTAAGGTTAAAAACGCATTCGTGTTTAAACAATATGCTTCCAAATCTGCGTGTGGAATTATCGATATCCAGTTAACGCCATCAGAATCAAAGTTTTACAATTCCTCGTTTATTTTAACTCCGCGAAAATATTGTATTTTTTCTCTTCCTTTCCTTTCCTTTCCTTTCCTTTCCTTTCGTTTCGTTTTTTTATATATTTTTTAATTAAATTTAATTGAGGCAAAAGGTGTGTTCATTGCACTTAAAACTTAAAGACATTAATTTGATTCGTTCCTCCATTCCTTCAATAATAGGTCGTGTATGTACTGCGTAGATGTATGTATATGGGTATGTGCATAATTTTCTTTAGGCAGTATGCAACAAATGGTACAGGGAACGGGAACAACGCTGTTCATATACATATGTGTGCTTTGGAAAATAAATACTCACATCCAACAAAACAAAAAGGTCTTTGACGAACAAAACCACAACCAAGTAGAGAGCTGGAAACAAGTCGCAGTTAAGAAAAAACTACAAAATAAAATAAAAATGATTACTTAGACAGTTTTTAGCTTAAAGTATCATTTTACCAGAAATATAATGTTGGCTGTTTTATTTATTAAATGTTAGAGTTTTGTTTTCTTATTTTATGCAGCTTTTAAAGTTGTCTATTTGTTTGAATTGAGTTTAAGGCTTGCTGCCGCAGTAGCAACACGGTTAACATTGGTTGTGCGAGCAACGTGAACTGTTGTTATTGCTTTACGAAAGTTTGTGCGATTGTGAGTTATAATGATTTAAACTGCGGAACATAAAGAGGTAGTGGCAGGCTGTAGAAAAATCAAAATTTTGCATTACAAATGACTATTTGTCATTGTAGCCGTACTTGTTCAACCTTATTATTTATTTATAGATGAAAATATAGTTTTCGTTTGCAATTAAAAGAAATTCACATTTATACATTTATACAAATCAATTACATGTCATTTAAAATGCAGCAGTATTAATTCTTAGTACCATAGGCTATATCTCGCAGACCAGAGGTAACAGTGGGTGTTAGGCACTAAAACGCCCTAATATCAAGTCAACCTAAAAAGGGTTTATTTTAAAGTCTATATCTTTGCTAATCAAACAAGATTGAACTGCCTTATGTAATTATTCTCTTATATTAAACTTAAAAACTCAAATAAGAACTCGCTGAATACTTATTTTCTTATTGTTGAAATGGATCTTTTTACGCCTCTTATTGATGAGGTTAATCATGATAATTATATTTCTTGTTTAGAGTAAAATGTCCGCATGAATATTTTGCAACTTGTCGATAGACTGATAGGTACTGCGCTAGTCTATATACATATATGGGGGTTGCGTATTCGATTTCCGCCAAAGACTCTGGGTTTATTCTACAGACAAGCCTAGAGCTTCGCAAGTAGTGTTGATACCAAACACAAAATTTTTTTGTTCTATTTTAAACAAATATTTCTCTGAATCAATTAAAAAATTAATTGAACTTTAATTTAAAACTAAATAAAACCTTTAATTGGTGCAAAAAAATTTTTATGTGATGTCTCTCTCGAAAACCGAAGTGGCACCACCGAACAAACCCATTGAATTGACTGGCTTTTAATAAAAGCAATTGTTGTTCAGCCAAATAACCTGAGAAACAGCTATCAGTTGCTTCAGTCCAAGAGTTGACTTGGATTTGTATACTTTAAGGCCTATTATTATAACTTGTAAATAGATAAAGTTAGCCTTTTGTCATAAGTGGTTTTTCGTTAATTTAACGAGGATAATGATCATTACTATAACGTGTCCTTAAAGTAAGTGATAGTTAAAGATTGTTTTTAGCTTACTTATAATAGCTAAAAACTATTTATCGCTCCAAATTATAATAATGGGCCGGCCTAAGACTATTACTTTTATAGAGCTGCTGGTTTATGTTTATGGTTTACTCTGGAACATAGGGTTTTTATAAAATTCTAAAATTTATATAAAACTCTAAAATTATTGCAAAGTTCTGTAAAAAGATTTGGAAATTTCCGCTGACAAAAATAAAAGGTGCTGTCAAGTTTGCAGTACCAAAGAATCGGTAAAATTGCGTTCTTTCTTAGTATACCACACAAAATTTACTTACACCTCACAAAATTTAAAGCTCATTCAGTAGTTTTTACGTAATGCGAATACAGACAGCCAAAAATTCTAAAAATTGCCAGAACAACATTTTAAAAAAATATTTCATGTACAGAAATGGTCCGTTACAGTTTTATTATATGCGTTATTAAACATATGTATAGTGAAATCAAAAATTACCTTAAAAGTAATTATGTAATTAATTCATATTAAAATACATAGTTTTGTGCAATTCCATTATTAGGAAAAAAACATGTTTACCAAATGTAGCGTACCTAAACGTTTCAAAGTTTCAAAAACAAAACAAACAACAAATCTAACTATAGCTATAGCTATAGCTATAGTGTGTGTGTGTGTAAAAATATATAGTAACTATAGTTACTTGTAGTTACTTACAATAGTGTTTTAATGCCTGTAAGTTTAGTTGTGTTTTTATTTTTCATTTTTTTTTTTTAATGTTGAAATGGTTACTAGCAGTATAAGCCAACAACCGCAAAAAGCGGCTTTTTGTAGTTCATGAACGGCCAGCGAACTTTTTATCGTATGACAAAAAGCTATAACCAAAAACATACAACAAACTTTCATACACACGTATTCGTATAAGACCTTAAGCACTCCTAGCCTCTCCAAACCAAGCTAGATTGTACCCATTTAGTGGATGTTTGTATGTATGTAAGATACTTATAGTAACTAACTACATAGCTGTGTGCAACAGAGCAACTTTTTTTCTTGCTGACTCCGTTGCACGGCACCGCCGCAACAATAGCATTGATTTTTTCTCTTTTTTTTTTTTTGTTTTGATTGTGTATTATTTTTTATTTGTTATTTTTTATTTATAAAGTTGCACGTCAGTTGTATTTATTCGTTCGTTCATTACTTTGTTTCTTGCACAGTTAAACAGACAGTCCGGCTTATAGTCAATAGTAGGAACAGCCGGCCGGACTTGTTTCGTGTCAGTCAGTTTTTGTTTTAGTTGATAGTTAGACGTTTTTAATTCAGTTGAGAGTACGAACGAGCGAGTATTTAAAACAACCAAAATTGCCCAACAAAAAGTTGGCTTAATACTCATTTCTACTCAGTGCTACAAATGGCTTTACATGGTTCCACCAGTGAGACAGTCAGTCACTCAGCACTTTAGGCCCGTTTGCTAAGGGGTGTAGCTATGAGAATACGTTTATTAACGTGTATGGTAATGCAGCACAGCGCACATTGTACATGAATGTGTTTAAATTAACTGAATAAAAAGTGTGTTGCATTATGGTTACAACAATAGCAAAAGAAAAACTGAAATAAATTTTCCATTGTTGCTTTAACCAACAACCAAAGTGGGTGTGTTTTGCAAGCATGCAAATCATTAAGCCGGCTTGTCTAACCTTTTCTCAAAACTCAAGTTGCATGACTGATTAAATGTTTATTTTTCTTTTTGTAGAATTCACAAAACGAACTGACATTAAGGCAGTTTTAGAAAACATTTCTTAATTTTATTGTATTATTTAAGTTAAAGTGTCTAGAATTTTAATTCTTCATACATTTAGAAGTCAAAATTTAACTAAATCCCTGTTTGCTGCTGTTAGTTTGTGATAAATTTTATTGTAGACATTTTATTATGACTCTTAAAGTCTGAACTAAGATCTGATAATGTAGAATAAAAGACAAGTGTTTGAAAAGCTTAGCGTTAAGAAATTCAAAATGTCAGCGTGCTTTTTACAATTTCTAGCGTAAAGACAAATTTATTATTAAAGGAAAATTTTTTATAAGAAAACATAAATTTATTGTTTTATTTACATTAAAAAAGTTAGGCTGGACTAGCTTATAAAGAAACAACGAAGAATAAATTTCTTTGTTTTTAAAGGCAGGCATGAGTGAAAAACATATGTAAAATTAAATAATGAACACAAAAAATGTATCTTGCACAGTTATTATCAAGACGAAGTGATACAAGGTGCAAGCAGTACTGCAACTACAACAAAACAATAACTGTGACCTTCTTCTAGCACAAAATAAGATCAAACAATAAATAGCTGGTCTATCGATCACACCTGGTAAATTTAATTCGCCTTGGTTTTAATGCTTTGCAAGGCGAATTCATAGCAGGTGGGAGCACTACGGCCACAACTGCAACAAAACAACAACAAAAAGGAGGGCGAAAAATAATCAACTGGGCTAACATTCCCCCCCCACAGCTGCCAGATTTGGCGATTTATCGTTATTTTGATGATTTTGGGTCTTAAAAATGGCATGGTGACGATGGGACGATCGATTTATACCCTAATTTTGACGATTTTAAATAATTCAAAATTTGCAAAATTCATACTGTTAAAGCAACCTTGAACTCAGCACAGCTCTTGAAAAATGACAACAATAATTCGTTGATAATAAAATGTGTTTGGCGTTGTGTTCTTCTTACGTTTGTCTGGAACTTCCATCATCGGTAGAAACTTTGACCAGGAATATATACAATTATTTGTCAGATAGTCTGAAGAGGTGCAACCAATATAATTAATAATTATTTCAGTCGTCTAGAAATAAAATCCATAAAATGTTGAAACGCTGTCAGACGCGTTTGTAGAAACTGTTGTTGTCAGGATTTAAGAGATGCAAAAGCCAGTAAAGATTTTTTTTCACTTGCATCAAATATTGATAATATTGTCACCGCTAAGTTGATTTTAAGTAAATTAAATTCCATAAATAAATTGTACCTAAGTTTTCAAAACTGCATTTAAGAAATCATTAACGATAAAATGTTTCAAAGCGAGAGTACAGAATTTCAAAATTTATATAATGAAATTTCGATACTGGAAAAATAACAATTCAATGAGCCGGAGGACCAGGTCGATAAAATATTAGCGGCTGAGAGTCTACAAAATATTGTAATTACAGGACTAAAAAGAGCGAAATCGACGAAGTCATGAATTTAAACCAAAACGAACTTTATTAAGTGCGGACAAAGGAGAACAACAGGAGAATTGCGACAGCAAGTGGACTTAGTTGCCATCAGAGACTAGCGTCTTCAACTTTTATTAAGCCAGAAAACTTAAATTTAATATAAGCAACATTATGACATACTTTAAAGAAGTACCTTATTGAAAGCTCTAGCCGCGTAATAGTGTAGCAGGCCTCATTATTTTCTTTCCCTTTATCAGTCAATGATGAAACTTTAGACCCAAAAAGCTTTCTCAGTTAGAATGGTGGTGTAAAAATTTCATATTTTAGCATATAATCACAGACTGAATCATCAGCACTTCCACTACAGATAGAGAGCTAAAATTTCATATACAAGAAGGTCGCGACAAGTAAGTAATTAGAAAATCAAAAAAAGCTAAAATTAATATCTGAGTTGGCGCACCAGGCCATAGCTTTAGCGCTGGCTTGTAAACTGTAGCTAAAAAGCTGAAATTTGGTTTTAGGGTCACAGTTTAATCGCTGGCTTAAAAGATGTGGATTTAGAAAAAAAAGACAGATTAGCACAAATAAGAGTACATAAATGTAAAAATAAGGGCAAGGTCCTATAGAAAATTTTCAAATTGAGTAACAAGTTCATGCTTGGTCCAATACCTAAAACTAGAATTATATTGTACCAAGCAACAACTAGGTTCTTATTTTGATCTCAATATTTTTAACGGCCAAAAATTGCCTTTGTTTTCCGATTTAGGTTTTTTGCGGCTTAAAATCACAACAGATGTGGGTATTTGAAGGATAATAGATTCGCTTTCAAGTGCACTTAAAAAATGAGTTTTCCTTTGAATCGAAACCTGTACCTCTGATCTGTAACTTTAATGAGCAATTTCTAATATGAAATTATTTTAGCCGATTTGTTACAGATGAATTTTTTCATTGCTTTATTTGAAAAACATTTTGATAAGCTCTAGTTCACCATGTGTAAAACAAGAATGGTAATTAGAGTAATAATGGCATGTGAAACAGGGTTTGTAAAGTTGGTACAATTGTACTTTTTTAGGTACATTTCAAACCTGAAAAGTACAATGGTACACCAATGACTTATTTGGTACAATTTAAAAGCTTTCTTGGCTTTATTTTTTAGATGGTTCGGAATGTCAAGTTTAAAAAACTGTGTTTGTCTCATTTATAATTACGCAAATCCTTCAAGTTTCAAATAAATAATTCAAATACTTAAATTAAGATCGGGATTCCATGTAACCTAGAAATAAGGTATATGTCATTTATTTAAATTGCCTGTAGAGAAAATAGGAAAATTCTCCTTAAAACGTTATCGGAATACATAGTTAATAAAGTAAAAGAAATGAAAATAATGACGAATTTATCGAAAATACGTGCATATAGGTGAGAGTGTAAAATATATCTTAACCCAAAAAACCTTCCTAGAACTAGTTACAATTAAATTAATTGTGATCAGACGCAAAAGGTATTTTTAATTAGCATACCCTTCTAGCGATAGTTTACAGGGGATACCAGGAGAGCTATATCCCGAAAAACGTTGGCAAATGAAAGATCTTTTTTTATTTTAATTTCATTCGTCTCAGAAGACTTCAGAACGTTGGTGCTAACTTAAATTTAACACTTGCATGCTAGGACTAATTATATCAGTTAAGTAGCTACCAGTACTGTTTCCGTATCTATCCACACAAATGAGTATGATTGTCGAATGATTCGTCATCCGTTAAAATAATAAATTTATATTCACAACCAAAATTTGTTTAGTACAATTGCAGTACAAAAAGTTCAATTTAAAAAGGCGGTTGGTACAATCTGATTATTTAATTTACCATCCCTGATGTGAAAAATTCTTCACTGAAGTTAGAGAACAGATATAGTCAATATTGCTAGCCCTAAATAGTAATCATAAGGACTCTGGAAAATATTTAGTTATTGATGTGAAATTTGTAGAGTTTTTTTTTCAAATTTAAAAGAAGGTCTGTAGATATCGACGCCAAAAAACTAAGATTACTAAAATAATATAATGTGGATAATTTCGGACATCACTGGTTTACAGATTATAACATCCCCATGAATAAATATTTATGGAAATAATACTAATATATACATATATTTTAATTACATACATTTGGATGACTTATTAACCTGGCAAACGTTTTCTATTAAATTGCCAATAAACGATTAGATCATAAGCCGTTGAAGAATAACATTCGAGAATTTCATATAAATTCTAGAATTTTATATATAGCCTTATTCCGTTGTACCCAGGGATGGATAGCTATATAAAGTAAAAACATACTTAAGCACTATAAAAATTTGGTGTGAGTTACTTTCAAAGCAAAATCGCACAATATATTTTCAGGACACCTACGATATAGCGGGCACAGCTACTATTTACATAAAGAGGGCATTTTCCTTTTCATATTGCAGCATATAATAAAAAAGTAATAATTTAATTCTAAACCAAAAATGTTTGATAAGATGCTGACAACTAGAAAAATATAACACCGAAATGTTTGCTGAGATGATTAATAATGAAAATATATTATGCTTGTAAATATGTATGTATATAAGTATGTGTGGACATAAAACGAACAAAGTAATGTTTCGACACGTAACAACCCAGGTAGATGCACAGCAATTTCAAATCATCACAATCATAGTCATTATAAATGAAGTTGAGATTAACCAGACTTGACACCGCAAATACTCAACAACTACTTACTCTTGCACTCAAACATAACATTTATATATAAATAATATACTAAAACCTTCGACTTGGAGCATGTGGCTAGTAAAAGGCAAATAGAAACTTTCATTTCTTTTCAACATAAATTTGAAAAATTTCCATTTAAAAAGCAAACACCGAAAAAAATAAACTTAAGCAAAAGAAAAAAGGCGATCTGACACACAATCTTGCAAAAATAAATGTGAAACATCTGTAGACACATGACCACAAATGTGAATGAACAATTAATTGCTCTATTTGAGTCAATAATTTCAAATTGAAATATTACAGTATTATTTCTTTCCATGTTTCGCAAACTAAGTATGTGACATCGCTACTGTCAATTGTTGAAAAAACAAAAAAACAAAAAATTAAATAAATTAACAACTCGTGCGTAAAGAACTAAATTTTCTTAGTTTTTGATTTGCAGCTAATTTTTCTAGAGAATTTCTTATACACCATAGAATTTAGGAATGGTGTAGGCGTTTTATACACGCGCCAAAACTATTTTAAATTTTAATGTGCCCAATTCATTGCATTTTCAGCGCAAAACTAAATATAAGTATATCACTATGAAATGACAGTGTGATATGTTGGAATTCGTACTATACTGCTTTTTAAGAACATTGGTGGATCTTAAATCCAAGATAGAGGTAAATGTTCATATACATAGCTGAATCCAGAGTAATACGAGGAAACATTAATAAATAATATATGTACATACATATGTATGTATGTTCATGTGTAATTATGATCTTGGACATATTTCATATTCTTTTTCTTAACAGACTCAAAATAACTACGAGACAATTTTGATAATACTGCGACTTTTTCCTTAAAAAATATTTTTAAGCTCGATACAATTAGTTGAGTTATTTTCTAGTTTTTTATACCCTCCTATTAAAGAGATATCTCAAGGCGCTCAAAATAAGCTTTCAATGCTAAATTCTTCATTTGGATGTCCTGATGGTACGACTACAACGGAAATCGGTAAACCACTATTTCATTTATAGTTTTTTACGTAAAAATTTTGGTTTTATAAGCACATGAAATTTACTTTCGTTAAAATTGATGAGGTTTTCTACTTTAAAATGGCTGCCAAAAACCAACTAATCGACGCAGGTTGCTCAATTTTTAATAGAAGTCTAGCAATACAGTGGTTGTCAGCTTATTTGATGCAAGCAAAATAACTTTTTTAAATAAATATAGCTCTTAAACTACGTATGCTATTTAAAAAATTCAAAATGCAATTTGAAAGCAAAAGTGTGAATATTAAAATTATAAATTCATTTATCTAATACTTAACATTATTTTAAAGAAAAATGAGATCAACAAAAAAAACTTCATATTTAAATAAGGCAGCTTATTTGATGCAAAATGTTAGAGAAATGGATTTCTTTAGATTTTTGTTTTAAACTTTTTGGTTAATATTTTGTATGATAGCCTCTTTGCTCCAGCACAGCTTTTTTGTGTTATTTCTGGTGTTATTTTGTTCCATTCTTCAAGCAAGGCGCGTTTCAACGTTTCTCTACTAGTAATCTGGTGATTTCTTATATTATTTTCTAATAACGCCCATAAATTTTCTATTACATTTAAATCTGGAGACTGTGCAGGTGGTTATAAATGCCTTGAAATGTTAATAAATTGGTCGCACTCAAGTCATAAATACACACGAAAGATTCCGTACCACCGAACAGTATTTTACTTTACATAAAGCTGAAATTGTCAAAATTTCTTATTAGTTTTAAGGTAGGCGAAAACCACCTATGGGCATTTTCGAACATAAAGACGACAAATCAGTCCAGGTAAAAGTGTTCTATATGTTATTACGTCACCAAACTATGGTTATCGTTAAACTACCCACTTTCGAATTCATTTTTTCACTTTTTTCAATTTTTAAAGTGCCCTAAGCCAGTATATGTAAAAAAGCAAGACATATTTTAAGTATACATAAACAGCTAGTTGAACATTTCAGAGTAAAGAAGTACTGATTGCTACTTACCTAGAAAGGACCCTTCCACTTCCTCATTTAAATACAGGTCTATTAATTGAGGCAACTGAATTTTACATTCATGCATACCAACATGATAGAGAACGAATTTTAATGAATTTAATTTGTAGTATCAGACTACAGGAAAAGGAAAATCGCAAGAATTCATATCTTGTTTGTATTTTTACTTTCAGAACTATCTTCCTGACCCTGCTACATAGGAAAATATATTTAGCGACTGTTGCGGCGGGTAAAACCGTAACTGGAATATCTTTATCTTTACCTAACATTAAATTCTTACGGGACACATTATTTGCCATATGATGACGATTTCTCATTCATGAGCAGAGCTAAAAAAAGCCATGTCAAATATACACCTAATGAGTTGGAAGGAAGATTTAATTGAAAACTGTAGAAAACATCAGTGGTGGTGTGTAAACTCTTTAAGTTTATTTGATTAAAGTGTTTAACCTACTTCAGGTTTATTATTTTAATAAATTATTCCCCTTATGCAATATTAGCTTTTCTGGTTTCAGGTTATGGTTTTACCCTTTGAGTACGGAACTTCAAAAGGCAAATATTTATATTTTAAATAAAAATTCTAGTAAATTATTGTATTGAAAACACAAAAATTAGTATTCTATTATTCCCAAATATTTAGTAACATTTGGCAAAAATTGTACAAATACTTATTTTGCACATTTTATTTAATACAGCGCACATTGGGTCATAGTACTGATGATAAAAATGCTACTACGATTAGTATTAAAATGAATGTTCCTAATTCATAGAGAAGGAGTTAGGTTTACAAAAGTTTTAATTAGAAATATAGACGGCGCGAAGGTGGATCCTTTATTGTAACTTTTGTATATAAGAAACGATTTGAAAAATTTTAATTTTTTTTTTTTAATTTTCGAAGAGAGAATAGAAAATAACAATACTTTCTCATGTAGATATTTAAAGAAACTATCTCAATGTAAAAAAATCTACATATGTAAGTGTAAACGAATTTTCGGTGGTTTTATTAAAAAAAAATATTTCAGAGACACCTATTTTTGGAAGTCTGCTCAGTATCGCCCGTTTCTTATAGAAAGTTGTGCACTTGCAAGCCAGTTCGAAATCGCTTAATTATTTATTTCTTAGAGGCTTGCAGAATACTGAACTATTTTTCAAATAAAATTTCCTCAATAACCATGCAACAAAAAATCACTTCAAAAGTTTCAGAAAATGGACTGTGAAAAATATTTTTATGAAATCTGTGGAAAAACGTATGTTTTATTTTGTATTTTTGAATTAGACTTTTTTAAGTCCTTCTAGCTGGTTCTCACTAATTTATTCTCATTGTAGTTAGGGATATTTCTTTCTGTCGGGACTATATAAATTAAGAAATATGTTGATCTACGTTCTTAAAAATGGCACATTCAAATAAATGAGTCATTAATGATTACAAAACTTAAGAGCTCAAGTCGACTTAAGCAGTTATTCCCTTTTGCCACAACAATATCGTATTCCAAGTCATATGCTTTTCAATAGTGCCAAATGATTATAAAAAATCTGGGTTGGCCTTTACCATACCCACCTTTACCATACCCAATGGAAACAGATATTTTTATGGATATATTACATAAAGAATATAAGTTCAAAGTATATTCGAATCGAAAAATTAATTATTTTCGGTTTGGAGTGTTAAGTAAACTACCCCTTGCCCCTCCCCGATTATGCCCAAAATTTACACAACTCTTCATATCCATATACCAAAGGCACACACTAAATTTCATTTTGATATGTCAAACGGTATGACCTTTACATACTCCACCCACAAAAATAGTAATCTATTCTCAGCACAGACCACCCAGAGTCCTTTGTCTTCTGTAGACCACAAAGTTTAGTTTTTCGTTATTATACACATTTCGTGTGGATGTGCAACAGACCGGCTAATATAAAATCTAGACACATATTAAATGTAAATGCTGAAAGTGCGCATTGCGAACGTGCGCATAGCTTCAAGGTTTATAACGCGACCCATCGTCAAATTGTCTTATCTTCCTTTCATGAATAAAGAAGATTATAATAGAATGTCGCATTTGAATTATATTTGATATTATATCTTAAAGTTATTAGTATTTACAGTACACTACATATATATTATATATCTAGCCTATGGATATAATCCCAGTTAAAGTCCTTAAGATTACTAAATGATTGCTATTACCATTGACTCTGTAATAAGAAAAAATATCGAAATGTATCTTAAAACTTTAGTGACAGCACCAAATTCAATATAATACAACTAAGGTAGTCGTAAATTACCATTAATTAATATTAATCATTAATAATTAATATTATATCATTGAGAAACGAAGGGGGTGGGTTTTCCCCTACAAAAAATACACAAGCATAAATGATTATATAAATATTCTAAGTTTTACAAATCTGACCTGTAGATCGAAATTTGTCCACCATTATATTACATTATTATATTGCAATTAGGCCCAATGTGCAATATTTTGCCGTTTATCGTATATATTATTGAAAAAAGTCCCAAAGCAATGTGTTCATGTCAAGTCATTGTTGACGAGTGTAACATTTGCGGCACATTTTTTAGTTCTTTCTTTATTTTAAAATAATATAAATTTTTAAAAACTTTTTTGTATAAATTCTTTTTAATTTATTAAGTTATTTGTTTTCTTACTTAATTCTATATTTTTAATAGATTCCAAACACGAGTAGTGCTCTAATGTTAAACGATAAATAAATAACGGTGCCGTGACATAATCTTGAGTTGGCATACTATCGCTAGTCAAACCATTCACATTTTTGATAGATTGAATTTAAATTAATCGGTTCGAATTATTAAATATAATTTTTTAATACGTTCATATAAGTATTTTTTGAGTAAAAAATTATATATAAGTTAATTTATATATAATTTTTTGATTTATTTAAGAAATGGAAAATAACATAAAAAGCTAATAAAACATAAAAAAGGAGTGAAACATTTGTAATTCATTTGTATCAAAGTTATTTTAAGATGTATTTTAAATGAAATGTACATGGGTCCCCTTTGAGGGTCTTTCTAAGCACCGGTAAACAATTTTACAAGCTTGTCCACTTTACACAGAAGAGGCAACTTTTAAACCAAGTTAGTAGTTTCTGTATAAAATACTTGCTTAGATTGCAGCAACAGCGCTACCTGTTATGACCAAACTCTACCACACAAAGAAAAAATAATATTAAATACAGAAATAATCCGAGGTTACCTTGTACGAACTAGGTTACAATACTTTTTATGTATTAAATTTCCTTTGCTCTGAAGGGTATCTACGAGAATATATGTTTCAAGCTTTAATAAAATCGGTTCAGCCACATGAAAAATCCGGCTTTTGCCGATTTCTCTCATCTAGGTCCTACTGTTGAACACGGACCTAGCCTTATAAATGTTATAGATAGGGATGTCTCTACGTTTAAAATTTTATTAATCAGTTTAGAAATACAACCAACAGCCATTGTTGTTTATCCCTCTATCAAAAATTATATATAGAGATCTATCTAAGTTTTAAGTAATATTAACATCGATTCATCTGTATACAAATTCATGTATTTTATGTCCTTTTCTTTTTTAGTCTCAGTCTATTGCTAGGTAAGAAACTACTGGAGAATTATCTATGGGACTACCGCATACCGCGGTATCAGTCGTTTGACACTGGTCAGACCGCGAAGATTCTTATCTTCGAGTTTTAAGCCCCGAACACTGAAGCTTTGATTTAAAGGTTAGTAGGTAATCAGACAATGTGTCCCTGGGGGGAATTAAAATGTACTATTGTGAAGGGTATAAAGGACTCTTAAATAATATCTTTTTAATGTTTTAGAATAATCAAATTTAATTCCAGCGCTAATACTTAATGACAAATATGTACTTAAGGAGTACAAAGTGGCAAATATAAGGAATGTTTTATATTACGTCTGTTAAATCAGATTCTTGTGTAGTTGGGGCTAACATGTTGTAAAAATTTAGTAACCCTATATATCGTTAATCCCATACAGCGTTACTCGGATGACACGGTAAACAATAACTTTTATTTTACCAATATGAGTTAACAAACGTGTTATAAAAGCGTCCTTGTCATAATAAAAGCCTTCTTCTGACGACATAATATTATTACAATAGAAGCTTAATTAGTAATTTTGTAAGTAACCCTAAACGTTTAATATACAATAGTAATAACTTGAAAATGTATAAATAATAATATAAAATACAATAATTTTACTACATTAATTTTGTACCCAATTTCACAATTATACATGATTTTCGACATGCGTATAGTGGTTTAAAATTTTTTATTTTTGAAATAATACGGAAGCTCGTGAACCACTTAACTTTTTGAAATGTTGAACCGAAGCACATAGGGGTATTTTGCCAATCTAGCCGGACATTAATGAGAGCTCCTAGGTTAATGAAACTTTGCAGAAAAATCTGTTAAGCTAGAAAATAGCAAAAATCGGACCAAGGAGAAAAAATTTCCCCTTGGAACAACTAATCCTACCTCTGAAAAATGCAAGTTTTTTTTTATTTTCCCGTCATTTTGTTTAGCAATTACAACTTTTAAGGTCAAAGAATGTTCAAAAACTTAAAGTTGGACTCAAGAGAATCTTAAATGCCAGTTTTAGCCCTACCCCCTTTGTGGGCGGTGAAAAAAAATATTATTTGAAAAAATAATGCAATTATTCAAAGAAATACTTCTTAAAACCGTAAAAATTTATTTTTATGGGTAGGAGGAGGTATTCCTCTAATCCCACCCCCAAAACGTCCCTGTGAAAAAAAATTTTTTTTTTGCCAATTTCCTAAAAGTATTAATTTTTAAGCTTTCCAAAGCCTAACCAATCCCCCCCTCCCAAGAATATTATTAAAAAAAATATTTTTGTAATTTGTTACTTTATAGTATTTTATTTATCGGAAAATAATTAATTTATTCATAGTAATAGCTTATTTATGATTGTACCGATAAATTTCATTTAAAATTATAACAATTAATTTATTTAAAACAACTTCTCCTTTGCACTAAGATGATGATGAGTGCCATGGTTGTTCTTCGTCGGATTCTTGAAAGACCTCTTCCGAATCTGAATCCTCTTCAGCGTTAAGTACAGTTATTTCTGCAGCTAAGGATTGGAAAAAAATCTTCTACTAGTGTTACCATCGTTGGTGTTTCCAAATCCAGCTTTCGGCTATGTCCGCATCAGATTTTATTTGCCATTTTTTCACTGCCAGTTTATATGACAGGTGTAATTGCTATTATTTTTTGTACAGGTAATAACAGTGTTAGATGTAATGATTTAAATAAATAAATTAGTCAAGTGCGAGTTACACTCACTAATTTAAAAATTCCAGTTGTTTATTTCTTTATGTCTTATGGGACACCCTTCAATTTTAAAATTAAAGTAATATTCGCGAAAATTGCATCATAATTAGAACACCCTTTAAATATTAATATGTAATTAATTTTATAGCGGCCATGGTAATACACTTTCTATTAAAATATCAGGAGCTTACCTATTGCGTTAAAAAAATAAGGTAGTATTCGTGAAAAACACGTTACTAATGGACACACTTCAATTTGTTATAGCGGCCGAAGTAACACATCTACTGTAAACATTTCAAGAGGGTATCTATTACGATTTATAAAATCATGCCACTGTCGGAACACCCTTTAATATTATTATTCATTATAGTGGCCATGGCAACTTCCTTTCTATAAATATATTAAGAGTCTACTTATTGCGATTAAAAAATAAGTCACTGTAAGTGAAAAACATGTCACTGTCGGAACACCCTTTAATTTTTAGTAATTGTCATATCGGCCGTGGCAACACATCTTCTGTACAAAATTTCAAGAGTCTACCTGTTACGGTTCAAGAAATAAGGCTTTATACATGCAAATCACGTCACTGTCGGAAAACCCTTTAATTTTTATTATTTGTTATAGTGGATATAGTTATACACCTCCTGTAAAAATTTCAAGATTCCACCTATTCATTCAAAACTTAGGATATATACATGCAAATCACGTCACTTTTGGAACACCCTTTAATATTTAAGTTCAATTTTGTATACTTGTTTATAAAACAAACATAATTTTAATTACAGGCTGCAAATTGTAAGTGGTTTCCTCTTACAGCTCAAAAAAAAGACATAAACGTAAATAACACCTCACTTTTGGAACACCCTACGTTTTAGTATTTTTTGCTATTGCGGCCGCAGTTATACACTTTTGGTAAAATTTTCAAAAGTCTACCTGTTATGGTTCAAAACTTAGGCCTTACACATACAAAGCATACCACTATCGGAACACCCTTTAATTTTTGGGTTTATTTTTTAGAACACCCTTTAATTTCTAGGTTTATTTTTTTCAGACTTGTTTATATAGCGAACTAATTTTAATTTAGTGCTTGCATATTTTTAGTGAATTCCTCCTACAGTTCAAGAAATAAGCACATATTCGTGAATAACACCTCTCTATTGGAACACCCTATAAGTTTTAGTATTTGCTAGTATATACTATAGTATTTGCTATATACTTTCTGTGAAAATTTCAAGCGCCTATATATTACGGTTCAAAACTTAGGCCTTATACATGCAAATCACACTACTATCGGAACACCCTTTAATTTTAAGTTTTATTTTTTTATACTTGTTTATATAGTGAACTAAGTTTTAATAACTGTTTGTAAATATCAAGTGTATCCCTCCTACAGTTCAAGAAATAAACACATTTTCGTAAATAACACCTCTCTATTGGAACACCCTATAAGTTTTAGTATTTGTTGCTATAGCGGCAACAACTATACATCATCTGTGAAAATTTCAAGAGTCTACCTATTACGGTTCCAGAGATAAAAGGCGGTGACATACGGACAGACATTGTAGCGAAAACAACAGGGTTTCGTTTTTACACTTTGTGTACGGAACATCTACCTTCAGTTATTAAAAACCAAAACATTTTATGAATAAACAAGGATTTCTTACTCGTATTTACCTATCCAAGATAAGAAAAAACATAAAAAGGTAAAATTTTCAAAAAATCCAAAAAAAAAAATGGCGCAAATATGCGCAACGTTTTTTTTACAGCATAAAAGAAGAGATCGTAAATTTTGTAGTGATATATAACATTTTTAGGATCGCGATCACTCTTAAAAAGCTTTTCACTTTTTGAACGAAATTTTTTATCATTAAAAATTAAAAAAAAAATTCTAAAAATTAACATAAGTAGCTACTAATAAACCCTTTCACAGAAAAAAAAATCAATACAAAATCTTTATTCGTTTAGCCACCAAAAAAAAATATTGCAAACCTCTCAATATCGTTTAAAGTCAATAAAACGTATGCGATTTACTCGACTTTCCTGACTTTAACAGTGTCCCAAAACAACAAATCTCAAGCAAACGCCTTGTTGTCTGTCGAGCTGCGTACTTAAATTTTTACATTTCTTAAAATTAATTTTTGGCCTAATGTCCGGCTAGATTGGCAAAATACCCCTCTGTGCTACGTTTGCTTGGAGATTTCATAAAGAAGCAATACTCGTAGTAGGTGAATGATCTGAAAATAATTCTAGTGATGGTTCAACTTCACACTTTTCTCTTCAAATATCGTTTACTACGCCAAATTCAATAACATCAGGAATTTTCTGTGGATCTGTAAGTGGTTGTCCAATAGAAATAATTATGTTGAGACTAAAGTCTATAAGGCAGATGTTTATTGCTTACATGTAGTTCTTACAAATATTACTCAGTATATGATGTTTGAGTTGGGCCTTTATAAAAAAAATTATAATATAAAAATTAATTAATAAATTACATTAAAACGTTTAAAACCTGCTGAACGGTTATACAAATACAAATTTTTCGAAATGGTTTATTAGACAAAAATTCTTTAATAACTATTGTAAACTTGAAAACTAACATACGAATCTTTTATGAATATGGCCGTAAAGCTTTTATAAATTAATCCCATTTTGGCTATTATTCAACCCAATGTGCAACTCCTAAGAAAATAAGCTAGTCTTTATCTATACATATAATAAAATAGTAACTCATTTCCGTCTGTCTGTATGTCTGCTTTTCATTTTTGTTCACATCACGTAAAAACTACTGGATAGATTTTAACAAAATTTTGTGAGGAGGTACCATAGCCTCCTGATTTCAATATAGGATACTTTTTTCCCCATTTCCAAGAGAAAATGGAGAAAAGCAGTGAAAAAACGCAATTTTCGGTTTAAAACTGGTATTTTTTCAACGCACCTTTTTATTTTTAAAAGTGGAATATAAAAACTATTGCGCAATATTAGGCGTCAATCGAATAAAATTTGTATTTAATTTGTATTTTTACTTTGTGGAATTACAATGTTATAAAAATATTTTAAACACCTCTTACAGAGCTTTACAATAATTTTTAGAATTTTAAAATTTCATATTAATTTCAGAATTTTATCCAGGGATGGGTACCCGTGGCGGGCACAGCTAGCTGTAAATAAAACCAAAAGTTGTGCATTGCTTTTATTTAGATATAGATATTTATGCTACATTGTAACAAAGTATGCAAAATGTTTATCTAAATGTTCGCAAAAAAGAACATAGACTGTTTTATAAAACTGTTTATTAACTTTATTTTGGGTTTTTGAATATTGAATTTTTATAATCGATCAGATAGGGTTAACCGTTATTAAGTTCTGTTATTATGATCTAAGAAACAACTGTAAGTTGACCCAATTTAAAACATGACCGGATTTTGTAAAGTTGTGTAATAGTATGGGTTTCTTTATATTTTAAGGTATGAAAAGATTTAGTGATCTGATTACATAAGTGTTGATAGTGTGTATATTGGGGGTGGTTGTATATTTTTTAGTTCATAACTGTAAATTGAAAAGGGTTGGTACATGTTTGTTCGACACTTGAAAGTAACCCCTCAAACAGCTGTTTTGATACAAAACATGCTCACTAACAAAGCGTAAAACCATTGTTAAATGGAAACTGCTGTTTACTTGGCAGCTGATGATGTAAATAATTTTATTTGGAAATATTTATGAATTTGTGTACTCGTATGTAAATATTCTAAAGATTTTTAATTTGTTTACGTATATTTACTATACAGAAGCAGAGCTGTTCCACTACATACAGCACCCGCAAGCAGCTATATTTATTCAGATAATTAAGAAAAATTGCGTCAATCGATTAAAAATCTTATTTAAAAATTTGATCGCTCATGAATATAATACATTGGACTACATTGTAGGCAATTATTTTTCCAGCTTGTTGCAGCGATATTTTGAGACGGTCTTACAGGTCGTAATAAGTATATAAGATGTAGGGAGAGGAAACCGCCTTGCTAGTGACTTCCACGGGATTTTGAATAATGAAGAACCAAATTTTATTATAAGTGTTTGTCGCTTTTTAAACCATATCTCCTTTATTTATGGACTAGCGTTGCAGACTTGAATAGCAAATCTTTCGAAACAATGTCTGACAAATTGGTGTAGTTATTTTTTCCGTAGATTTTCTGCGGCTTTATTAAAATTGATTTCAACCCGATTTCGGACTTCAGTAAATCAATTTCTCTATGTATTGGGTCGAAAATAATGAGCACGCCATTGTCATCATCTTGGAAATTGATTTGCTTTTTTTTGTTTCTTTAACACTGAAATGCCCCCATTTTTAACAGACTTAAAAAAAAGAAGGGGGTTATCAATTCGTCTGAATGTTGCTTTTTTATATTTGTACATTACTGAAACGGTTTTAAAATTTGTTATGCTTATGCTTACAGATTGAAAGAAAGTTAGACAGAATGTTAAAATAAAAAGTATAAATATTCAAAATTATAAATTAAAGGGAGCTCCAATAGTTCATTTAATTTGATGTATATCGCCATACTTCTGAATAGTTGTACACCGACCGTTGAAATTTACAAAGAACCTGTATTGTTATGTCCGCTATAACAAAAAATATAAAATTTGAATTTGGAATTAAAAGGGCATCCCAATAGTTTGAACCGTTATAGACAGACAGCTGAAATTTACAACAAAATCTGTATTACTAACTCCGCTATAACAAGTATACAATTTGAATATAGAAATTAAAGGGTGTCCCTAAAATAGATGTAATTTGACCTATATGGCTCTATCTTTTGAACCGTTATAGACAAACACTTGAAAATCAGGCAGAATGTCCACTACTTTGTCTGGTATAATAAAGAGTATAAATATTTTAAATTACAAATAAAGGGTGTCCCAATAGTTTATGTAATTTGCTGAATAAGGCCAAAATTTTGAAAAAAAATAAAGGGTGTCCTCATACCTGACGTATTTGCAGTATATGGCATTAATTCTAAAACCGTTATAGACAGAAATTTGATATTTAGACAGGACGTATATTACTATGACCGCTATAGCAACAAGTATAAAGTTGACAATTAAAGTATGTACCTAAAGTTAATAATATTTGATCTACATATATGACGTTATCCTTTGAACGCTTATTGATAAACATTTGAAATTTTAACAAAGCGAATATTACGATGTCCACAATAAAAAACTTAAAGGGTGCCCTCATAGCTGACGCAATTTGACTTATATGGCCTAGCCTTTTAAACGGTTATAGATAGAGACTTGATATTTACACAGAGCATGTTTTATTATGTTCGTTATAAGAATTATAAAATTGGAAATGAAAGGGTGACCCTATAGGTTATAAAATGTATGAAAAGAAATCTATGTTTATCTTTCAAGCCGTTTTAGATAGACAACTGATATTTACACATAATGTGTGTTACTATGGTCGCTATTACAGTTATAAAAACTTAAAATTAATTATGTCCCTATAAAAGACGGATTTTGGTAAAAATAGCTTAACTTTAATAGGGAAATGCTTAAATTTCAAATAGTCTTTACTTCTTTTTCTTTTTGTGTATCTTTTATTTGGTTTAAATACTAGTTCTTACACATTACTTCTTACATTTTTAGTTTAGAACTAGTGCCCAACTATCTGTTTTGAAGTCGTTTTTTTTTTTTGCAAGAATTATTTAATTGAAAGAAGAGTACAAAAACTAAGAAAACAAAAGTTTTGTCGATGCTACAATATGTTTCATCTGTAGTGTAATTTTGTTTATGTTCACGACTGTAGCTTAACTACACACATTAAATTTAAGTACACATACATATATGTATGTACTAAATGGATTTAAAATTCAAGTACATATGTGCAATATCGATCCTTATGTAGATGAAAAAAATATAAAAGGTGGTCTGTATTTTTAAATTTTAATATGGAAACAGCTGATGTGTTTATGAAGGAGGAAACCGTTTTTTTTATTAATAAACCATATTTTTAGTTCAATTACTTTAGTCATACTCGTACTCAATAGCATTTTCGGGGGTTATTTTATATTTGTAGGCATATGTTACATGTATCGTTAGAAATTTATCTGCCAAATTTATTATTTCTCATTTTGTCAAATGCTGAGTCCTCCGCCACATGCAAAGGCAAGTATATTTGAATTATACCCACACATACATATGTATAAGGGCGGACTCAGAAGACATAAATCATTTGTTTTTGAACATAGTTAAGGATGACTTTATACCTTTCTCACATTATTATTTTACATCCTAAATGAAAACCCTAAGGTAGAATTTTGTTAATGAGGTGAGGTGTATGCGTAAGCTATGCCAGCTTCATTGATTTTGACTATTGGAATAGAACTGGTGCATTTTATTGATAAACCCAAAGATCTACCTTTCAAATTTGATTTCATAATTTAATATAAATTTGCATAATATCATGAGGTTTCTCTACTTTTAAAATTTATCAAAATACTAATGCCTATAGTCCGAATTTTACTTTGCTGATCGCATAATGTAGGGTCGACTATTGCCATAATTTAAGATTATGGACTACTATCTAGGGGAATATTTTAAACGTTTTTCTTCCTTTTCCTAAAGCGGATTAGTTATATGAGGTATATGCCTAATCCTGGCATTATTTCAGACGACTTAAACTGATCATAATAGATTAAACTCAACTGTTCTTATCCTATAATAGCCTTAGCGAATATCCTATCATTCATAGATTGATTGTCTTAGCGGATTTCAGATTTTGATGTTGAATTTTTGCAATTTAGGTTATTAAAACATGCCAAATTGCCTTTAGGCGTCTCTTGGTTTCAGTTTCAGCAGCATGCAATTAATCTTTTTATTCCAAGAAATACTCGGACCGCCCTCGTACATGTGTATATACATATAAACCTGTAAGTACGTACGTATTTTAAATTTAAATTGTAGGCAAAGTCTGCACTTGTTTCAAAACTAACGTTAAATACAGCTGAAATTTATTTGTTTTCTCCAAAAAAAAGTAAAAATAAGGAAGAGCAAAAATGAAACCAAATAATTTTAAACCGGAACTAGACATAAATAAAAGGAAGTTAATTTTTAAGTAAAAACAACACAGCATGAGCGAACATAAAATAAACATAAAAGCATAAGAAAGGAATTTTTAACACACATTTAATATTCTATTTTTTCACAAACAAAAACATGTAAGCCTCTTGTTTTTTTGTAAAAAATTTGTTAGTTCTATATTATTTGTTTTCAAAACGTACACACACACTTATTGAATTATACAAACCTCGTACATAAGGAATCTTTTTTTTCGTCCTCTTTATTCGTTTGTGTATTTTGAGGGCTTCATTAAAAAAAAAAAAATGTTGTCAAATGTAAATTCATAAACAAGAAATGCCCAAAAATAAAAGGACAAAATAATCTTTAAAGCATGATCACACGTATATTTTATTTTTGACGTATTAAATGATCCTCCTTCTGCACGTTCTACGATCTTCTTTCGCCGTTATTTTTTAACCTTGACGACATTCAGGAAGTTGTATATTGGTGTTTTTATATTATTATTTTCAATACACAATGTTTGTCTGTATGTATGTATATTACACGAGAAATTTATTATTTTACTTTCTTTTTATGCATGTTGTTTTATCACGTCACAACCGCAAGGACACAAGGTGTATTCACGATTTAAATTATGGCATTTCTGTTTTATTTTACATTGATTGTAAAAACAACTTTGTTCTAACTAAAAAAAATTAAAGAAATGAAGAAATAAAAATATTGATTACTGAGGTAAGAAAATTAACAAAAAAACGACTATAAATTTATGTGCGGTTTCTGTATTACAGTCGAGCGGCTCGTCTAGAAAATTTGTATGAAAAGCACTCAATTTTTTGAGTTATTCTTACATAAATTTTTTAGACAAGCCTGTAATACAGAAACCGTACATTAAAAAAGTAGGTTTCTCAAAAATTTCACACTTTTCTTGTAATGTTTGAAATTACTAACAAAATTTTGTAGAAAAATCTGCCGTTCAATTTTTTTCCAATAAATTAAACAATAAGAGCTAAATTTATATTAAATACTTTTGTTTTATAAAAGGTTTATAAATTATATTTTTATAAAAATTTTGTTCAATATACCTTTTATAAACCAAAAAAAATTTTTATGAATAAGGCTCTAAAAATTTTGCTGTTGTAAAGTAGGAAAAAGTTAATTTCCTGCTGTAATCAAATACCTAAACACACAGAAATTCAAAAACAATTTAGACGATATACATACATACATATCACATCTGTAATAGTGTCAAAATAAATTATAGTCTAGACGTACATTTACAAATGCTGACACGTCCAGTTGGGGCAGTTACTTTAAAAACAACAATAACAATAATGAAGTTGCATTCGTGTACATTCTTTATAAATCGTGTTTCTGAGGACTGTATACTTTTATACAGTCATTCTTATGTAGAAAAGAGCAAACCACAGCAATAGAGAGTCGTTTCGAGTACATTAAAAATCGTACTGCTGCCATTTTTATTTCCTCTCCCAACAACAAATACAAGTGTTGAAGAAACAAAAATAGCAAGTGTGGAAAGGGACATACTTTACTGTTTCTGTATAGTTATAGTTCGTGTGCATGACGCTATAGTTTTGCTATTGTGTAAAATAATGAGTTCTAAAAACTTTTACTTGTTTGTTATTATCAAGAGCCCCCACGCAAACCCCTAAGGGTCTGTGAGCATATACACAATCTCAACCAGAATCTCACAAAGAGAACAAAACATGTAAAAATTTTAAATCAGTAGCATACCAGCTTTCAACAAGGTAGGTTTGTGTGTCTTTGCTAAATATTTAGCAAACCAATGCATTTTCATTTTAACCACTTTTTTTGGTTGGGGGCCTTTGGTTATTATGCTGTTAACTTAAGCTGAAATCACACGATTGGTCAAATGTACAGATTTCAGCCAAATTTCATTTGCAAACTTTTGTGCAATTTGTTTGCAAATTAATATTTCACGCATCTGCGATGCTAAGTACATTCCAAAGTTTTGCCACTTGTCCTCCTTTTCAATCTCCAATAGCGACAACGCATGCTCCAATGTATTCTATGGAGTTTTTTTAATGAAATTTGTTGAAGTTGAACAATTCGACGAATTGCTCTCGCAGACAAAATCAAAAGATGCTGTTTTTTCCTGGGCATGGTTGTGATAAAACTGCATGGCAGTCCAAAAAGGCCAATGAAGCTTCGAGCCAGATGCGGCTTGACCCGATTTTGTCATCATTTTTTTTTTTTTTGGTGTTGTTGTAGGCTACTTTGACATTGACCCATTTGGCCTTGCACTAATCTACGGAAGAGTACTCCCACAGACATGGGTTTTTCCTATGATGGCTATCAAACTCATAACCTCTTCCGTAGACCATGCCGTTGTTACGTGCGGTCGCTTCCTCTTACTTGTTTCTGGCGTTGATGTTGCGCCATCTGTCAGATTGGCGATATTTCCACACTCTGCAGCACAAATATTGTTGAACAAAGTATTTTCTTCATCCGTATCCATGATCTTAAAAAATTATTAAACATTATTTATCTAGTATTTATAGAATAAATACAACTACTTACCAAAATATGCAATTGCGCGATGAATAATGCATTATGTTCAAGTATGGTGTTGTGTTTAAATTTATTTATAGCAAATTAGTGCTGCCAAATTTTAAAATTATACTGATATTTAATTATAATTAATTACACTCTGCTACAGTCAAAAAAATCTTCTGATGTGACATGGTGTAGGTTGTAGGTCTCGTCGGTTACAACTGAAAAAATTATTTTTTTTTTTGTATTCCCTCAAAACATTAATAAAGTTTAATAATAAAGGAATAAACTGAAAAACATTTTAATTCTGTTGTTGACTTCCAGTCCTATAATAAATGACAAACGTTTTATTTTTGTAAAACATGTTTTTTATAGGCGGAAAAATTGAAATTGTCAGCACTGTGTCCTGTTCCAGCTGTTTTGACAGTTCTTGGTTTTTGAAGTTATTATAATGCATAGACTCACACCATAGCAAATAGTTCAAATTTACCTTGAAAATCATAGTTCAATTCGACAGACTAATTAGGCTTTATGTCCATTTTATTTAAATCAGAAAAACAAATAACGGTGGTCAAATCGTTGCAGACAACAATGTGCGCTATATAGATATGCTTACTGATTTTTTCGTGCCTCAAGTGGAAGGCATTAGCTTTGCAGACTTGTAAGATAGTGGCACATTTAACATATCAATTAGTTTGTGAAACGAATAATTTCAAGAAATGAACCTGTTAACTGGCCACCTCGTTCATGTGATTTGAATCCATTTAGGAGCCCATACACGTCGTTCTTTTTTGGCAGTTTTAACCGTACGATTAAAACGAGTAAAACTGTCGATGTGTGGCCAAAAACCGTCCTGGAACGCATAAAAAATCTGGAGTGGCCTACACTCAACTTTACCATATCCAATGGAAACAGATTTTTTATGTGTATACTACATAAAGAAAATAAGTTCAAAGTTATATTCGAATCGAAACATTAATTATTTTCGGTTTGGGGTGTTAAGTAAACTACCCCCTGCCCCTTCCCGATTATTCCCAAAATTTATACAGCTCTTCATCTCCATAAACCAAACCACATACTGCATTTCATTTTGATATGTCATACGGTATGACCTGTAGAGCGTTTACAAAGTCTGGGAGTAAGTAAACTATCCCTTGCCCCTTCCCGATTATGCCTTAAATTCACACAACTTCATCTTCATATACCAAAGGCACTTACTAAATTTATATTTAATATGTCATAAGATATGACCTGTAGAGCGTTCACAAAATTTGGGGGTAAGGAAACTACCCCTTTCCTCCTCCCGATTATGCTCAAAAAATATACAGCTCTTCATCCCCATATGCCAAAGGCACATACTAAATTTCATTTTTATATGTCAAACAGTATATCCACAAAAATAGTGGCATACACCACCATACCACCCCACCAAATAAAATAAATACGTCTTGAAATGAAGGAACGTATAGCATATAGATATGGTCGATGTTCGTGTTTACTCGTACAGTTTAAACTGTGCGGATTAAACAGCAAAAAACGACGTGTAAGTGTACGGCCGCCATTACATCATTTTCTTGAAAGCTTTATTGCCGAAGAGCTCCGTACGTATCCACTAGCCGCGGCAGCCACTTGCCGGCATAAAACCAATCAAAACCATAGGATCAAAGATCCACTTTACACAGGTAAGTCTGTATTAAAGCTGTAGGTCGACTCCAACCCGCTTACTAGCTATTAAGCTCTTGTTCATTCTTTAGCATATTTTTCAACCTGGAATTGTAACAAGCGGAATTGTTATGGACGTAGAAATTACCATATAAGGAAAAAAGATATTATCGTGTAATTAGAGAACTATTACAGGTAGAATTTTGTACAAGTTACCCTTATTAATATGCATTGCCACACCAAACATGTTTTAGATTAGAAGTGGTAACTCCCATACAAAGTAATATTTAAATATCATTATGTAACTAAGGAGCTATAAATCCTGAGGTTTTGAAATTATATACTACAACTCCCATATTATTAAGCATAGTCGAAAACAAAACTGGCTGGACGTCATACCTCGCAAACAACTAAAAATTTATTGTCGTGAAACTAGGGAACTATAAAAGGTAAAGTATTGAAATTTTGTACTCTGAAAATAACGTGTCTATTCGAGTTAAAGCTTAGTGATTAGGATGGAAGGACCAGGTACCCCATAAAAAGCAAAACGAAAGTTCCTCTTAGAGTTTAAACTAACAATTACCCTTTCAATATCTCGTAAGCAAATCTAAGGGTGGTTACTGCTTCAAAATCTTCGTGACTTTTCATAGTTTTTAATTTGAGGAGATATTTCATGTCAGGAATAATTCGACGTCTACAGAGCAAATTCGATAGTTTCTTGTTTGTTGCAGGGTTAGTGTTACATGTTGGGCAGCTTATTTGAGGTTTATATCAAGATCAGAAACTCAAAGCTCTACGTTGTTTGGTGTTTTTAAATAGTAATTTCCCGAGCAATGAGTACTGAGATATTTTCTAGATTTTATCCAATTGCTTATCGTTAGGAATCCAGTCGGAGATACAGTTTCTCAGGGGTTCCATATTGAAACAAGAGTAGGTAAATGATTTGGAGAAAACTTAGTGACCCTTCAACTTTAAGCATTTCTTTCGAAGCAGCTCGTAGCCCAATGCTTGGATTTTAGTAATAGTAACTACACATGTGTTCACCCGTGCATTGTCTGAATTAATGTAATCATCGCGCGGAATTTTGTTTTCATATCCAAATATTCATTCTATACATTTAGAAGGGAACCGCACGGTTGAGAGGCCTATACAGCATATACAGCATATACAGCCTCTCAACCTCTCTCTGATATTCGGATATCATTTCATGAATTTTATCGAGAATTTTTGTTGTGGCATCTTTTTTTGGGCGACCTAAAAGTTTTTCGTCATTTGTGCTGGTAATACAGAGCACGGATAATATTTATCAAGCATTTATTTGGTTTAGGTGGTAGTGCGCAATCGAAAAGGTGCGAAATTGATAAGAAATAAAGTTTGCTCTTATGCACAAAATAATAAGTGATTTTTATGAACTTTTTTCAAAACCAGCGAATATTTAATTTATGATTTTTTTCCTTTTGTTTTAACGAACATATTTATAAAATATATTTTTGCTTTAAAAAAAGATTGTTAAGCAAATTTCGACATTGGCTTATTAAGGTTTTTTCAAACAAAAACTATTTTTATTAATATGGGTATAAAAATTTAGAAATTCAAGAAGCAGTCTTAATTAAATTGTGAATTTATACTGAATTTAGCCATTGCAATGAGACAAAACAATCGACAATCAATCAGATAATGACAAATTATTTAAAAATTTTTATTATGGAGTATGGAGTATCATAAAAAGAAATTTCAGCTTTTTTGAAATAAATGGTAAATAAATTTACCTGACAAACAATGCTAAATGCACATAACTGTCGTCTGTCAGGGCAAAAATTTAATTCAAATTAGTGAACATTAACACTGTCTCATGTCGACGCTATAAATTCGGATATTTGGTCCAATTCCTATAGGATTGTGCTGGTTAGTTAATTAACGTGAGTGATCTTCTCACTGAACTACGTCGGTCTTTTAGTTCATTTGCTAAGTAAGTTATAGATGTCATAGTAATACAGCTTCTGTGAAAATTTCAAGAGTCTACCTAATACGGTTCGAAAAAAAGGCCTGAACTAGTGAGCTGAAGTGAACAAATGATCTGAAGTGAACTAAGGAGCTGAAGAGAACTTACCAGCAGTTATGAGCTCAGGATGGTGATTAGATCACTTAGGTCAAATAAGTGAATAGTTCAACTAAATAAGGTCGTATATGGGCTACACAACTCTAGACCTTTAAAGTACGACTTCCTATAAATTTTACAATAATTTTATTGATATTTCAAAATTAAGTTTAAATTCCACAACAAAATGGCTTTTAAATCAAATGTGTTTTAAATTTAATGTCAACTATAGTCGACACGATTATCAAGAGCTTTAGAAAACAATCTTTAACAACAAATAATATTACAATATTGTTAATTTTAGATAACATTACAGAACATTGTTCATTAAAATTTGACATGCAATGTCATACACCTAACTGTCACACGCGCAATTCTCTAAGGGGTAAATATACATTCAATAACTCAGCAAAGTTAAAGTAACAATGACAATTCATACACACATACATAATAACATGCATGCATAAACCAGCAGAACTAAATGGAAAAATGGAAAAACTTAACTATGAAAATTCATTGGTTGCTTTCCTTTTCAGGGTTTAAAAGTCATTTCGATATTTTATCCATTTTTATTGTTAACCAACAGAGTCATGAAAGTTTGTTCAGCGCAATAAACAAAATAGTTTTTACAGTAGTTGGCTTAGGAATAGGGATACACAAAAGAACCTATTTGTTGAAATATGGATGAAGAATAGCCAAACTGCGTTATTTTTTATTAACTTGCTACACCTTTTTTTCAATAAATTTTACTCAAGATTTGAGTTTGCTGGAAATTGTGCAGTAACATCTTTCACCTTAATGGTAAAAATTTTCGCATTTTGAGTTCAATAAATGGTCAATTGATTACTGAAAAACAAGGCCAGATTTGTAGTTCGAGGCATCGCAAATATTTTTTTAAAATTATGATTTACTCCAAAACGATTTAACAGCCCCAAAGGCGGGACAGCCAACCCAATTTATTGGAATATTTATTACCCGTTTTAAGTATTCAGATGATAAAATTAGAAATGGTAAAATTGTTTACCATTTGTTTTAAAGAACTCTTATCTATATTGGTTTAAAATTCTATAGGGATATCTAAATCAGTGCAGATTTTGTGTCAATATAAATTCTATAGATTATTGCTCAAAAATTCACTTTATCGTGCAATTGCCAGTTTTAACGCCAAAAAATATAAAATATGCATCGCCAAAAAAAATTACCCGAAAGCCCGTTTAGGCCGACCGTCCTCACTCCACTCGAAAACAATCCTGCTTTGCCTCTTTGAAAATAAGATAATTATGATAGCTTTAGTGTTTCACGAGCTACCAAAGTATATATCAAAAATAAAAAGTATTTAAACCACTGTTTAGATTAGATTATTTTATCTGGCGCCAGATCTAGCAGATAAACCAGAAAAGATCAAGCACCTGAAAGCCAATATTTCAGGTTCAGCCATATTGCTTAACCATATGACTCGGTGGTCACATGCCCTAAATCGTATTTAAATATCAATGCCATATAATTATCGAATTATTAAAGCCAAATGGATTGGATTCTGTTTTACTTAATTTTAAAGTTCTCCGCGTCTATAAACTTTATAATCACATACATATGTAAATAATTGTTACAGTTGAATGATGAATTGCATTTATGTATATTTCCAATATGCTTATTTTAATTCTTATAATGTTTTATCTTAATAATTGGCTGCAAGGATAAGTGAACTTCTCGAAACTGATGTTTTTCTAATCCAAAATGTTAAAAAGCACAGGAAGCGACGTGTTCTGTGGCGATCTAAAGGTGTATAAATCTTACAGTTTAAGAAAGGACTGTAGCATCCTTCAAGCAGATAATTAGGCGACAGACAGAGCAGCATATTGCAAATATGCAGCTGTGCTATAAGTTTATTCACTGAAAGTCAAGTTGCTATTGTAGCAGTAAGCACAAGCAAAATTAGGCCTAAAGTAGTCAGCAGCATCCACAAAGAAATTGAAGCTCTTCATGAATAGCAAAAAGTCTTGTTACTAAGTAAAGCAAAAGAATAAGATATGAGTACAGGTCTTTAAAAAAAAAATATTGTAATATTATCGATCATAAAACTCTTTTGAGAGTTGTGCGTATAGGTGGTGCAGAATGCATGAATTTTTATTTTTTTTAAATAAAATTTTAAATCAATCGAAAAATACTTTTTATTAAAAGGAAAAATACTCAAGCAAGCAACAACACAACAATTTTCTTTTTATTGTCAAAAAACATGTTGATGTATTTCTACATCATTACGCAAAGTCACTCATTGAGATTTAGAAATTTGCCTACTTTAATTAAATTAAATTAAATATTTATGACGTCAAAAAATTCATGAAGCAATTATTTTTAGGATTAAATAAAGTAAGAGTGCACCTGTTACAAGACAATTTGTTTCATTGTGGCAGCGAGTTGTAATTCATAAGAACCCACGAAGTTATTAACGAAAGGACCAATAGAATATAGAATAGGCGGAGGTACCATTTGTTACTTTTGACATTTATATGATAGCGACCTGAGTAGCTGTCCATCAAGTCCACGCCTTTCATGTGCATGTCACACCCTATAATATGAAAATTATTTTTAAGCGGCTCATTGTATCAAGATTTCTCAATATTTCTCAGGTTGCGAGCCAACTTATTTAGACGACAAGGTTATTACCTTATTGTCCAATTACTTCCTGTCTAGGAGTCTTCCGAACAATGAGTTCCTTCTTTCGAATCTCAAATGTAAAATAATGGAGCCAACTTTTGTACGGCGTATTTAGATTAGCTAAGCCTGGATCTAATGTTCTGGATTCGTGAGTTCTTTTAGAGTCATCATAACTTAAGGTAGTCATTAAAGGCGTAGATTCATACCTTGATCCAGCTGAAATAAGAGCTGGATTTCAAAAAGCGGGTTTTAAAATAAAAAGTGTAGATAATCTCCGAAATCGAGAACGCGTTCCCTAATCGCTATTTCGAGTTGAACTGGAACCTGGCAATTTAAGATTAAAAAAAAAACGAAACGCACCCTATATACAATCTAAGGTATCTATTGCACCGCAAAATCACAGTAGAGGAACCACATAAACGTCCAGTGCCTAAACTGTAAGCTGCCTCCTGTTTACGTTGTGTGGTGAGCGGCATTGTGCCGCTCAATGCAATAAGGCAAGGGAAGGAAATCGTCTCAAAGATCAAAGATCAAATACTCCAATACTCCCAATAAGCAGACACAATATCGACCAAATTACCATGACTTTCAAACTGCGTAGGGAATCGTGCCCCCGTATTCGAATAAATAACCAAACGATACTACAGCTTTCAGACGGTGAAATATCTCGACATACATCTTGACCGGCGCATTACTTGGAAACGCCACATAGAAACAATGTTAGCACAAATTAAGTTAAAAGCTGTCCAACTAAACTGGCTTATTGGCAGAAACTCTACCCTCAGCTTAGATTGTAAACTTCTACTGTACAAGTCGATCCTTAAACCAATTTGATGCTATTGGATTCAATTATGGGGCACTGCTTTAGCCAGCAATGTTGAAAAAATTCAAAGGCACGAAAATAAGATTCTACGAATGATCACAGTTGCTCCCTGATATATCAAAAACTCTAATATCCCTAAAGATCTACACGTGCCAACAGTTAAATCAGAAATAGCGAAACTTGCCATAAGGTATTTAAAGAAGCTTGAAACTCATCCGAATCCAAATGAACCTGGTTACATTCGATTAAGAAGGAGGGACATTGCTTCTCTCATCCTCTCATTTTTTTAGACTTAAGATATGAGTAATTATTGAAAGCTCATATATATTGAAGATACAATAAATAAAAAAAATGTAAAAAAAATAACTTAAGTCATCTGTTTTCCAGATAAAAGACTACGCTTGTGAAATTATTGATATAGTTACATTCACCATTATCTATATGAGCCAGTATTATGTTTAATCGGAAGTTATCTCAACCAAGTTCGTCTTCAGAGGTGGTCACATATAGTGCCGTTTTCTCCTGTAATATTTTTCATTATATCTCTAGCAATCGTGTAAAATTGGTCCTATCATTCTCTTCTAACCCATCATAGCAGACATTTCCGTCTTCTAAACCAGCAAGGATTTGTTTAATAGTTTTAACTTATAGTGGTCAAGATATCCTATGACAATAATTATTAAGTTCTACATAATAATTATTAAAATAAAAATAAAAGTTCTCCTAACATACTAAAACAATATAAAAATATTTCACAAAATTACTTTAGGATTAGTAAACTTATGCAGAACCGAGTTTGCATATTGATATATTTCTACATCACAAAAAAACTACACTTTCCTTATATAAGTTTATCAATATATATAAAAACATCAATGTTTTTTATTACTCTTATCTCTTTTCTATGCGAAAAAATGTTCCTGTAAGTTTCTATTACTTTTTATAGAAATAACAATAATTGAAAACGTTCAAGAAAAATTGTGCTCGGACAAGAAACCACCAATAAAATTTGTCACTGATAATGAAATGAAATGCCTAAACTTATTATATAACGTTGTATAAATGTAAATTAGTTTTTGTACAATCAAAACTAAAACAGAAAAACTTTACAATCATTGCCACACTATGAGATAAGAGAGCTTAAACATATGAAGTAGATCAACATCGGTATGCATTTAAGGGTTAAATCCTAGCACTGTCATCTTTTATGTAGTTGAATCTATTGATTTTCACAGACAGTAAATTACACGATATAACTATCCTATACTCAGTTTTACTATTTTGGAGACCAATTTTTATTTATGGCCCTGGAAAAATTCTGAAAATCAGAAAAGTAGTCATCAGTCATCTAATATATCATTCATACCAGGTGATACCGCTTCACTTAGTGTGGCAAAAATGTAGCTGAAGATTTGTTAAAAAAATGCTTTGAATACTTTATGCCAAAAAAATAAATTATTCCTGAACTTTTTTAAAAGATAATTTATAAAATATTAATTTAACTATTTTATTTAAGCTTTAGGTCTTTAAATAATTTTAATTTTTATTAAAAATTTTTATTAAAAATTAAAATTATTTAAAGACCTAAAGCTTAAATAAAATAGTTAAATTAATATTAACAAAAAGGTCAAATAAACTATATAAAATAAGATAATTTATAAATATTTTATTATTTTTAATCAGCATAACTTACAGGCAGGAGCCCCCGCGCAAACCTCTAAGGGTCTGTGAGCACATACACAATCTCAACCAGAATCTCACAAAGAGAACAAAACATGTAAAAATTTTAAATCAGTAGCATACCAGCATTCAACAAGGTAGGTTTGTGTCACTTTTCTTAATATTTAGCAAACCAATGCATTTTCATTTTAACCACTTTTTTTGGTTGGGTGCCTTTGCTTTCAGGAAATCCTAATGTAACAATATATGGGAAAATTGTAAAACTGAACAACTCTTGTAAAGATACCAATAAGATCTGAACGAGTATAGGGTTTTACTGATCGATCAGTTACGGTTTACTCAAATAGTATAGGTAGTTTAGCAATACCTCTATAGTGTGCAATAGTAATCACACTACCTGATATGCATATGTATATAACGCATTAACAAATATTTTTGGATTAATCAATTTTTTATTAGAATTATTTTCTTTAATTTTTTTAGTTGGTCCCTGTTTAGCGATTTTGCTCTTTTAGCAAGTAACTATTTTGGATTTTCAAAAAGTTAGAGCATAAATGTTTAACGGCCCAATAAAAGGATTATATATGTGATGTGGTAACCAATATCTGTAAAAAAAAAGGTGGTTAAAACTCAAGCGACTGCATGTGTACTTAATATTAAGCCAAAACACTGTAATATTGTTATCAGACGTACGATTCACATACATATAAAGTGCATGTGTATGGTTTGTTAACGAAAAAGTTTATAAATTACGTGGTATCTGATTTTCACTAAAAACAATTGTTTACTTTCTTATGCATGTTTATTTATATTAAAACAACTAAACACAAACGAACGCCGAATAAATATTTAACATACATTTAACCATTTTATGTATAAATATTTTTTGTAAAGTGTTTAAACTTGGTTGTACCACACACACACACACACACTACCAACAACTTCATATTAAGAAAGGTTGCATGTCTAAATCACATTCTATTTAAATTTATGTTATTTTGTCATTGTACGAGTAGTTAACAATTTTCGTCGCTTTAATAATGTGGTTATTTGTTTATGTTGCAAGCATTTCCACAAATTTTCTTCCGCATGTTTTCCACGCCAGTTTTTATATTTTTTATTTTCATTTCAGTAATATTTATTTCTTTTAATGTTACATGTACATTTGACTGTATATTTTTTTTTTTTTATTTAAATTTTTTAAATCCTTTTTAATTATCTTTGATTGTTTAAACGGTCGTCAGCTGTTAGTTAGTAGCAATGTAATCCGTCATAAGTACGACCAATATCTCCTTATAGTGACGAAGAGAAGGAGGCTCGTAGTAAGGGTGCAGATGAAATAAATAATCGACGGATGGTGAAGCACTAAAGACTGCTTGGCTAAGAGATGGAAAACATAATTGGAGTAAATTATGTTGAATAAATGTCCACGTGACAGGTCATTGCAACTTTAAAAATCGGATGGCAATCAAGGAATGTCCAGAATTAGCTGTCATTAAACGGTGGACATACATATATTAATCAAAACGTTAGCGAAAACGCGGAGTAAGTCCAAACTACGGGAACGCAAGGGAGCCGTACACTGCTCTGTAACTACATAAGGATTTGACAAAAATATATAGAGTTGGTACAGACTTCTGAAATTTTTAAGGGCATTTATATTTATCTCAATAAAGAAAAATTTTAATTTTGTATAAAATCGGAACAAGGACATGCCTTCCGTCTATGTTCCAAAAATCAAATGTTTTTATATTTTCTATGTTATTCAACGTTAAAATCTGGAAACTTAGATTTGTTATACACACCATTATCCTTCTTGTAATAAAATAAATCTTACAAAAATTATCCAAATTTCGTGAAACTTGGTATATGTGTGAATATCTATTAGTACAATTCCACTCTGCTGGTGTCTAAAAATTTAATTTTCCCAATTTCCCATACACACCCACGTATGCCACTATTATTGTGGAATTTGTACAGGTCATACTGTTTGACACATCAAAATGAAATTTATTATGTGCCTTTTGTATATGGCGATAAAGAGTTGCGTAAATTTTGGGCATAATCGGGAAGGGGCAAGGGGTAGTTTACTTAACACCCCAAACCGAAAATAATTAATTTGTCGATTCTTTTAACTTATATTCTTTATGTAATATTCCATTGGATATGGTTAAGTGGTATATAAATACTTATTTAAGTATTTATATAAGAAAATATATATGATTGTTTAAAAACAAATAGTATTGCATAAAATCAGAAAAAATGAAAAATAGGCATTTACTAAATAATTTTTTTCAAAGCCCCGGTTTGAGTTGTATAATTTTTTTTTTGCCCATCAATAGAAGACATTATAAGAGTACAAAAACAGGAAAAATCAGAAGACCAAATTTTTTTCTTTTTAACCGACCTCAAAAAAAGAAGGAGGTTATCAATTCGTCTGTGTGTTGCTTTTTTTTGTGTATGTTTGTGCCTTCAGAACTCGGTCATTTCCTAACCGATATTAAAAATTTTTGCACTATTAGAAAGGTTATGCCTACAGATTGGTCCCATTTTAAAAAAAGTTCAAAATTTTAAAAATTAAAGGTTGTCCCCCAACAACATACATGCTTTTTACTTGTATTATGAACTTTATAGATCATAGGTAGCTCCCAATAACAAAGTGTAATTAAAAATATAAAATTAAAAATTAAAGGGTGACCCCATAGGTGACTTAATTTCACCTTTATTCTCCTATCTTTTGAACCGTTATAGACAAACACTTGAAAGTTGCACAGAATGTTCGTTACTATGTCTGTTATAATAAGTATAAATATTTAAAGTTAGAAACTAAAGGGTGTCCCATTAGTTGGTTTATTTTGATATATATATGGCCAAACTTTTGAACCGTTATAGACAGACAGTTGAAATTTACAAAGAACTTGTATTGCTAAGTCCGCTAAAATAACAAGTGTAAAATATGAATTTGGCAATTAAAGGGTGTCCCAATAGTTAATGTAAAAGTAATATATATGGCCAAACTTTTCAACTGTTACAGATAGACAGTTGAAATTTACAAAGAACCTATATTGCTTAGTCCGCTATTACAACAAGTATAAAATTTGGATCTATAAATTTAAGGTTGTCGCCGTTATTGATGTAATTTGACCATTATGTCCTCACCTTTGGAACCGTTATAGACAAACACTTGAAAAATAGACAGAATGTTTACTACTATGTCTGGTATAACAACAAGTATAAATATTTAAAATTGGAAATTAAAGGGTGTCCCAATAGTTAATGTAATTTGATGTATATGGACACACAGTTAAAATTTAAAAAGAATCTGTATGACAAAGTCCACTTTAAAAAGTATTTATATTAAAATTTCAATTTAAAGGGTGTCCCAATAGGTGACGTCATTTGATATATATGACCCTATCTTTTAAATAGTTATTGATAAACACTTAACAATTACACAGAATGTCCAATACTATATCTGTTATAATTTACAATGAACCTGTATTGTTACGACCGCTATAAATAGTATAAAACTTGAATTCGGAAATTACAGGGTGTCGCAATAGTTACCGTCTTAAAGAAACATGATTTAAGTTTGTCTGTTTTGAAGTCGGTTTTTTTTTGCAATAATTATTTCTAATCTATAAATATAGGGTAATTCTTTGCCAAATCTGCGATGTTTTCATGATGTTTTCGGCTTGACTCAAAATCACGAAGGCATGTTTATTTATTCATCTAACAACAAGAATATGGGATCCAAATTTTTTTTACAAATATTTGGTTGTTTTGATAATTATTTTTGGTTCTCGGAATAGACTTTTTGAGAGCATTGAAAAATAATTTTTATATACATATGTTTAAATATGATCTAAAAATCGGTTCTACATGACATTTTGTCTTAATATTCATGTTCCTTATTTTCGTTCTTAAATTTACGATGTAGAGCTACCGACGATATTTGTTGTCAAAAATTAGACGAAAATTTAAAATTCTAAATCTCAAATACATCATGTGCTATGTGTTATTTCAATGAGTATAAATTTCAGTCTGGGATTCGCAGTAGTTGCATTTTTTGTCATTCCATGATTGAAAGTCTTACCTATTGAAATAACACATTTACCCTACCACCATGCAATTTTAGTGTAAATCACGCTATATGATTGTGTGTAGCGTGCTAAAGTAAAAATTTATCGTTAATGCTAAAAAAGTTTAAAAAAATTTCTTTTAAAAATTGACTTTAACATTTTTAAGAAGAATGGCAAAATGTTTTATAATTAATTTCAATTTGTATATTATATTCTAGAACTCCCTACCGTTACACTCTTTTAACTTTAAATAACCCATTTTCGTCAATTATCTCGCTCAAATTTACTCTTTTCCAGATAACGAAATGCTTATAAGTTAAAGCCCAGTGAACAACAATTTAAGAAAAAAATGTATGCAAGGGAAATTGAGTAACTATTTTTTAAGGGTTTATCAGCCAAGCCAATTCAACATATTAATCCACAAGTTATCTGCAGTTTATAGTAAAACTATTTCAACATTCAGATGAGTACAAGCGCAACGTTTAATCGACTCCCCAACTTAAAAGTTGGAAATTATATAACAAATTAAAAACAGAATGACAAACTAATATCTCCCTCTTCACCGGGCTTAAGTGGTATAGAAAAAAGCCTTAGGTTTAGATGATATATAGGTGATATATTACATCTATTTTAAAATAATGGCAAATGAGTTGTTCCTAATTTGACCGTAGAGACTTTTTTCCTTTTTTATTGTAAAAATAAACAGAATCTTCATCGCTCCCATGTCAACTATGGATAATTTTTTAATAAGGTGAGATGAAAATCTTTTTCTAAACTTTGTATTTTTCTAATATTACGAATGATACAAAATATAAGGGCAAGGGATTCTGTTCTACTATTTATATAAATATTAAATTATAAGTTTGCTTAAATTTCATGATGCCAGATACTAAAATATATAAAATATACACACTTTAAATTTGTACATCCACATTTGTTTTGTATTACGAGGTGTGTTTAATAAATAAATAAATGATGGAAAAAGAAGTTTTATTTGAAATTTTTTTTATTTTTTTTTTATTTTATTTAATTTATTTATTAGTCTATAGATAAAATCCTTACAGACTATAACATGTGTTTAAAAACTAAAATTATTTGTTCAAATAAACAATTATATCTCGTTTCACAACATTTAACGACAATGAATAATCAATAAATTGATATAAACTATTAAAAACTTTACAAATTCTTCTAATTGGATCTGGGTTTAAATAATTATTGCGGAAGAACTTTAAAGACAGTAGCGGATAGGTTCTAGTTAAACGACGCGGAACATTGAAAAATATATTTGAAATCAGAAATTCGGATACAATTTTTCTGTTAATTAAGTTGATTGCAAAAAATACATTAAGCATTGTTCTGCGGCTTGTCAGCATTGGCAATCTGATTAAATTTAGTCAGCAACAATAAGGTAGAAGATGTACTGCAGACTGCCATGACAAACCTCTTAAACAGAAATTGCTTCTGAACTGATTCAATATAATTGCTGTGCACATTATTTATTATTATTATTTATTCATAAGGACTAATTTTGGCCCATTAAAAATTATCCAGTTCAGATATAACCCTCTGTATCGCCAGTGGAAGTGAAGCGTAGACCTTTAAGTATTCTCTTCAGCATGTTACTTTTTATTTTTCCTCGATCTTATCGATCTTATCGTAAACGATTTGCCGGGGTTTTTCCTTTGAATTTGCTATTCACTTTATTTTTCAAAGAAAAAGTCTCAGAGCTCACAAAATCACTGTCAACCTGTTTCGCTGTCGCAAATTAACTTAAGATTAAAAAGAGAACGCAACTAGACTAATCAGATTTAATGATTATAAAAACTTAAATATAAAATTATTATGACAAAGAAGGCTAAATGATAAGCTGCAAAATCCGTTAACAGCTATACGATGCGGCTTCTGAAAGTCAAATTTTAATATTAACACCCATCTCTCCCACCAATTTATCACCAAAAATAAATTGCAACTAAACTAAACATTTAATTTATTGTCCAATTAACGAAAACTTTATCAATCATTTATCTCAACATTATAGTTATTAACACTACATTTACTCAAATTCTATCACTGTTATTGGAGCGCATGCAGGAACTTTTAAGACTACTCATACGTAAGCATCGTTGAAAAAGAAACTAAACCGAAAACAGCTACACCATTTGTAGCGATTGATATAGCTGAGTTGCCATGCACAGCTGAATGAGCCGCAGTACCCCTAACATCACTTTTGTAAGGATGACCATCAACCAACAAATATCTGCCTTGGAGAATTTCATCAAAACCCATTTATTTCTTCGATTTATTTACTTCCGAGATTCCAAGTATGAGAGATTCAGTATAGCAACTTTAACAACTTACTAGGTCCCTGTTTCCTATCAGCTGGTGGGTATCACTATTAATTACTCCATAAGGTGTGTTTTGTTTGACTTATTTCAAAAATATGTCTGAATGTGATTATTACCAATGATGATAATTTACCAATGGGCATAATGATCTCAAAAAGTACCAGACGTTCTAGATTTTTGCGTGACTAAGGGTATTCCAGGATTATCCTCAGATCACTATTGTATCACCAACTATATGCACACTGGATTTATTTATCAACTAGCTGTGCCCGCCACTTTGTCAGCGTTCTTCAATATTTTGTTCGATTTTGCTTTGAAAACAATCCCCAGGCAATTAATGCCTACATTAACTGTGTTACTTCCTTTAGAAAGGGATAGTAGTAGATAAGACAGATGGTTAGTGCGATAGTAAAGAATCGCAAGCGCTTCTGCTCTTCTTTAGGCGAATTAGTTGGAAGCTAGCATAGCCAATTAATAATTATTTTACTTCGCCGGCGATTTAGTGCTATGTGGTAATACCGGCGTTTTTAATTATGTCTTAAGATATGCTCGTATCAGTTTATGTGGTAATACCGGCGTTTTTAATTCCGCCTAATAACTAAGTATGTCATTATTGGAATTATATTGTAGTAAGTCTGTTGCGCATTTGCATTATAACGAAAGTTATATATTCTTTAAAAACAAAAGCCTTTTTTCGACACACTTTAACTTACCTTCAATTATAAAATTTAAAATTTTAGAAAGAAAATATGTTATCTTAGCAAATATTTAGAGGAACTAAAACTGCCAAATTGCAACAAAGGCTCCAAATAATGGGTTCCGTACCCAAATGGTAAAAACGTATCACTCTTGTTTTCGCTACAATGTCTGACCGTCTGTCAGAGCTTTTTATCTCAGGAACCGTATTAGGTAGACTCTTAAAATTTTCACAGAAGATGTAGTAATAGGGCCTTTATAACAAATAGTAAAACTTAAAGGGTATATATAGCCAAATTTTTTTTTTAAGCCTAATAGGTAGACTCTTGAAATTTCTACAAAAGATATGTTGCCACAGCCGCTATGAAAAACAAGTCGGGTGCTCCGACTTGTTTTTCACGTATATTGCCTTATTTTTTGAATCGTAATAGGTAGACTTTTGATATACTCATAAAAAGGAAGTTGCAATGGCCTCTATAACAAATAATAACATTAAAGGGTGTTCCGACAGTGACGTATTTGTGACGTTTATGGCCATAATTTTTGAACCGTAATAGGTAGGCACTTTTACAGTATATGTTTTGCCATCGCCGCTATAACAATTAAAGGGTGCTCTGCAACAACATGTTTTTCACTTATATTGCCTTATTTTGAACCGCAATTGGTAGGCTCCTGATATTTTTATAAAAAGTCTTTATAGTTTTAATTTTTCATTAATAGCGTGCTATTAATCCAAATTATAAACTTACCGAAATTGATTACTACGGTGTAAGCTAGTTTCGATGATCATTTCGCTATGTACTCCTTTGAACAGTAATAGGTTGAAACTTATAATTTACACCGATTATATTTTACAATATCTACTGTAACAAAAAGTAACGAAAATTAATTTCATAAAAATAAAAGGGTGTACCCTAGATGTGCGAATTTTAGGAATTTTACCTAAACGTTATAGGCAGACACTTGATATTTATACAGGGTATTTCGTACTATGCTCTAGTATTAAAAATAATTTAAAAAAATTACTGGGTGCCCATAAGACGTGAAAAAAATAACAACTTGTATGTTTACAGTTGTACTGAACATTGTACGGAACCCTACGTGTCTGACTCACACTTGACTGATTTTATTAGAATATAGAAAATATCCAACTATTCATTGTTTATAAGAATTACAACTGTGACCCTTTGATTTTGATAAAAAAAACTCAAACTAATTGCCCAAACTGCAACAGTAACGCAAAATAAAACTAGATACAATCAAACTTATTGTGTAGATTTCGAACGGTTCTTGACGGAAAAAAAAAAGAATTTAAAGTGAAAGGCAATCACCTGATCTCCTCAACGGCTAAGAGAGCTACTGGAATCTCAAAGTATCCCTGAAAAATTACCTGGAAGACCTCGATCCAATTCCGTAATCAGATTATTCATTATCGAGTACATGTAGAAATATTAAGAGACCGGTCACACGAAAGCTTTCATTACAAACTTCGTATGCTTGTAGAGCATAAAATGAAAGACCGTTAAATTGTTGGTCATTTAAAATGTATCGGCAGAATATGTTGAGTTAGTGCTGTAGCTCCCCTAAAATTTAAGTTTCGTATAATTACTGAAACTGATAAGCTGTTAGAAAGTCATTTAACGGATCGAATGTTCATACTGAAAGGTGATTGTTTAAGTTCACCTCAGCCAATTGAAGCCGGATTTACTCCAGATAGTATATTGGCACCCATTTTGTATACCTCAGGTATGCCAACTAGCAAGCGAGTCCACACATCTACAGTTGCTGATGACACAGCTTCTATAAGCATTCACGAAAGTCACATACAGAATTTTTTAATTTTTTTTAAAGAGAAGTAACACTCAGACAATTAATGCCTATATTAAATGTGTTACTTCCTTCGGAAAGGGATAGAAGTAGATAAGACAGATGGTTAGTGTATAGTAAAGCTTCGCTTCTGCAATTGCACGTTATTATTATTTTTAGAACAGTAATGCAGCGCCTCTGGTGTTATTTAGGCGAATTAGCTTGAAGCTAGCATAGCCAATTTATAAATATTTTACTTCGCCGGCGATTTAGTGCTATGTGGTAATACCGGCGAAGGAGGTTGCTTTGATATGCATTATTATAAAGAAAAATATTATATCAGACAAATTGATGTTGCCACGGCTGAGTATTGAACCATTGCTTAGTAGTCAACGTGCTAACCACTTTAGCTATAGCACACACAATTTGAAAAAATGGTTTAAGAAATAGTAACTATAAATGAATAAAAAGGTTCTCACATAACGTTCACACTGAGTAGGGACTCATGCCCTTGTGTTCGCAATAATAACCAAATGATACCAGAACTCGGAGTTCAAAAACCTCGGTATACATTGTGATCGGAGTTTCAGTAAACTCATATTAAAGCAAAGTAAACACAAAGTTAAAGACGCTTATTGGCAGAAACTTTAACTTTAGGCAGCAAACTGCTACTCTATAATTCGGTTATTAAACAAACCTTGTATTATTGCATTTGAAAATTAATTCTAAATTAAATTATATTATTCCTTAAAAGTCAGGTTTTTAATAAAAAATATAAAAAACTCAGTGCGTTAGAAAAAAAAAACGTCCACTATTTTCTAACGCACCTCATATTTATTTTCTTTCACATTTATTTTGTTAAATTGACAAAAAAATAAGAAACACTCCAGGCGAATAACTGTATGCACATTAACCAATCCTACAATAATTTCTATGAAAATTTTCTCAAGCATTGACAATTACGCAAAAAGCCATTCCAACGAAAGTATTCTTTTGATATCTATCCTTTAAAAGTCCTTGAAGCAAGTTGAACTTTAATATGTCTCTATAGAAATAAAAGACGATATAAATTTATATAGACATGTAACTTTAGATGCGCGTTAAAATAATAAGGTAAGCATTTTTTTCATTCCTAAACAAAATTTGCTTCAATTAGCAAAAAGGAAATCCGGATATTGATTGAAAAATATCGGCAAAACTTTTTAAATAGCGAACTTCTCAAACGGCTTTATTTATTGATTTATATTTATTTTTAATTGGAATATTCCCGCACAGAGCCAAAACTGCCTAATAGAATCAATAAGATTTTCTCTATGAAATGCTTTTAGGCTAAGGGGTACCCAACAGAAAGAAAGGATAATATTTCCATATATATACCTTTTTATTTTTTTGTGGTAAATCTTTTAAATTTTATCAGGAAGGAAACTCCCTTAAATCAATAAGAAAACTTCTTTTTAAAAAGGTATTCCTCATTAAAATAGAAAGATTTCCTTCTTGAAAAAAAAACCATAGAAATATCTTATAAATTTTGTTTTATTTTATTTTTTTTATTTTAGACACTGTTTTTCTGTGTGTGGAATCGATTGTTCTGAAATTTGGTAACCCCATTTCTAATGCCAATACAATTATGTGTGTTCAGGATCATTGTACAGTCATGGCAGCGCACATTGTGTGCGATTGCCAGCATTGGCTAGCATAAGACTAAGGACCACTGGTAGAAGCTTGTTAAATGTGGATGCCATGGGGAACCTAAACCTTGAACAAATGTAAGCAATTATGTACTAGAGACTGCGTGATGAGAAAAAAGACCAACAGTTACCAGTCGACAGTCTGAAATCACTAAAGGCAAGATTAAACGCTGGTTGTAGCACGTGATTGAATGAAAGTAGGTTGCCGTGAATTACATTTTGGTTGCCTGTAATCATATCGGACGGAAGTGGGTCGAAAATGGACCCATTATGGAAGTGCGGTATTCCCCCCACATTAATATGTAAGACAGCAACTACCACAAAATGGCAGACATGTACATGATTTGTTTTTTACGTATTTGAATTCGCATTTACTCTCGCAAAATTTAAACTAATATTTCGCTTTCACATTTGCATTCCCTAAAGTAACTTTCGCCTTATTATTTTGATTGAATTCTATTTTTATTTCAGCTTCTGTAAAGACTATACTCATCAAGAACGATGTTGGCATTAATAAACAGATTTTTTTGTTTGCTGTTGTTTAGCAAAGATAAAAAAAATTTTTTTCTTTGAAGGATATCAAACCATGAAACACGCCGCATGGAAAATCGTTTACATCTATATTGACGTCAAGGCGATGCCATCTATTATACATATAATAAAACAGTAACTGTCTGTATGTGTTCGCATCACGCAAAAGCTACAGTATGAATTTTAAAGGAGGTACCTTAGCATCCTCTGCAAAAATATCTCATTTTGAAGAGAAAATATAAAAAAAAGTAGTGAAAGTAAGCAATTTTACGGATTCAATGGTACTGGAAACTTGACAGAAACTTTTGTTTTTGAAAGCGGGATATTTTAAACACTTTTTACAGAACTCTAATAATTTAACTCTATAATAATTTTAGAATTTTTTATTCCCAGCTTAGACGGGCAACATTTGGAAGTAAAATATTTTGAATTCTCTTTTGTTTTTACATTACGAACAAACTTTTGTAAGGACGCTAACGGAGATGGCGGGCAGAGCTAGTTAATTAATATATTTGAATTTTTATATGAATAGAAATTTAGAAAGATGACATTATCATTTTGTCGCGCACATTAAAATACAATCCACATAGAAATTTAAAATGTATTTTTTATGTTTACATGCTTCGTATGCGAACAGCAGGAAATTTTATTTGAAACAATTTAAAATTTAAATTTCCGTTGTTTGTGAGCATATCGCTGATATATACTTACATACATACATATATAGATATGTACATATATGTATGTATCTGTATCTGTAAATTTTTTCAGACAAAAATAAAATATACATTAACATATTTGTTATTTATGGTTAACATGTAAATGTTTTTTTTTTATATTCTTCAGAGGATAATTGTAGACTACAACACTCACAAAAGTAAATTATAGGCCGCCTATGTCCGATTCTTAAGGATTTTAATGAAATTTTACATTCTCTCATTTGCAACATACAAACAAGACCAGAATTATAAGCTGCTCAAAGTAACATTAGCTAAACTAACGCTGCGTATCAAGCTGCTGTTTCAAACCCGCAAATCTTGCAAATTTAGTATTATGCTATAATCTGCAACACCACAACAAAATGTATATAAACAATTTTCTACATCCTATTACATTTGCAGATGGGTTTTTATAGTCAAACCCATGATATAATAATACAAGGCAGTTCCATTTCAAAAATGATTGAAGTTTGCCGAAATTATTGAAGTATGTTTTTATGTAAAAAGCAAAAAAAAAGCGTTGCCACTAATAGAAACGAGGCATAATTATTTTGGAAATTATTAAAAAAAAACATGTGTAATTTATATAAATAACATAAAATAAAAACGTACTTTGGTTTAATAATGAAACTTATGAGGAATAAATCTTGTTATAGATGATGATTTCGTTAAACTATTATGTATACGCTTCTGTATTGAGAAATAAAACAATTATATTACAACCTGCTGCACGCTAATTGACCTTATGAATAATACCGTAAAAAATAAAAAATTGGAAAAAATGGAAATTTTGCCAAAAATATAAAAGGGTAAAATAGTGACAGTAAGGGCATTGATATTTTTTTATATTTCTTTTTATATTATGTATATATTTAATTCCAATAAATCTTTAATATTAACAATTCTGTAATTTAAGGTAAACAACGTTACTACTTATCTAGTTTTTAGGACTTAAACCCTTATTTTTACTCTCTTATTGATGAATTTCTTGATAATCACCTCTATTCCCTTTAGCGTCATCGACACACAATACGACGGCGTTTCACTTAATTTAATTGGTCGACCGACATCATCATTTAACGATGCCTTTTTAATTTTATTTGGTATTTTGTAAGAATATGTGACGTATCGACGACGATTTCATCGCCTTGGTTTTTATAAAGGAATGAAGTGCCAACAAAATTAAAAAAGAAGAATATTTAAATAACAAGTTTAAACCAAAACGGAAAATTAGTTGAAATGGAAACTTTCGATGTGATAGAAAAAACTTAAAATAGATTCTTATTATGCACTTTAAATTTTTTTTTAAAGAATATTTCTCTAGAGAGCAGTGTTATCGATAAGCCGTCGACATCGCCATAAGAGCATTAAGAAATACAAATTGTCAAATACATATAGTCAAATTGATGTTGACGTCAATATAAAAAGATGTCGGCTCAAAAGTGGTGATGATGTCGCTGTCGCCAAATAGAATAAGGGTGAATACAAAATAGCTTAAATATGGTGATAGAACATTAAAACATTTTCGTTAATTGTTTATAAGAAAAATGTTCAAAAACGACAAAAATCCCTCAATATTTTGGGGTTACTTTTCATATATAATATTACCAAATATTGTGTGCGGATTTCTTGGGTTATTTTTCATTTTTGCATAGAGTTTTGTAGAGAGTGCAACTTTAAATTTATCGTGATTCTCCTGAAAGATAAACTTTCTATCTTAGTTAAAAAAAATAATTTCTTAAATGAACATAAAAGGGGTGCCTTTAGTAAGTTGTATTTAAAAAGAAAACGGGAACTTAGATACTTTTGCCAGATATAGGGAAATTAAAAAATCTTAGTTGTGAATTCCTGCAAAAGTGTATTACAACCGTATGGAAAAGGACGATCAACTTTTTCTTTTTAAACTAAAACAATTTTAGTTTGTTTATTTAGACACATAAACTTAAGGCTTGTTTCTTTTTTAATTTTCAAAATAAAGGAAAAAAACGCAAAATGGGATTTCACAAAGTTTGTGATATGGTAGCACAAATTTAAATAATTCCCGCAAACGTCAGAACGTTAATATGGCGACAAAAAGAGAGAATGGAATTACCCTCTTTTATTATACCATGGTCAAAACTATAAAAAGTTACGACGGAAACGTCCGTCATGTAACTTTTAAAGATGACTTGAGTATAATACTTTGAATAGTATTTATCACTCAAATGCGTTAATTTCAATCAAACCGTATAAACCGTTTTCTTGTTAGGGTTCCGTACTCAAAGGGTAAAAATGTTACCCCATTGTTTTTGCTACAATGTCTGTCCTTCTGGCAACGACAAATAACAATGTGGCCTAATTTTTTTACTATAACACTATGGGACAGTCAAAATCGGGATGGGATGAAACCAACGGGAAAGTTATATCGGTAAACAAGAAGTTATACGTGTCCCGGCGTTTCGCTAGGTCACGTCTAGGAAGAGAGATATATCGATTTGAAGTTAGTAACTATCACATAGGGGAAATTGTCACCTTTGGTGGCCTTTTTTTGACATAACTCGAGAACCAATAGTCCGATTTTGCTGAAACAAATTTAAAAAAATTAGGAATTACAATTCCTTTAATCTGTTCATACAACGTTACGCTACATAAGCAATAGTTTCGCAGTTATAAATAAATGTATGAAGAAAAAAACTGTTTGTTGTCTAAAAAATTGAATTTTTTTATTTTTAATTCATAAAAAATCAAAAACGGTAAAAAAAAGTGTCAAGTTCTATTACTTTCTATGTGGATAATGCCACAAAACGGAAAAAAGAGATATAGTAAGATTATGTCACTAGATTCATCGCCGATTGGAGAACATTTTATCAAAACTGTGAAATAAAGCAAATGGGCATGATTTCATGTAGAATTTTCCAAAGAACAGCTTTTGCAAAGATTTGTAAAACAATGTGGTATACTTAAAAACAATAAAATCGTAAAATTCTTCCAAATCGCGAGATAGACACCACATTTTAAATACACACAATTTAAACACACATTTCAAATTTTCCTTGTGAAATACTAAATGTTGCTCAACATTTTTCACAAATTCGAACAGAGTACTTTAGAGATAAAAAAATTTATTTTTATTATAATTATGGCTATTTTAAATCACGTAGCACAGTGTCGTGACTTCATATAACGAGTGGCCATAAATAGAAAAAGTTATTGTAAAGAGCTGAAGTTTGGCATATATATTTAGGTTGGCAAAACATAACAATATCCTGAAATTTAAAACTGTCATAAAAGTTAGAAAAATTGCTAACTGTATGATTTTTTTTTATAGTAATTGGATGTGATACTTTAAATGATTTGACAAAATTTGATTCAATTCAGATAAGGCCCACGTTAGGCTAAAAAAATATATTTTTACAAAAAATTAAAAGTTAAATAAAATTTTTTTAATAAATTTCGAAGACAAGACACTTATATTTTTTCAAATAGATAAATGGACGCCCTCACCTTCAATATATCCTTAAGCTTAAGTATATATGTTCATATTTTTTGCCTATTTTTTCGGGTCCATCGAAGCTGACTATTTTTTTTTTTTTAAGTATATATTTTGGTTAAAAACTTCACAATTTTTTTACAGTGTTGTTATAAATATTTGAATTTTAGGATTTTTACATTGTTTCTGCTACATTTCTGAATAATATAATTGCATGCATTTTTATTGAAAAATTAATTCTTAATATTTATTTTTCTAAACTCATTTTTTGTACTTAAAAATTGTGAAAAAATTACCAAATAATTCGATTTTAAAGCCGTGTAACTTTTTATAGGTATAACGCACATGAAAAACCAAACCACCTCTGGAATCGTGGGAATCACAGCTTTCATCCCATATATATTTTATTTGAAATTTTTTTTTTTGATTTTTTTTCACTAGACAGTTTACTTTGCTACACTAAAAAAATAACAATAATTTAAATTGGCGCACTTAAGCGCAGCTAAATTTTTATTTTTATAAATTAACATACTTTTTGTTATAAAATGAAAGAAAACATATCCCAATAATACTTGAAAATTTTTTTTCTTCACTATTATATGTTTGCTTATCACAACAAGTTTTGTTTTGTTTTATTAATATCATTCTTATTATTAAAAATACCGTTTATATACTTAAAACATAATACAACAACTAATCTAGTACAAATTTGGTTTATTTGCCAACTAAATTCAATTATTCAACCCTACGAAGTACATGCTCATTTTTATTCCTTTTTTATACAAAATTGTAGTTATTTCAAACCACCTTTTTGAAGAGCCATATCTTTAGAAAAAATTATTATCTTAATCTAATTTTTTTACGCTTATTAGTAAAAGTGTCTTTTATTAAATGCCATTAGCCATTTTTTTAATTTCCATTATTGGATTTTCTATATATGGCCACGCTCACAACACTGTGTGTCGTGATTAGCGAGTCAGATTTCACGTTTAATTATATTTTAATACGTCAACAAAGTGCTGTAAAAATATCTACCAACCAACATCAACTCATAGCAATACAAATATTGCCTAGTTTAACGGATTTCCCCGTTATAAGACCGTCTGGCAATAATATCAACTGTTCCAAAGGTAGAGCACATTTTAAATATGGGGCATTTGTATTCAACACGACGTCGTTAAATACAGACACATACAAATTTTTTTAAGACTACACTATGTGTGAAGCTTGTCTGGCTTGTCTGCAGCAAACACCCAGAATATTTGGCGGGAATCGAACCGTTTTATGAGCAAATATTTTTGTTTTGATCAGCTGTAGTTTGAATTTTTATGAAAAAAAAAATAATGATGTATGTATTTTATACTTGGTAATATTTGTAAAATTTCGTACTTACAAAAGGTGTATAAAAACAGACTTTTTTATTACAAAAAAACAGAAAAAAGTAATCTACGAAACAAACATATTTATCGATTGCATTGAAAATAGAATATATTTTGTTATCCTTTGCTATCAAAAACAGCTGACATTTTTTCATAGCGAAGCGTAGAAAAATAGAAAGTAAGTCCCGGTCCACACTTGCCGTTTTTGTTTCTGCAACTCATGCATTTGTTGTTGGTAGATTAAATAAAATGTACGTGAGACTCTGCTGTTACTCTCTATTGTTGTACAGTCGTTAGAAACACAATTTTTAAAGTATGGACAAAATTTTTCAGAAACAAAAATTTAAAGTGTGGAACGGAACTTAACCTACTTCTCGAGTTGCATTGATTATACTTTTTTGACAGACGTTATGATGCTTGAACGCGTAGACTTTTAGCTAAACATATTATGAATATTTAATAGCTTCATCAAGTGCAGACCATCTAGTAACCAGCAGAGACTAAACACCTTTTTGACACCAAAAATCTCTGTCATAAATTTCATGGTTTTGTCGAAGACCAAAGTCTAAACACCTACTAAATTAAGTGTACGAGTATGTGCCGCACATGGGACAAAAAATGGTTTGATCTGAAAACAAGAATACTTTCAACCAATATTTGATGCATTATTGTAACTCTGTCTGTGAAATCTTTTTTTTAGAATTAGGAAGGTTTTTAAGAAAGTTTAAAATGACATCAGCTATGTACGGAGCATTACATTCAGGTACTACCAAATAACTCCCAATAAATACTAATTAAAATGAAAATACCCTCAAACAAGAAGTACAAATTACAAACAAAGTGAAGAATCTGCTAATACCAAAAGACCTAACAGATATGAAATACGATAAAATAAGTCCCAACAAAAATTAAATAAATTCTCATTCAAAAGGCGCAAAATTTTTTGCTTTACTTACAAAAATTGGAATTGTTTTTAGCTCTTGGTATTTCCAGAACAGGATTGTCAGATTTTGTTCACCTATTTCTCCAAAATAGATGTGAAAAATCGCCAAAATTTTTTTTTTTTAAATTTGCCTTTAATAATATTATATAAAATATTTTTTAATTTTAAAAATATTTTTAAAAAATCACAAAAAATAAATTCAATTAAAGTAGCCCAAATTCCCCAAAAATAACAAAGTCACCAAATTAATTTTTTTTATATAAAATGATTAGTAAACACGAGAGAGGTACAATTTTTACCTAAAACAATTAAAAATAGTGGTTATTATAATAAATGGAGACCTGACCATTTTCTTCCTTCCAAAACAATAATGCTGTGTTCTTTTTCGCAGTCGAGTTTTAATGGAATCCATTATTGAAAGCGATCTTTCTGTCCAGTAATTAGCTGAATATAAACTAATCACCAAATTTGTAAAAAAATATTCTTTCAACTTAGAGAGAAGAAAACGCACTTAAGCCTTACTTCAAAACATCCTTTGTAGTAATGTATTGCAAATTAAATAAAAATCTTTGAAAACAAGGATTTTTGTTTGCGATAAGGAATTGCAAGATTTTAAAACGAAAAGATGTTCGTAAACTTAAAAAAAAGTTGCCAGTTTCCGGAAGTAAAATCATCTTTAAATATGAAAATGGAAAGATGTTCGTGAACTTTAAATAAATTTATATCTTCCGTAAGGTTCCAGAAGTAAAATCATTTTTAAATATGAAAAACAAATTACTTTTAAAACTACAATTTCTTCATTATCCATTTTGACATTCCTTAATACAGTTTCTAATGTTGACCAAAAGTCAGTGAAAAATAGCCAATAAAATCGCCAACTATGTTAAAAATTGCCGAAAGGCCGCCATATTGCCAAATCCAAAATTCTATCGCCAAAATAGATTGAAAATCGCCACGTCTGGCGAGAAATCGCCATATCTGACAACCCTGGTTCAGAATCGGCTTCGCTTACTAAGGATTCTCTGCATTATCGCTCTTCTGTAAAAAGGTTGACTTAAGTAAGCGAAGCCAGTTTTGAACATACCCGAGAGAAGAAATTAATTCCGTTCGGTCGGCAATGGGAACAGCAAGGATCAAAAACTTCCAGGCTTAATTTTGAATTTTTGGCCTAGAACTCTTTTCACAAAATTAATGTTTATATCGATACCTTAATATAAAAAGGCCCTAACTAACATATTTCCTGCTTTACAGGAGTAGGAAAAACTTTTAGTCGCGTATTATTTTTTAACGCAATTTTTTATAAATTCTCCTAGCTTTTAATGCTTTAACAATTTTTTTTATTTTAAATTTTTTATAATATTGATCCAATATGCCAAAAAAACTCGATTAAAAAAAACGAGTTAAGTCCTTTCTATATTAAGGTAACGATATGTATGTATGTATTTCAAATTTTTTAACCCAAAATAAACTTCATATTATGGACATTTGTTTGGAAAAATTTATTTCTTTACAGTATTGTATTTTTTTATCTTTTAGGGTATACAAATTTTTAATACTTAATATTAAATATTTAAAATAAATGTTCATCAAAAAATATTAAGAATTATTTAATTTTAACATCTAAAATTGAATGTACAAAAATATTCTTTTTTACAAAAAAAAAAAAAAAAAAAATATACAATTATGTGCACTTAGGTGCTGTGCGGAAATTTTTTTAAAAATCTATACTTATACAAATTTGTCTAGCAATACATTCTTACACTTAGGTTCTTGACAGTTCAGTTGGATATCTACGAGTATGTATTCTATGGTTTAAAGTTTGATTTACAAACACTTTTCACAAGTTTTTTTCTTGCTATAAAGCAAATTTAAAAAATTAATATAATCTTTAATTAAAAAAAGTTTTAAAAATGTGTTTTAAATTACCCGATTTTCAGACCCTTCGGAAAAATATCGAATTTTCTAAACACAAGAAGCAACGATAATGTACATACAGTCTTTCAGTGAATTTGAAAACCCTAAAGTCTTTCAGTGAACCGATTTAAAGGGTTAACCACTTTTTTTAATTGGGAAAGTATTTAGTGAAAAATCGAATGGAGGCTGTTCCAGACCACCCCGATTGTTTCTGAGCTCGCAAAATTAAAAATCGGTCATAATCGGTCATAATTTCGGGGACATCACATTTACCCTCGTAAAAAACATTAAAATGGGTAAACTTTAGACGATTCTCCTGTAAAATTTACTTTGTTACCCTTAGGTCCCTTTCTATTTGCGTGATCACATACTTATTTATTTTGTCAAATATCTCTTATTATCCTTTTGCTTACGAATCCAATTTTTGTTTTCATCGACTATGGATGGCCATTAAATAAATGACTTTTTGTGTGTATTTTTTTCTTTTGTTATACAAATTAATATTTTTAATGCTTTTTTTCGATTTGAAAACAATATGTTGTCATTTTTTTCATACATTTGACATTTGATATGTTTATTTTGATTATTTTTTTAGATACGAAATACAAATTTTTATTATTGTACCTTTGTTGTTGATTTTAGGCATTTCGTTTTGTAATATCAATCAAATAATACCTTCCATATCCTCATTTGAAAGCCATTATTTATATTGTTTATTTACATACATACATATGTATGTACGTATGTACATATATGTATGTGTGTATGGATGTGTGTAAATATACATATGTATTTATTAAAGTAAATATTTATATAAAAATTCTATTTAAGTTAAGGTAAAGTAAAGTAAACAAAACGCATACGTCATGGACACAAATATTGTTTGTGATGTCGATAATTATGTGTGATTTACAATAAAATAGTTGCCCTAATTTAGAAAAATAATCAAACAAAAATACAGAATTAAAGTGAACCTTCTATAATTAGTATAAGTCAATATTTATAATTATTACTTAGCAAAATGTCAATAAAAGTGGATCTTCCATCTTCAATCACAGATTCGGCTACGTTAAATGTTCATTAGAGTTATTCTTGCAAATTATGTGGAATACATTTTTCAACTGAATAAAAATTTGGAACTGTTATTTAGTACACCGAAAGTAAAACAAAATAACTCCAAAACTAAGCATTGAGTAATCATGATTTTTGAAGTCCCTAACCCGTGTAGTAGTAAAAATATTATAATGGCATTTTACTCCTTAGGTATATGTTCCCAAGGAAAAGGTCAGCTAAAGCTAGAATCATAAAAACCTATTAGTTTACATATTAAAGAAGAAGTCAAAACTATATAAGAAAAACTTAGTAGCCAAGTCAATTCCAATTTTGAGCGAGAAAACTTATTTTCTGAATCATCAACTCGAAATCGGAAGAAACTACAGCACTATTGAATAGTCGCACATGTTTATAAATATAGTAAACAAGGATTTTGAGAAAAAAGGTTGTTTTGCGTTTTTCGTTTTTCGTCGACGTCTTGCAAACATTTTTGAAAAGTATGCATAAGCTGTCACAAAGTTATTTAACTCGTCAGAAAAGGAGTCTTTTAAGTTGTACTCATCCTAAGCTGCAGAATTCTAAGGTACAATACTACCCATTTATACTTGTTTTCATATCTGAAGACAATTAGCAAAAAGATTCGACTCGTCGACATTATCTAAGCTTTCACAAAAGTCGCAAGTAGCATTAAAATTTTAACATGATAATAGGTATATTCCATTTGGAAAAGCAGTTGCAAGAATAAAAAATAGATTAGGTTAGGTTTATCGGGCCGCCCGCACAAAGCGAATTAAATCAGAGGCCATTAAGACCCATTGCGAAGCTCTGACGAACATCTATTCCCACTGTTCCCTATAGAACTCCAGCACCTCTAGCACCTGGAGCTTCTCGCAAGACCTAGCAGGCTACTCAATGTAGGTTCCCTGAGATAGTCCAGGATACAGTTGTACATACGTCAGTGCCTGGCTGCGAAACTTTAACCTGACGATGGTCTTACCATAGACTAACATTCTGATTGCGTATAGCAATCTATATATAATTATTAGCAATTTTAGAACGTGGTTTGATAGAACAGGGTCACACTAATTTTTTAAGAGTTGGAGACCACCTAAACGCCACTGCCCCATCGGCTGCACCTGTTGAAGTGCAAGAGCCTACCGGAGCTATCGGGAGTTCCAGTTCGCATGATACCAGCCGTTTAGACACTCGTCAGACTTTGAAGGATCCTATCTTTTTGTTTAAGGCCTCGTGCCATTTGTTTTATGGAGCGGTTGACATTTTGCTTCAGGTGATTCCCAATCCCGCCTGTTGGTTATCTTAAAACAAAACAAAAACTTACAAAATATAATTTACAAAAACATAACTGCAACCACAATCAACAATATCTATGCAATTAAACAACCAAATGCTACCTCAACACTCGGAGATTAAATACTATGGGTATGCGTCTTTAAAAACGCCTTACCTGGAAAAGGCATATATAAAATTGAAACAGAATAAGTTAAACACATGCGAAATCTCTTTTATTAGTAAAAACTCTATTCTAACTTTAGATTGTAAATTAATGCCCTTATGCAAAATCAATAAAGTGTACCTGAAATCTACTTTATGACAACTTGTATATGAAATTTGTTTTCTTAAATTACACTTCAAGTATAGTTTATTTTTTTGCGTACGAGCATAGATCTTTAAACTACTACTTTCCCCAGTACATATATTAAATTACCATTTGAAGAAGCTTAAAAGCCATGCAAAGTTGTTAGAGCCTGATATTTTAGTTATGGCTAATCCATCAGAACATCAAGAAGATGACTTTTTTTATGTAGCACTCTCTAGAATCTCTCTTTAGACTTAAAATATTAGTTTAGTTAGATTAAATATACAATAACTACGAAAACAATTTATACAATCTGAATTTTTTCATTCACTTTATGAAAATAGCAATCTCGTATTGGGATTACGATAGATTTGTAGCAAATCGACTACAATAAACTTTAAACTTTATCATAAAGGAAATCAAAGCACCTGCCGTGGCTTGTAGCATTTTTTGTTGTTGTTGTTGTTCTTGATAAGAAGTCGTTAATTTTTGTACACTATTTTGTTATGGTTTCAGTACAACAAACCAGTATTATAGCAGTAAATATATAAATGTTATCATAAAATTTAATTTGTTGCACTTTATCAATATTTATGCCTCTAGTACCATACATGCACATGCATGTACGAGTATGCATGTTGATGTGCTTGTTACCATTAGTGTTTTCATTTTCTGGTTAATTTTTCAGCCACGTCTGTGGGTTGCTCTAAAACTGGTTAGCTGACTGCTTTCGTGACTATTTCTACTGATAAGGAATCTTTCATACTTTATCTTTTTTCCATAAACACTTAAAGGAAAATACATATAATAAAACCAACAGTCTATTAGTTTTAAGAAATATAAAACGCTTTCCTCGTATTCAGGCTGACATTTTAGAAAAAGTTAAAAAGATTTCATCTACTGCAACTAGAATAACTGAAACCACATCAAGCCCTACCCACATACAGCTTGCTTTATTTATTCATACTCGATCAAAAACCACAATATTTTTTAAAAAATGTATAAAGGTTGCAGGTATTTGGAATAACAGCAATATCGTTAGCTAAAATGCAAAATATCGCAACATCTATTTTTATAGGTTTGCAAGAGGAATAAAAAAGTTGCAAAGAAAAACGCAACGACAGATCGTTATATAGATGTACAAATATATATGTACATTAGGCTGAAACGTTGGTATAGGGAAAAATAATTTTTTTAAATAACCGGTTCTAATAGAGATTGCAATTTGACGTGAGAAGTTATTTTACAAAGTTTTATTGTGAGGTGCCGCAGAGCCCTTGAACATAATTTAATGAAGAATCTTATAGATTTATATTAGGTCTGTTCCAGGTGCATAACAAAACAGTCCAAACTATTGACAGTAAAAAAAAAATTAATGTCTAAATTTGACAAAGTTGTCCTAAGTCGCTGAAATGCAAAAAACCACAATTGAACATCTTTAAATACTAATGCTGCTTACTTTCTCAAATTAGTTTTATTTGAGTGATTTTAGAGGCTTAAATTTTTTCTGAGTACATTTATAATTTATTGTATCTTCAATACTCGTATTTTTAAACTAACAATAATTACTCATATCTTTAGTCCAAAATACAAAATTATACTTTTTAAGTCAAGCCAGTGCTAGCCAAAAATAATGTTTGTTTCACGGTTTTTGCAATCATATGCGGATTACCCCTCTGATGTACGGCCAAGAAAAGTAGTATTTCTTCTTTTTAGTTGAATGTAACCAGGTTCACTTAGTATGTTACGTGTCAAAGGGTTTGGATGAAATTCAAGCTTCTTTAGATAAGTTACTGCATGTTTCGCTATTTCTGCTTTGGCTGATGGTATGTTTAGGTCTTTATGGGCGTTCGAGTTTTTTATATTACCAGGGAGTAACTGTAATCATACGTAGAATCTTATTTTGGCGCCTTTGAATTTTTTATACATTGCTAGCTAAGGCAGTACCCCATAATAGAATCCCATAGCACCAAATTGGTTTGTGGGTCGACTTCTACAGTAAAAGTTTACAATCTAAGCTCAGGGTGGAGTTTCTTCCCGGGACCCAACACAATCTAACCCTATATGTGTCCGCCAGCACGTCGAGAGCCTTTTTGCACTCACCGACCAGCTTTGACTTGACACTATGTCCTTTCAAGGCTTTAAGTGCCGCTTGACAGTCGACGTACATACCTCTTTCCCGTCTAAAACTTGTCCAGACACTAGCTCTGTGGCTTTCAGAACCGACAACACCTCTGCCTGGAAGACACTACACTCATCTGGTAGTCTGTACAACATGCGTGTTCTAGTTCCCAGAATGTGGACACCAACACCGGTGCCCGCTTCCACCTTTGAACCATCTGTGAACACAGCAACCCCACCGTATAGTTTACCAGACCTCAACTATTCTTCCCATTTTGGGAATACAACCAAGGGTATTCCACTGAAATCAAACTCAGTGACCATAAAGCCTGTTAGCCCAGGGGTTAATGGAAGCGATCCGTTGAATCCGACTTCAAGTAGAATCTTTGTGTGTCCTATGCTACTTGACCTCACCAACCCTGATTCAAAAAGTCTGTGTAAACTTCTCGCCGCCATTCCGACCACAAAGCCCTCGATGGTAAGTAGGTGCAGAATGATGTCCAATGCTGCTTGAGGTGTACTTCTCCTTGCACTTGTGATGCCAATCGATGCACATCTCTGGATCTTGGCAAGAGTTTTCCTATGATACTGCTTTCTCAATGCTTCCTACCAAACAGAGCAACCATAGGAAACAATAGTTCGAACAACTGACGTATAAATCCAGTTTACAACATTTGGTCGTAGTCCCCAATTGCCAATGGAGTTCTTACAGATATAGTAAGCATTTAGACCCTTCTTGAGTCTCTCCTGCATGTTCCTACTGCAGATTAGTTTACTATCTAGATAAACAACTAGGTATTTAGCCTCATTTGCTAGTTTTAACTCGACACCATTGACCTTAGGTGGTCTGAAACATAGCACCATGTATCTCCTGGTGAAAAGAACTAACTCAGTTTTCCCCCGTTAACCCGAAATCCCTTACTCGAGGACCAGGAAGAGAGTTCTCTAAGTGCAGCTTGCATGACTTCACTGATGGTGGAGAGAAATTTTCCCTTTACCAGTATCACCACGTCGTGTGCGTAGGCCACTATTTTCTTCCCTGTGCATCAACTTGCCGCAAAATGACGTTCACCACCAGCAACCATAGTAGTGGTGATAAAACCCCAACCTGCGGCGTTCCCCTAGTAACTAGCTTTCTTAAACAACCGCTTCCCAGATCCGTGTTGATAATTCTGCTATTAAGCATACGAATAATCCAATCCACTTTGAAGTCCTGGATGTTAAGATCTACTAGTGATTCCCTAATAGCCTCTAGTTTGACATTATTGAAGGCTCCCTCGATATCCAAGAACGCTGCTAAATTATATTCTCTATTCTGCAATCCACGCTCTATATATCCAACCACATTATGAAGCGCACTCTCAACTGATTTACCCTTAAGGTAAGCATGTTGAGCGTCACTGATGACGTGCGGGTCAATTGTGTTCTTTATGTGTAGACTAGCTATCCCCGGTGCGCTTAGCTACACCCATCCACAAAAAATACAATAAACACTTGGAACAAAAGTATGGCCAAACTGTAACTCGAAAACGCACGCTATTCTCACATCAAAAATATTTTAGTTTACATATATGCAAGGTGCGACCGATGGCTACTCTTCCCAACCAATCTGTTTTTTGCTTGACTATACATTTAACACAATAATAATTTTTAACTTTTTATGGGAGGTACCACTATCCTAATCCTGTCTGTATTTTGCTAGACTATGGACTTTAGTATGAGGGTTACTTGTGCAAAGTTTCAAGACTCTAGCTATTGTGGTTCCCTAGGCACACGATAATAATTTTTCATTTAATATGTCCGAATCCAGTGTGTATTTATTGCTACATTACTCTGAGGGTTACTTGTGCAAAGTTTTAAGGCTCCATCTATTGTAGTTCTCCAGGTACACGATAATAATTTTTCACTTTGTGTAGGAGGTACCACGCCGACTGCCCCAATCCAGTTTATATTGGTAGAATATGTGCATTAGCATAGGGGCTACTCGTGCAAAGCCTCAAGGCTCTATCTATTGCAGTACAAGATAATAATTTCTCACTATGTATAGGAGGTACCACACTCACCATTCCAATTAAGTCTGTGTTTCTCTAAACAATGTATCTTCGTAAATGGGTTACTAATGCACAATTCCCAGACGCTACCTACTGCAGTTCTCTAGATACAGGATAAAAATTTTTACTTTGTATAGGGGGTACCGTGATCACTGTCGCAATGCAGCCTATCTTTTTCTAGAGTGTACGCATGGGTATGAGGGTTACTTGTACTTACTTTTAAGATTATGTCTTTTATAGTACTCTATGTACACAATAGTAATTTTTCACTTTATATGAGAGATACCACGCCCACTATCTCAATTCATTCTGTAATTTTGCAGATTATACGGATTTGCGCAGAGGTTACTAATACAAAGTTTCAAGGCGCTATCTATTGTAGTTCGTCAGGAACTCGATAATAATTTTTCACTTTGTATGGGAGGTACCACGCTTACTATTCCAATTTAGTCAGTGTTTACCAAACTATATACGTTAATATGAGGGTTACTTGTGCGAAATTCCAAGGCTCTACCTATGGCAGTTCTCTCGATACAGGATAATAATTTTTCACTTTATATGGGAGGTACCACGCCCACAGTCCAAATTAATTTTGGATTTTGGTAGACTATGCATATTAGCATAGAGGTTACTCATGCAAAGATTCCAGGCTCTTTCTATTGTAGTTCACCAGGAACACGATAATAATTTTTCACTTTGTATGGGAGGTACCACGCCCACTATTCCAATTCAGTCTGTGTTTATCTTGACTATGTAGGTTAATATGGAGGTTACTGGTGCGATTTTCCAAGGTGCCAGCTATTTATTGTAGTTCTCTAGATAGACGACAATAATTTTTCACTTTGTATGGGAGGTACCACGCCCACTATTCCAATCCAGTATATCTTTCTCTAAACTATGCAACTTAATATAGAGGTACCTGTTGCGAAATTTCATGGCGCTACCTATTACCGTTACCAAATTATACGATGATAAATATTTACTTTGTATGGGAGGTACCACGCCCACTATTCCAATTTTCACGAACGAAGACATTTAAATAAACAAGAGCCGAAATTTCGAGGGGCCTATGTTGTTGCCAAAGTCCTAGGAAAGGACCGCTACCTTATAGAAGACATACCCGGAGTCCAAGTAACAAGCCGAAAATTTTCTTCTGTGTACTCAGCTGATAAAATGAAACCATTCTGTCATAGTTGCACCACCCTAGATGAAACTTCCGATGATGACGTCGAAATCGACGACGATTTTGTGTCAGAATAGGCTGAACTGTCACCATGTGTTAATAATATCATTCTGTGTCATTAGTTGTTATACACACATGTTAAGAAAAAGAAGAGAGTCAAGTAGAAACTTCGTAAAAGAACAGACGCGTGCATGATCGTATTAATTTAAAATCGCTTATTAAATATATTTTGGAACAATAAATTAATGGCGTTTTCTTTTCTGACAAAAATGTTGCATATACATATTTTACACTTATTAAATTTTAGTGTTCGTTTCTACAAAAAATATCAGAGTGTGAATAAACATCATGTTCTTTTCTAAACATGTCGCACCAAAACCAGGGAAATATGTTAAATTTTTTACACTCAACTTTTATTCAGGGTGATTTATTGCCCTTTTTCGTAAATATTTTTTTATTGAAAGCAAAAATTTTATTTTGAATTAAAATTTTTATGTGAATAAATATTTTATTTTAGACGTCACATCGGCATAAATGTTAAATGTAAAATCAGTTTGCTTTTATGTTCTTTTGAAATCATAAATAAATAAATTAGTCAAGTGCGAGTTAGACTCACACACGTAGGGTTCCGTACTATATTCAGTATAATTTAAAAATTCCAGTTGTTTATTTCTTAATGTCTTATGGGACACCCTTAAATTTTAAAATTAAAATAATATTCGCGAAAATTGCATCATAATTGGAACACCCTTTAAATTTTAGTATGTAATTGATTTTATAGCGGCCATGGTAATACACTTTCTATTAAAAGGTAAAAAATAAGGTAATATTCGTGAAAAACACGTCACACTTCAATTTTAAGTATATCTTATAGCGGCCGAAGTAACACATCTACTGTAAACATTTCAAGGTATCTATTACGGTTTATAAAATATGTCACTGTCGGAACACCCTTTAATTTTATTATTCATTATAGTGGCCATGGCAACTTCCTTTCTATAAATATATTAAGAGTCTACTTATTGCGATTAAAAAATAAGTCACTGTAAGTGAAAAACATGTCACTGTCGGAACACACTTTAATTTTTAGAATTGTCATATCAGCCGTGGCAACACATCTTCTGTACAAAATTTCAAGAGTCTACCTGTTACGGTTCAAGAAATAAGGCTTTGTCATGCAAATCACGTCGCTGGCGGAAAACCCTTTAATTTTTACTATTTATTATAGTGGCCATAGTTATACACCTCCTGTAAAAATTTCATGATTCCACCTATTCATTCAAAACTTAGGCTATATACATGCAAATCATGTCACTATTGGAACACCCTTTAATATTTAAGTTCAATTTTGTATACTTGTTTATAAAACAAACATAGTTTTAATTACTGTCTGAAAATTGTAAGTGGTTGCCTCTTACAGCTCAAAACAAAGACATAAACGTAAATAACACGTCACTTTTGTAACACCCTACATTTTAGTATTTTTTGCTATAGTGGCCGCAGTTATACACTTTTGGTAAAATATTAATTTAACTATTTTATTTAAGCTTTAGGTCTTTAAATAATTTTAATTTTTATTTTTTCGATATTTCGCTACTCCTTTGTGTAGCATCATCAGGAAAAATTAACAAATTAACGTTATGAAAAATTACAATTAAAAAAGTATTGAAAAAATTTTCTTCAAAGTAACATATTTGAAAAAAAATTTTGTCATAAACTTATTAAAAAGTTTTTAAACAAGTACAAACAATAATTAAATTATTTCTTATTTACTAAATGTCTGTAAATTTGAGCTACATTATCTGTGTCTGCCTTAAAATTAATTCTCTGTGTGTTTGGTGTATTAATAATTTGTAACATTTCTAATATGTAACGACGTTTATAATTGTTTTCTGAATTTAGTACTGAAACATTATCAAAATTGGGATAGTGATTTAATTCAGCACAATGAGAAGATAATGCTGTTTTTTGCGAATTAATATTCCTATATTTTTGGTCTGATTTATGTCCTGCTATTCTAGTTTTAAGTTTATTTTTCGTTGTGCCTACATATACTTTATTACAATTTTCATTTTCATTTCCATTACAAGGTATTTTATATACTATATTTGACAATTCTAATTTTTGGATTCTATCTTTAGTTTTACTGAATAATTTGTTTAGAGTATTTAGAGTCTACCTATTATGGTTCTAAACTTCCAAACATACAAAGCACACCACTATCGGAACACCCTTTCATTTTTAGGTTTATTTTTTTAGACTTGTTTATAAAGCGAACTAAGTTTTAATTACTATTTGTAAATTTTTAGTGTATGCCTCCTACAGTTCAAGAAATAAACACATATTCGTAAATAACACCTCTCTATCGGAACACCCTATAAGTTTTAATATTTGTTGCTATAGCGGCCTATTATGGTTCAAAACTTAGGCCTTATACATGCAAATCACGCCACTATCGGAACACCCTTTAATTTTTAGGTTTATTTTTTCAGAGTTTCTTATATAGCGAACTAATTTTAATTTAGTGTTTGCATATTTTTAGCGAATTCCTCATACAGTTCAAGAAATAAGCACATATTCGTAAATAACCCCTCTCTATCCGAACACCCTATAAGTTTTATAATTTGCTAGTATAGCGGTAAAAGTTATATACCTTCTGTGAAAATTTCAAGCGGCTACCTATTACGGCTCAAAAATTATGCCTTAAACATGCAATTCACACCACTATCGGAACACCCTTTAATTTTTAGTTGTATTTTTTTAAACTTGTTTATATAGTGAACTAAGTTTTAATTACGGTTTGTAAATTTCAAGTGTATCCCTCCTACAGTTCAAGAAATAAATACATTTTCGTGACTAACACCTCTCTGTTGGAACACCCTATAAGTTTTAGTATTTGTTGCTATAGCGGCAACAGCTATACATCATCTGTGAAAATTTCAAGATTCTACCTATTACGGTTCCAGAGATAAAAGGTGCTGACAGACGGACAGACGGACAGACATTGTAGCAATAACAATAGGGTTACGTTTTTACACTTTGTGTACGGAACCCTAAAAAGGTCACATTTTTCAAGGGCTGGGTGATCCATAAAAAGTATTACCTATTAATAAGCAAAATATTTTTTCAGAAAAGAAAACGCCATAAGTTAATATAATTTTGTTTTTTTTTTCGTTTATTTAAATGTCTTCAGTCCGTTTCGCTAAACTATTATGTAATTATAGAAGTTACGGGTGCGAAATTTCAAGGCGCTACCTAGTACTGTTACCAATATATACGATGATTAATATTTACTTTGTATGGGAGGTGCCGCGCCCTCGTCGAACATAAAAAAATAAGTACCCTATTTTACCATCCGTATATCCAATAACAAACTGTGATAATTTCAGAAAGATCGGTTTATTGGTGCAGGCAGCTATAGCTTTCCGACAAACAATCAAACAAATATACAAACAAACACATTTTGGGCTTTATATATATAGATTACTTACGCGGTTTAGTGTTTTTTTAGAAGAAAAGACGATAGGCTAATCGCTCTGAAGTCCTTCGGTTTCGAGTGGCTTGCCTTACCGGCAAGGTAAAAATATTACCCGCACCTCCACCATTTGGGTATGACACCTCTAGCTAAACACGTCCTAAAGATGTCCCTAAACAGCATCAGTATATGTGCTGGGACGTTCTGCATCATGGCTGGAAAAATGCCATCTGGGCCAGCAGATTTATATGGCTCAAAAGTATTATTCGCCCATGCCACCTTGTCCACAGTCACAAAATCTCTGATCGCCTCCCTTGATGCCCCTACCAAACTAGGGACATTATCCCTATCAAAGTTCAGTTTGAATGAGATACTACTGTGGTCCGAGAAGGAACACTCCGTAGAAATCTTCCAATCTAATACTAGATCACTATTGTTGGTCAAAGTGATATCTATGACTTCCTCCCTAACCCTAGTTCTAAACGTAGGATGCGATTCAAGCATATTCCGCTATTACTGCTTTCACGGTTGGTACGTTTGATCTTTGTGAAAGTAATCATTCGTAGAATATTATTTTGATGCTTTTGAATTTTTGCAACATTGCTAGCTGAGGCAGTGCCCGATAATTGATTCCCATAACGCCAAATTGGTTTGAGGATCAAGTTGTACAATAAAACTTTGTAATCTAAGTTGAGGGTAGAGTTTCCGCCGATTAGCCAGTTTAGTTGGACTGCTTTTAACTCCATTTGTGTTAACTTGGAGTCTATATAAGATAAGGCGCCTATATAAGGTAAAACGCCGATAAAGATGTATGCCTATGTAATTTACGTTTGAAAGCTGAGTATTAGTTGGTTATTTATGCAGATAGGGGGCACGAGTCCCTACGGAAATTGAGTACATTTTTGTTCATTCACCTTTATCCTCCATCGGCGCAAGTGCCGATGTGTGGACTCGGCTGCTAGTTGGAATACCCGAAATATACAAAGAATATAGAATAGGTCCCAATATACTACCTTGAGGATTTTTGCAAGGCAAGTTGGACTAAAGACTTTTTTCAAATGACCAACAAATAGATTACCTCTTTTTGTATAATTTCTCGCCTATCCTCCACATGAAGTTTTCAAGGGAGGCTTTCGTATCACCGGTCGTTTAAGGATTCTACCTGCACGCCATAATGAACAATCTGATTGCGTAGTTGTTCTAAAATTATGTATGTGCAATAGGGGTGTATGAAATGGCAGCTTTCACACAAAGTGAACTAATTTAAATTTTTTTTATACCAATAAAGAAATTTTTACTAATAAAAATGATTTTAGTTGAGTTCTACAAAAACAATGCTTTACTGTGGATTATCCTTTACAGATTAAGATTGATTCCTACAAGTTTAAGAAATATTCGCCTTTTTAAATTAATTTGTTTGCCTATCTAAGACAAGACAGTAATTCCATCCGATATTTAAAACTTAATTTTTCGATACTTAAATTCGGATTGCGTTTCTGAGTCAAAATTTATTTATTCAAAGATAAATCCCCTGTTTTGTAAATCGAGTAGATTTTAAAATCGTTGAATTTTCAAAAGAGACAACTTATTGTTGAATTGAAATTAACTTGGAATAAAGTATTTCAAACCTCAAAAACATCTGTAGATAGAATAAAATTAATAAATAAATAAATATTTACTTAAAAAATACATATTTCATTTTATTTATTTTCGGCAAGGTTCATTCACTCGAAAGTTAAGCGAGTAAGTAAAACATGATACAATAAAATAAGGTAGAGCCGTTCTCTCTATTTCGTCACCATACAACCCTTTTAAACAGTGACACCAACTCTTGCGATAAAAGAGGCGCGAGAATGTTTGCAACAGAGGGGGCTAGATCAAAACTAGGCTACCATCGATTCACATTTTTTCGTTTTTATTTCCATAAGACACTGGAACTAAAAGGGATTGCAATCCAAACGAGTCCCTTCAATGATTACAGGCAGGCGAGTGGTATTTTGCGAGTACCTTACTTTCGTTGTGTGTCTTGCTAACGAACGCTTTTATTATTGTAGTGTTTTCAGACTGCCAAATGCTAATTGACAATCTTCTTTCTCAAGACGAATACTCCTTTAATTGCTAGCATTGTCTAACACATAGATCCTCTATGGCATCCAGATTTAAGTTATGTCTGCCCGGAACTCTAAGCCTCATGCTAGTTACGATATTTAATGTTTTCATTAACTGTATACATTTGGTTAAAATTAAAATTTATTTAAAAAAAAAATTATTTAAAAAAATTTTGTTTGAATAAATATCATCCACCTTTTTTCAATGTCTTTATAAAAAATCTGGAGTAGCCTACAATCAACTTTACCACACATCATGGAAACAGATATTTTTATGGATATATTTCATAAAGAATGGAAGTTCAAAGTATATTCAAATCGAAAAATTATTTATTTTCGGTTTTGGTGTAAGTAAACTACCCCTAGCCCCTGCTCGATTATTCCTAAAAGCTATACAGCTCTTCATCTCCATATACCAAAGCCACATAAATAAATATTAGACCCCGACCAGTAGATCACATCGAGTGCAAACAAATATCGGGATAAACGATACAAGGTGTCCACTGGGAACCAGGAGCAGTAAATAGGGACATTGGGGGATCAATATGACAGATTGCTGGAGGGTTCTAACTTTAAAAAAAGTTTTCTGTAAATTTTAAAAAATAACTTTTGATAAAATTTTTAGAAAAAATGTTCTATAAAATTTTTATACAAAATTTTCGATAAAATTGTTAAAAAATATTTTCGATGAAATTTAAAAAAAAAATGTTTCGATAAAATTTTACAAAAGAATTTTCAATAAAATTTTTACAAAAAAATTCGACAAAATTTTTACAAATAAGATTCGATAAATTTTTACAAAAAATTTTCGATAAAATATTTAAAAAAATTTTCGATAAAATTTTAACAAAACTTTTTGATGAAATTTTTACCATAAAATAGTTGAAAATCATAAAAGTAAAAACCGAATGTATGTTATTGTGAAATTGGGAATCATAGCAGAGTAAGGGAATATTTAACATTACTATGGGAAGGGTATTTAAGATTCGGCATGGACGAATATGGCATTCTTACTTGTTTTATTATTACGGTAAAGTATATAAATCAAATTTCAAAGCCTTACAAATGCTATTGTTAGTTACACGCCAATTTGAAGTGTGGAGTACATGTGTAACTGGATTTTATTGAATTGCAACAGAATCATTTTGTTGCACAATATGCCAAATTTATTTAAGAACATTTTTGAACTGAGTGGTAATGTCAAACGAATATTATGAATACATTTATACCAGGGGCGTAGCAAAATTGTACCACAAATCTCAACATTTTTAATTGGCTTTTTATTTAGTCTTATAACTTGTGTCAAAATCGATCAAATTATCTTTGAACTGTAGTTTGCAACCATCATACTTGATCGACTCAGAGTAGTTATACTAAAATATAATTTGGCATTATAATAACTAATGGTGAAAGGTATTAAAAACAACAGAAATGGCTGCTAATTAAAATAACAGTCAAGACCAACATCATGATAAAAAGTATAAAGAACAAAAAATACAACATTACCTACTTATTTTTAAATATATATATATATATATATATATATATATATATATATATATATATATATATTTCTTATACATATATGTATACTCGTATAAGTATTAATAGGTATGACTCGAAACCATACAGAAATAAGAAAAAAAGTATTACAAAAACAGCAGCATCAACATCCAAAATAACAATAATGGCAACAAGAAAACAAAGAAAAAACAAAATAAAACCTAAAGAAAACAACAAAACAAAATCTATACAATAGTTCAACTGACAACATAACATTATCATAGCCGCAAGAGGCAGGTAATTTTCCTATTCTTTGTCTTCCAAACCATTATTACACCTTACTGTAGTTTACCACACCATAGCAACTCGTCAACGTTACCTTAAAACTCACTCTAGCCGTACTTGACGACCACAATAATAGAAGCTGACAAACGACTTAAACCAATTTAACCACAAATTTAAGTAGAATAGAATACAAGATACACAAACATTCACATTCAACCTCATCCTATAAAAAAACACAGATATGAATACGGCTTAATAGGTCAATGTACGAGGACAGGCACAAAAGTCAGCTTGATAAAGAAAATATGTTTATAGTGCTTAATGCTAAGCTCTGACGAAGCAAATAAAAGACGAAAATTTATTGATATTAGTCCAAGTTTAACTGCCTATATCACGATGTCACAAGAATTCGGTCTTTCGCACAATTACATTTAAAAAAATCAACACTGCAAATAATATTGGGCTACGTGGTCCATTGTAACTGAAATGGACTAGCTACAACATGGTCCTATGTTATGCAGTCATGGTTTTTGTTATTTTCCAACAAGAGTTTGTTGTTAAACGACAAGTGTTCGCGTTTTAACGATTGCATAATCTGTTGCCAAGAGATATACAGTTCGTGCAGTGTGTTCCATCGTGTAGTGACATTAAGTAGTTTTGAAACTATTCCCATGTAATGCAAAGCTGGGTTATATGGTCCAGCCCTAGCACATCGTAATGTTAAATGGATCATGTTTTTTCTATACACCTGGGTTACCTTTGGACTAGTCCAAGTCCCTTATGGAATATAATTTACATGCGTGTATTGACTACCCACGTTATTTTCAGGGAAATTTACGAATGTTGTTTTGTTTTAAATGTAGTTGTGCGAAAGAACGAATTCGTATGGCATCGTGAAATAGGCAGTAAGAGTATTTGACGTATTTGATTTGTAGACGCGGCTGTTAAACTGTCATAGGGTAAGTCGTATAAACTCACACGCAAAGTCAACCTAAAATTCATTTTGAAGACAGTTTTATTCTAAGTCTGTTATATTTGTGCATGAAACGATACCAGTATTGTATCGATATTTTCACTCGATACGGTATCGGTCGTAAAGTAGCGATTCCTACTTAATATCGAAAAAAAAGTGTCGATAACAAAACAAAGAGGAACATAAGTAAATAATTTCATGGTTTCAAGTATGCATATTACAGTGTATTATTACTTTTAAATTATAAAAAACACTTGCGAAAACAATATTTTACATAGCGCGGATGCTCCAGAAATGTAAAAGACAATTAATAATTGGTACAATATTTTTATTTCCATATTATTTATTTATTGTATCTTCAAATTATATGAACTAACAATAAGTGCTCAAATCTTAAAAGTTAAAGCAAAAAAAAGTAAAAAAAATTAAAATTAAAATATATATACTGAAGTCCACTCAGTGCTAGACAAAAAAAATGAATGATGACACGGTTGTAGCTATAATTAAATTGGTCACATCAGTTGTGTTCGGCCAAGGGAAGCAATATTCCTCTTTCTTAGTCGAACGTAACCACGATCATTTAGGATGTTGCGGGCCAGAGGGTTTGAATGCGTTACAAGCTTCTTCAGATACGTTGTTGTATGTTTCGCTATTACTGCTTTAACTAGTGGCACGTTTAGATCTTATGAATATTCGAGTTTTCAATATGTCAGGGTGCGGCTGTAATTATTCGTAAAATCTTATTTTGGCGCCATTGAATTTTTCCTAAATTAGTATCTTAGGCGGTACCCCATAACTGAGATCCACAACACCATATTGGTTTAAGGATTGAACTATAAAGAAGACGTTTGCAGTCTAAACTTAGTGTAGAGTTTCTGCCAATGAGCCAATGTATTTGCACTGCTTCTTTTCCAGGTTAAGCTCCTATCGAGATGTATACCGAGGTATTTGATCTCTGAGGTTTGCGGTATGGTCTAATTATTGATTTTTATAGGAGGGTATGAGTCTCTACACAGTGTGAAAGTTATGTAAGTGAATTTTTGTTTGTTAATTTGTATTCTCCATTTTTTTTTAACCAAAATTCCAAATAAGAAATATGATCTTGTAAGTATTTGGTGCCACTTGGGGGGCTTTCATGAATGCTTAAAAAAGCGATGTCGTCAGCAAATGTTAATGTCGATTGCTAGTTGACATATCGGATGTATACAGCAAATATAAGACGGGTCCTAAAATACTTCCTTGGGGAACTCCAGCTTTAATTGGTTGAGGCGAACTTAAAGAATCTCCTTCTTTAAGTTTATACTTACGATCAGTTAAGTAACTTTTTAACAATTTATAAAAATTAGTGGGCAGATTTTGCCTTAACTTGTAAACTAGGCCTTCATGCCATGGCATAATATTTAATATTTAATAAATTGTTATAATTCTAAGTTGGTGACTCATTGGAAAGGCTTAGACAGCTGGACTAGTTGTTTATTTAATTTTGAGTTTGTATGCGCTCATCACTGCAGGACCACCTACTAGTTTTTAGTGTAATAGGAGCACATTACGGTATTCGATATCGATCGAAATTACAATAGAATTTAAATGTACACTTTGCCATCATCACGCCCCAGATTTGAATTCAGTGCCCGATAAAGTCTAAGAAACACCTTTCAGTTCGTTCAGCCCAAAACCTTTAAGGAAAAACAAGCAACCATTGAGGCAGTCAAGGAGAAAAAAATTCAGTCATCTGTCAAACAGTCAGATTAAAAGGATTTTCATTGCTATTACCACAACTTATTTTAATTATTTAACAACCTTTACAAAATAGCCCCGTAAATGGTAAAGTTTCTGCTCTATCAGTTTCATTACTTTTGCTGTTGCTGATGTTGTTGATGAAAACCAGTGATCATAGATAGATTTTTTTACCCTACGCTACACAGTGTTAGCGATGGTGTTGGTATCGCCCGTTTTTTAGTTTATCTTTCAGAATATCTTCAGAAGTAAATCACAATAATAATATTTTGCACATAAGATTTAGTATGCTAAAAACACACCCTACGAAATTTCATAAGAACTGATTTAAGAATTTATCTTCTCAATATGAAATTCTTCATAGTTGGTGTAGAAAGTCCATTCTGGTGGGTGTAATGACTCCTCCGGACTTGGTATTGAACCCCCCAGAATTTTTAAAAATTGCACTATATATCTATTTTCATAATATTATTTTCCATTAAAAGTGGTTTTGGTAGATACATATGTCCTCCTACCCTAGTGTTCGTCATATGAAGTTTATCGGGTGCCCAAAAGCAATGTCATGTCATAATATGAATTGGCTACCATTTTGTTTAAAAAAAATTTGTGCTCTGTTTCCCGAATTTTTTAACATGAGAGGTTGATGACAGTAAGTTGAAAAAATTATATTGTTCAAAAGTCACCTCCCGATTTAATGCTTATTTGTGTTCGTCTAAAAAAATTTTAAATTGTTCCTCGCCATCTGGCTCAAATTTAGCGACTTATTTATCGATGTTAGCTTTTAGAACCTGCAAGATTTACGGTTTGCTGTGAAAAACGCAAGATTGTAAATAGTCACAAAGGATGAAGTCTGGCCAAGTCAAACAAGCTGTTATACGTCTACTGTTCACGTACTTCCGTTGTGTAATTTACTTGAAGTAAATTCAACTTCCGCACAAAAACATAAATGTGAAAATAAGGCCAAGTTCGTATTTAACAATTTCGTGTGGTAAAAGGAAAAAAGTTATGCGAAGGTAAAAACAGGGCTAATGGGTCATGTAATATACAGCACTTGGACTATCGCACAACTGTGCTCCGCGATAATAAGAAAAGAAAAGTGCTCTAAAAAGTGTTTGGGTAACAAATTTTACTTAGATATATTCAGAAGGACTTGTTTAATATCAAATCATTGGTCTGTGAAACAAATTGAACAGTTATTTGCCGTTCAGTGAATTGCTTCAGATTAAGGATCAGGAAGCAAATATTATTACCATAAATTGATTACACAGAAACAAATTTGATTAAAAGTGACTAATTTGATTAAATTATTAATTAATTCATTAATTTATTTATTTCGAATGATATTTTGTTCTTTCTTATTTAAGTTAATAATTGATCCGTAGTAGAAATCATCTTTTAACCTATCAACTAGGGAGTATTACCTTAATAGATATGCATGTTTGGCTTTGATGTCGATGTTTCTGGTTGGTCGGGCTTGTTAAAAATTGTATTATCTTAACAGACCTTCTTTTCATCGACTGCATCAGTTTCAAACTTTTTGGCCTTGCCGCACACTCCTATAATATCGAAAAAATCACTTTTAACAATAACCTCCACCAAAATACGACGGCTCTCCGTAGCGGAAAGCACTTTCACATGTCATAACCGCGGATACAAAATACTACTAATATATTTCTTTATTTATTAAATGTTACAATACTATTAAAAATTATATTCTAACTTAATTATCGAGCATAGTAACGAAGACCTTCACTCGTTGCAGTAAAACATCCAGAGTATTTCGGGAGAATCGAACCCACAATCCTCAAACTGATAGACTGTCTACTACTACCTACTAGCTTACCGGGGCACCCCAATCTAATGTAAACTATTTGATTTATGTAGTTCAAATTTTTATAAATATGTATAATAACTAGGCTTTTTTTAATCTTTTGTAATCGCGTTTTCTATTACAATGGTCCTTGAATGCGGAATAACTCAGGATCAGTTGTAAATCGATAAAATTTATATTATCTTTTATCACACAATAAAACTTATCGTGACTTTTTAAAATGAGTTTAGGGTATTATATGGTGTGATTAGCCCGGTCATAAAATCTTACCTGCCTTTCATAATTTAATGGCTACAAAAAACAAAAATAAACATCCGTTCAATTCCAGCTCACACATACACACACTTAACCTACGCACCTTAGTTTCTTTTTATTCGATTAAAAGTTTCTATTGTGTTATTTTCTAAAATTTCATTTCTTTTTAAACTCATTCCTCGACGAGAGCGAGCTATCATTACTTTAATGGCCATCAAAAGCAAAGACGCAAAGAAAAATAGAAAATAATAGAGGCAAATTACAGATTTGTTAACATGATTGGAAACGAAGAGTTATAAAATTTTTTATATGGAGAAAGGTTGGGGAAATTAAATTGGTAGGTTGAGCTTTTGGATAAATATATTATTCATCATAATGTTAATGCATTTCTCACATAAAAATCTTTTTAAATAGTAACAGCGTCTGTGCCCTTTTCGATTCAAAGTACGAGTATAATCACACTCACGACTTTGAGGTAAAGAACATTTAAATGGGTTTGGTTATGGCAACTATTCAAGTTTTATTCTTGGAGTTTTTATCAAAGGGTCTACAAAATATATGCTGCAAGACTTGTTGACGTTTTTAGTACAAAATTTAATTTTTGGTTGTACAATCTTTATGATTCAATATTGAAATGAAACTAAACTAAAACTGTTAAGTTTTCTATTGAAGTATAAAGAATTTTTATTAATATTTTATGAGCGGATTTTTAGGTTCGAGTTTAAACTCAAGTTTATTTTTAAATTAGCTAATCTTGTCTATATATATAAAGCACCAAATGTGTTTGTATATTTGTTTGTAGGAAAACTATAGCTGCCTCACCAGTAAACTGATCTTTCTGAAATTTTCACAGCTTGTTATTGGATATACGGTTGTTAAAATAGGGTACTTATTTTTTTTTAATTTGACGTGGGCGTGGCACCCCCCATACAATGTAAATATTTATCATCGTATAGCTTTGTAACAGCAATAGCTAGCGCGTCGAAATTTTGTACCCGTAACCCCTATATTACCATACATAGTTTAGAGATAGATAGACTGGATTAGAGGCGTGGTACCTCCCTTATAAAGTGAAAAAATATCCTGTATCTAGCACCTTGGAATTGCTCACCAGTAACCCCCATATTAACATACACAGTCAAGTTAAACACAGGCTGAAAGGGAATAGTGGTCGTAATACCTCACATACAAAATGACAAACTAACTTCTATGTTAATGCGCATAGTATACAAAAATATAGAATTAATTAGGGCAGTGGGCGTGGTACCTCCCAAACAAAGTCAACAATTATTATCCTGTATGTAGGAAACTGGATACAGGTAGCGCCTTGGAATTTCGCACGAGGAACCATCATAAAAACGCACATATTTTAGCTAAACACAGACTGAATTGCAATAGTGGGCGTGGTACCTGCCATACAAAGTGAAAAATTATCGTGTACCTGGCGAACTACAATAAATAGCGCCTTGAAACTTTGCATGAGTAACCCCGTACAAATGCTTAAAATCTACCATAATGCAGAATTAATTGGGACAGTGGGCGTGGTACCGTTTTCGTTTACATAGAGTACTACAATAGGTAGAGTCCTAAAACTATGTATAAATAACCCTGTCTAGCTAAATATAGACTGGATTAGTGTAGTGGGAGTGGTACCTCCTATAAAAAGTAATAATTATTATCGTGTTAATACGTACAGTCTAGCAACAAACAGATTTGATGGGAACAGTAGACGTCGTACCTTGCATATAAAAAAAAAACATTTTTTATGTGAGAATAGCGTGCGTTTTCAAGTTAAATGTTGGCCATACTTGTCGCTTATTGTATTTTTGAAGATGGGTGTAGCGGAGCGCACGGGGGATAGCTAGTACTTAATATAATCCAAAATTAATTGAAGTTGATGTTTTTAAGCGGTGGCTTAATCCTTTCAGTATTACCATACTAAACAACAAAAAAGGCAAAATTTTTTGTAAATGTCGAAGTTTTGCCTCGAGAAGAAGTTGCTAGCATTTAATATAATTTGCAGAGAAGAAGGACAGTTGGTGTTTTGTTGAAGCGTATATATTCTGTAATATTATTCTATAAACATATACACTTCTCATTGTGTTTTGTAGAATATAGAGTAGTTTTGGCTTCTCTAAAATTAGGAAAAAGGTTTCCTGATGATCTGGCCTAAGCAACCAGTGAAAGACGTATAAAAACGAACTTTTCCCCCAACAAATAAATTGCATTTTATTATAAAATGTTATGGGTAATTAGCATAATATTAAATAATTAATAATTAAATTCCCAAAAACTTCTCAAAAATATATAAATTACACAGAGTTTATTTGAAAGTTGAAAATTAATAATAAAAAAAAACATATGTCTTGTCCATTTTTTAGGTTTTCTAAAAAGTAATTTTACTTTTGTATATTTTTTATATGCTTAAAATAAAATAAGTAGTTAATTATTATCTTAAAAACTTAAAACAAAGATTATTGATGACTAAATCTCTGATCTCTATCCTAAAAACCCGCTCTAGTAAGAGGGCAAGTTAAAACTTGCTTTTGAACCAAATCGTTTTGTTTATGCTATTGTTTATGTAAAATGGAGAAGAAATAAGTAGCAAATGCTAGTGTGGAAAATAACAAATAAATAAAATCTGAAAGTTGTTTTTAGGGCGATGAATTTAAACCTACACAAATTATTATCACAAATTTTTATATTGGAAATTGTATTTAATCATATGTGTGATAGATTTCTTTTGTCCGAAATATTGACTATCAGTCGTTTTACGTTTGAACAACGTTGGGATATATTGTAAAGTATCGGACATTGAATCTTCCCTGACGAAGCTTATTTTTAACTAGGCGGCTATATGAACAAACAAAACTGCTGCATCTGGGGATCGAAAAATCTGTAGTTGGGTGAAATTGCTAGTTTAGTGTGGATTTTGGAGTGGTGGTATCACGGACTCATTTCTACGTCAATGATTTCAAATTTTAATGGTCTGAAATAGAAGATATGAGCTTGGATAATCTTTCGCTTAAGCAGAATATCACACCTCTCATTAAATAATCGTCCTTTTGAGATCGGTAATCGTGTTATAAGTCCAGACGCTGTTCAATATCGTATAAGATATCCTCTATTTGGTACTGCGTTAGCTCTTAGCTTCCACCAGTAATAGATTCTTATCTTACTCTAGCGTAAGTGCTCGTTAACCAAGCATATAATCAAGTGTAAAAGTTATTATTTTATTTTTGATACCGTTTAGCAACACATTGTTAAATCGGGAATCTTAAGTGAACATTTATAATGCGTTGTCACATTATAGCTTATAATCATATCAAGACTAAAGTCTAGCATGAATTGAATAACACCTGAACAAAAAATAATAAGACAAAATTTAAAGAAAAACAAAAAACAAATCCAAACATAAATATTGCGAGTCAATGACCGACAATGTGCAAACCGGAGTCAGAGCTGGAAATATACAAATTTCAAAACTTATAAACAGGCAACGTCTATAGAGTATATAGAGGGGTATAAGTGCATTGTTTGTTAAAACTGAGTTAACATGTGGACTAAGTATGTGATATTCAAAGATATTCAGAGCATAGGCCCTTAAAGTAGAAGTCTTTATTTTTATGTATTAAAACGAGCCTGAGATCGCTAAGGGTATAAGAACATCCTTTTGCGTTTAAACTTCTATTTGTAGTTGTTAAGTTAGTGAAACGTTATACTTTTTCATCCTATGTAACTATGTAACCAAAAAAGTTAAGTTATAGACGCATATAAATGAGTACTTTTACCCCTTACCCTCTAGACTTATAGCCTAGCACACTAGCTGCTAGCCTACCGCTACTTACACCTAAAAAACTACTATTGCTATGCTCTTCAATTATTAAAATGCGTTTTCAACTATTATTTGAAATCTTTCAACTTACTAAGCAGTAGCTTTGCTAATTGCTGTTTTCTTCAGGGTAAGTTTCTTGCGCGATTTTAAATTTTCATAAAAATTAAGATTTGCGCAAGGAACAGTGTTGCCAGGACGAGACTGAAAAAATTTCCTCTTTTCTTTCCAGAAAGTCAAATTTTTTCATAAAAAGTTACATTTTGAAATTTTATCCTTGAAATTGTTGGTCGACTTTTGTTGGTTTGTTGGTAATCTGACTTGTAAAGTACAAGCCACTGAGTATAAATTTACACTTCTCACATAACTACTAATTTTATTAAGTTTTCTCTACTAACCTATGGGGGCACATAGTTCTTGTCTTTCGCAATAAAGCATTTCACAGATATCACATTATTTTCTGTCAGGTACCAAAAGTTAGGAAAATTTGACTAAATACTTATAACAAAATTATACATGGTTACGTGGAGCCTCAAAATATTACGAAAAATTTCAAAAATGTAACCAAACGACATTAATGGCAAGGAAACTTGATCTGTGAAAAAAATACCCAGTTTTATTTCGCAGACAAACTTGTACTTCAACTCGTAATAACTGTGGTGTTACTAAGTTTAGCCGATATATCGGTATTGGATGCGTCCAGAAGTTTTACCCTTAATTGAATGTAACATCTAAAACTTAGTTCATAAGTATACTCCCGATTATTAAATAAGTTTGTGTTTCTATTATATAACCCCTCAAATGTGGCGAATAGTAGCAAAACGATTAACTCTTGTTTAAAGATGAGATGATTCATTGATGCAGTACATTGGGCCAAGTTGTAGTTACACAATTTTTAAAATTTTATTGCAACTTTAGTTTGTTTTTTTCTTTTGTAGTTCTATTTTCAAAAGGGAAGTTTTGCGATTCCGATTTTGTAGCTTCAAATTAATGGATAAAAAGTGGGATATAAATTCTCTTAAGATTTAAGTCTATATATTACTTCTTATTAAGTCTACATATTACTTCTTATATCCAAATCCATATATTGAATATAATAATTAAAACCATACCCACAAAAGCTGCCGTCTCCAAACTTTACCGCTTAGTTTGTATACTTATCACAATGGGATCATGAGGGCCCAACTGAGTCAGTTTTTTGTTCGAATATACAACATGGTATACTGGGTACACAACTTTTCCCTTTTTGTCGTTTTTAAAACTCCTATGCCATTAAAATATCTTCTATTAAAGTCCTTTTACAGAGCCCCTCACATAAGAGTTTAGAGCAGTTTAAATATTTGTTGCAAATTTTGATTTATCTTAAGCCTAAATCATCAATAAAATTTTAAAGTTTCGATTGTTATGCGAATGCATAATATCGTCTTTGTTATTATTTGGTTAATTGTTTAAATACAGTTTTATCGAAAATGCTAAAAGTTTCGGAAGACATTCCTAAAAGTTTTTCTTAAATTAGAAATTTTTCTGAAAGTTTCTGTTAACACTCGTATGAGTTTATTCTGAATCCAAAATGCGTATAAATGCCAAAGAAAAATTGTTTTCAAATTTACCACTTCCGATTTTATTGAAACTTTTGTTGTTTATATTCTTTGACTTTCTGAAGCCAAATATAATTCTTAAAAAATTCTCGTACGGTTTTTTTTAGCTATACAGCTATCAAAATAGGAAAATATCACTTTTTTGCTTATAAGCTCGAGGATTAAATATATTCTTATTCCAGTTCTATAAGCCCTAGGAAGTTGACTAATAGCTCATTTTAAAGGGGATTTCATACGCTTTAATTTGATATCAATCATGAAAAAAACAAATTTTTAATAAATTTTTTTCTTATATTAAAGAAAAAGTTATATAAAAATCTTTGAGATAGTGTCTTTTAATATTTTTAAATTCATATATGTTTTTAAATGTAAATATATATAATAAATAAAAATTTCGGAGTGGGGCCATGGTGGGATCAGAAGTTATATTTGGATTTAGAGAGTCAAAGAATATAAATAACAAAAGTTTCAATAAAATCTGAAGTAGTCATTTTGAGTGCCTTGTTGATTTGACGTGGAATTATCCAAATGTATTATTTTCAGTTTTTTATATTTGTTTCGACATCCATCCCTGATGTAGAAACTCTCTTTCAAGCGTAAGATTAAAAGAACTCATGAACTCATTTCATAAACCAGCCAAACAGCGTGAGCAGCGTAAAAACACCAACAGCAAAGTTTTTTACTCGTGTATAATGTTTATCTGCGGTTTCAACTAATCAATCATTGGCCTAAATTTTGTATAAAAAAACAAATAAACATAATTGAAATAAAAACAAAATTGAAACAATACAATCAGCAAAGATATAAAATTGAAAACAAATTAAAAAATAAAGGAAAAGAAAGTCAAAAAACGTATATTAAGTACCATTTTGGTTTTTTGTTTTTTAATTCATAGTAAATAATGGCGAATCCTAGTAATTTCCCAACACCCAATACTAGGGTCGTCCAAGATTTTATGGTAAAAACTCAAGTTGATTATAAACGCCAAGGGACTATTTGATAAAGAAGGAGCCAAATTGTCAAGTTCAAAATTTACTTGGAAGGCAGTGTTCAATGCTGTTGAAAAAAATGAAAACGGGAATTTTTTTAATTTTTGAAAAAAAAATCAAGACATGTCAGATTATAAAAACTTATATTTATTTGGTTATTTTACATTAGAAACCATGTTAAATATAATTTTACAGTTTAGCAAGCCTAAACCAACAAAAATTCGTTAAAAACCGAAAGTAATAAATATCTAGAGTTGTGTAGTTCATGAACGACCTAGTCCAGTTGAACTAATCACTCAATTGATCTAAGTGAGTGGATCACCACACTGATTCAACACGTATTCAATTTAGAAAAATGGTTAAAGAAATGGCAAATAACGGTGAATGAAAAAAATTTATTCATATAACGTTCACACTGCGTAGGGACTCCTGTCCCCATATTCGCATAATTAACCAAATGATACCACTACTTTCAGACGTCAAATACCTCGACATACATCTTGACCCGTGCCTTATTTAGAAACGCCACATAGAATCAAAGTTAACCCAAATGAAGTTAAAAGCAGTCCAACTAAACTGGCTTAGTGGCAGAAACTCTACTTTCAGCTTAGATTGCAAACTTCTAATGTGCAATTGTGGAACAAGATTAACGTGAGTACCTGCCTAGTTGGCCTAATCTCCCGGTGGTCTTACCACCGAGTGAAACTTAGGCGTAGACCAGCGCCCCCATTGTGTAGTATAACAACACTTTACGATTGCCACCAATTGCAATTTGTGTGTGATACAGTAACAATGAGTAGCAATTTATATAATATGGCAAGCCTTATCCAAGGCAAGCCTACATCCACATTATAACCTCTTGCTTAGGGGTTTGGAGACTATCCAAACTCCTTCTGTTGAGAGTGCAACAGCACACTTGATCGACCTTGCACCTTATCTACATAAATCGATCTTAAACCACAACCACCACGTGTACCCCCGAAGGGGACCTCAGCAATAACCGGTCACAGAGACAGGGGAGTCTCCAATTGTACTTCTAATGTACAAGTCAATTCTAAAACAATTTGGTGTTATGGAATTCAATTATAGGGGACAGCCTCAGGTAGCAATGTAGAAAAAATACAAAGGCGCCAAAATAAAATTCTACGAATAATCACAGTTGCTTCCTGGCATATAAAAAAACTCGAACATTCACAAAGATCTAAATGTGCCAACAATTAAATCCGAAATTGCGACGTAACGTATTTAAAAAGCTTGAAACTGATCAGAATCCCCTGGCTCGTAACAAACTAAATGAACCTGGCTACATTCGCCTAAGAAGGAGGGACATTGGTTCTCTCATCCGTACAACAGAGGAATATGAAAAAGTTGTTTCGCAAAAATTACACTGACCTACTGAACAAATGAATTAAAAGAACAAAAAGACCAGTAAAGTGATCTGTTCTGAAATGTTTGCTCACTTTAAGTAACTAAAAAACATAACTCTACAAATATTTCAGATTTTATAACTCCTTTACATTATATTACTTAAGTTTTTTACAAAATTTTATGAAAACTAAACGTTAACCGATGTTTGTGAATAAATTGTCAATCTTAGTAATATTCGATTCGATTTTCTTTGGAATTAATACCCATCATATTCTAAGACTCACTTTTATATTGGTCTAGTTTATGTCTTTACCTTATAAAGAGGTACCCATTTCTAGGTAATTACTCAGGATGCTGCTAGAAAGGTCTCATTAAAACTTTTAAGCTATTGGGAGTTCTGTAAAATAGGGTTTTAAATTTCCCGCTACCAAAAGTAAAAGGTGCTGCCAAGTTTTCAGTACCACTAAATCACAATAAAATTGCGTACTTTCCCTTTTTATCTCTCTTCTTTTTTCTCTTGGAACTGAGATATCTTTAACGTAAAATTGTTTCATTATTATTTGTTATTGGTAAAAAAAGAATCGTATATTTGAAATATAGGATTTGAAATATTTCTAGTACAGAAACGGTCTAGTGACAGTTTTATTATATGACCGGCTTAGCCAAATGTAAATTGAACGCTGTAAGCTGGTTGCATTATTCTGCTACGTCACTCTCAAAACACATTGAAAAAGAAAGCTAAATAACAACAACAATTTTCATGTGTTACGTTCCGTTAAAATTACCGAATTAATTTAAAAATTAAGCCGAATTAATTTAAAAATGAAAAATTGAATAACTGAAAAGGCTTTGCTTGATCAACACTCATGATAAACGCAAGAAGAGCTTTCAGAATCATTGGAAGTTTATCAGGCAGCAATTTTAAGATACATTTTCAGAGTCATCAATAGTAAAGCCAAAGTGCTGAAAAACACTTTAATTTAGAACATCAATTGGTAAAAGCTATTTCCTTTTTGATATGGGATGTTGATAGGTTTGTTTATGGGTTTGTTTTTGGACGCCAAATTTCTCGTTTATCTGTCTTCTATTTAAAAAAAAAAATTAAAAAAAGCAGCAGTAAATCTTGTCATTCTCGTCTCAAACCTGCTATAGAAATTGGTAAACCCGAATCTTTAATGCTGCTTGCGCCATCTAATGACAAAAAATGTCAAGGCATTGAATGTGATGAAGTAATATACACTGCATTAAGGCGCTAGTGTCCCATATTCTGTTTCGATTTCCTCCAATCTGAATATGCAGTAGTATGTCTACGCAAACAAAATTCACTATAACACGTAAGATAACATATGGTATCAAAGATCAAGCATTTCCCTGTACGTCCTTTTGACCTGACACTTAAGGATATATCGCCAAGGGATATATTTTCAAAATAGATAGCTTTTATCTCTCGAAGTTTTGAAATTTCAGATATATTTTTTGTAAAAAGTTCTGACATATACCTCTTGTATCCTAAAACGGCATACTTTTCTATAAAACGTATTTTCTCCATTTCTTCCTATTTCCATTTTTCTTACGATTTAATCTTTCGAAGCTCGACCAGATTTTCTAAACTGATTCTTACTTTCGAGATATATAAATAATAATTGATATAAAATTAAAAAAGATGCATGTTATTAATTAGCATGACTCGGTTAAGGTGTAACCGATATTTAAATTCGCATTAGAATTACCTTTCTTCAGAGGTATTAAGAAAATTGTGTTTAAATTCAGTGCCTCAAATAAAAGTTGGCGTAAATTATATGTAGAAAAGAAAAAAAAAAGATCAGATAGCATAGGATATTTAGTAGTAAGCCACTGTTTCAATACTTGTTAAAGACTGGTCTATTATCAATGTAAGAAAGCTCGGTAAAATGGTGAAAATATCATAATATCGTGATGTTATATTTTGAATACCTTTTTATCTACGCACTTTTTATGTATCTAACACAATATATTCTATCAAAATTGAAGCCAAACAGCTTCTTTAAGATGAGTTTACTTAGAGAAAATTGATTCAAAGATTTAACTCTTATTATAACTAACCATATCTGGTGAACATTGCTACCCCACCGATATACTATAAAATAAACATTTATTTGTAAAGGAATATTGCGCACTTGATCAACAAGAGGGTATTAACTCAAAATTTTTAAATTTTCACTTTTCACTTTTTGGAAGAAATCAACCAACAACATCAATACCCAACTACTGTAAAAATTTCAACGTATTGTGAACTCTTTCATCTCGAAACCCGTATATGAGACCATTTTCGTGGTAGTGTCTTGAGTACTTTTATATAAACAAAAATGTATTAATTTAAAGGAAAAACAGTGTAAATATATGTTCAAATGGAATTTGCTAACTATAATATGTTCGGATTTTTAAATTATCTTAAAATGTAGTTACAAACAGTTTTTTACCTCTACTGAAAATTTAAAAATTTTGAGTTGGAACCCTCTTGTTGATGGAGTGCGATATGTAAATCAATTTTTTTTTTTGTTGATTCGATTTAAGATTTTTAAACCGTATCGCATATGAATATCGGTCTAGACATATAATAACACTCTAAGTCATTTCCTGTTTGTCTGTGTGTTTGCATCACGTTAAAACTACTGTATGGATTTTAACAAAATTTTGTGGGGAGGTACCTTAGTATCCTGATTCCAATATAGTAAAATATTTTATTTTCAAGAGAAAGTGGAGAAAAAGAAGTAAAAGTACGCCGATTTTTTTTATCGATTTAAAAGTACTGCATAGTTTAAGGATCTTTTTTTTTTGAAAGCAGGATAATTTGAAGACGGTTGCCCAACAGATGGGGTTGTTTTAAAAAAATAACAAAATTTGAATTACTTACTGCAAATAATATAGCAAATTGAATAAAATTTGTATTTGATTTGTGTTTTTACTTTGTGGATTTACATTGTTATTTAAATAGTTTAAACACCTTTTACAAAGCTTTAGCCATCCAGGGATGGGTGCCTTTATATAAAGTAAATACGTAAGAATCTTAAAATTTGGTGTGGATAACTTTCAAAGCAAAATCGAACAAAATATTGTCAGGACGCACACAAAGTGTCTGGGTACAGCTAGTAAACATGTAAAAGTATGTATGTCATTATGGTAGCAAAATAAAGTAAATTCTTATTATTATTTTTATAGAACAGGGTATCTCCAAATTTTAATTTTCAAATAATTTCACACTTTTCAACTAAGAAATCAATCAAATCTTCTACTAAGGGTCATTATTATAATTTGCCAATAGCCAAAAAAAAGGATTTTATAGAAGCGATAAGTAATTTTTCGTTATTATAAGTAAGCTAAAAATATCCTATAGCTATCACGTACACTCGTGATGAAAACGAAAAACTAGTTAGCGCTGCGACAAAATCCTAACTTTAGTTGTTGGCAAGTTCTAATAATGACCCGAATTATTATTATTTAAGAGAGAAATTTATTAATACTAAATTACAAAAACAATAAATTTGTATTTTATAAATTAATGTATTAATATATTAATATAAAATTCCCTACGAAACAAATGACAAAACAAAAATATTTAGTTTCTTTCATAACTTTTAAAAACCACATTAATACACGAGTAACAAATGATAACTTAATAAACAAATATGTATGTAAAATAAACAATACGACACATGCCTACAGCAACTTAAATATTTATTTAAATATTTGTAAAATTATTTACTAATTTGTCTATTAATTATTTATTTTATTCTATAGGGGGTGACAGAGTAGCACACTGGCAGACGTAATCCCACGTGAACTTGAGAAAGTGGTTACAGATGTGCATACAGATGAAATCCAAAAGCAAAATTACACAATTGAATAAATTGTATTTTTAATTATAGAAAAATATTAAATACTTTTTAAAATGTAAGTAAAATATAAATATTAGACACGCTTAAAAAATTGTAATACGAGGGCATTTTGACATTTCTGTGACATTTCGGATATTTTTTTTAGCAAAAAAGGTATTTTATTCCTAAACATAGTCTGTCTACCTTATTTAAACTAGAGACATTTAGTCTAGATTATTAAAAGAAACTAGCTATCACCAACCAGTACGCTTTGCTAATCCCATCCACAAAAAATACAATATACACTAGGTAGAAAGTTATGGCCTTTAACTCGAAAACGCTCGCCATTCTCACGACAAAACTGATTCAGTTCATATACAAGGTACGACGCCCACTGTTCCCATCCAATATGTTTTTTGCTAGACAGTGCGTAACAACCACTCTCACTATCCTAATCCAGTCTTTATTTTGCTAGACAATGCACATTATTTTAAGGGTTACTTGTGCAAAGTTTCAAGACTCTACCTATTGTAGTTCTCTAGGTACATGATAATCATTTTTCACTATGTATGAGAGGTACAACGCCCACCATCCCAATCCAGTCTGTGTTTTGTTAAATTATGCAAATTAGTATGAGGGTTACGTGTGCAATGTTTTAAAACTCTAACTATTGCAGATCTACAGGTAGGCGAAAATAATTGTTCACTTTGTATGGAGTACCACACCCACTATTCCAATGCAGCCTGTGTTCCGCTAAACTTTGTGCATTAATAAGAGAAATATAATAGTTCTCTAGCTTCTTAAAAAGTGGACGTAAAAGTGGGCGCGATCAATTTTTCTTTCCGTAAAAACTTACGTTGGGTTATGATGAAGAACAAGACCTTTGCTTTAATCATAACCTCTTCGTTTGAACCCAACATGTTACCACCTCGATATTTCTTAAAATTTGGTAAGGTCGCGAGGGACCTAATTCGAAAAGTATTGTGGGTGGCGTAGCAGTTCGTAGCCTAATTCCCGTATCCACCCCTGCATTGTTTTGCAATCTATTAAATCTGTCTCCAAGTGCATAGAGAACAACAAATTTTAAATCGGTTAGGCATTGTTGGAGAGTAATATGATACATCAATTGTCCTCTTCCCCTATTTTCTTATGTCTGAGTCAGTGTTTGGAAAACAAACAGCCAATTGCACTTACTACAAAAGAGTCTACCTATGTTTCAAATTTCATTTAACTCCCCTTTCATTTGACTCCCCTCTCCAGTTTTTCAAAAACAGTTATAGCCTAGTGCATCTCATAGATAAAAATCATAGATGTTTTTAGCCTCTCCGCGGGCTAAAATGCGTCGCTTTACGGCTAAAACTACTTTGGGAAATATTACAAACTTATTTCTAAAATGGAGTTTGGCGGAATAATTATCTTTTCTTACGAGGTTTACTTTTATCTGGGCGGATTTGTCAGCAAAGAATACTGCCGCATCTGGTGATCAAAAAATCACAGGCCATTGTTTTAGAGTGGTTTCATAATTAGTTTTTGGAATACTATATACATAGCTATTATTACAGACTGTTTATGGCCTGTAATGAAAGATTAACACACTTAGTCCATTCGTAAAACCACAACCAGAAACCGTCAACAAGCCTTGGGAAATGGGTATAACAGAATAAACTATTGCGAAGCCAATATTTTTTTTCGAACATGCCTTTTGCTTTGAAAGTAATCCACACCATATTGTGAAACTCTTATTGTTATAGTGCTGCAGATATGATTTATATGTATATTTAATTTATATAGAAATACCAATTTCTGGGATGTTACAACATAGATTTTATATAAAATTGTATTATTCAGGCCTGTCACAGAATCCAAATCGGTTTTGCTTTTTATAGGATTTGCAAACCAATATTGCTTTTATTTGGTGTCATGAAACCAAGTCGGTTTGGTTATTTTCGAATGGAAATAAAACCGATATACGAATCAGCTGTTGTTTGGTACTTCTACATTTGTTTACCATTTTAATGTTTATTTTTTTGACAAAATAATTGTTTGCGTTCAAATATTATTAAAAGTTATTGCATTTTTATATTTAAAAAAATATTAGCATAAAAAAATAACAACTGCAGGACGACCAGAATATAAGAATTTTGCAAGATTACAGCAATCCACTTGAGCTGCCGAAGACAGTGTAAGTATATAGTATTTTATACAGAGCGTTCATATTTAAAGCTGGTTTCCGAATGGTCCTTGGCACAATCAAAGGATACTTGCCACGTTCAAAAGTTCTGCCATTACTGCAACTTGCAGCTTCTTTGCGATTTATAGCTGAAGGATCCTATCTAGTATTCTACGGTTGGCTTATCTCGCTTCGTGAAGCCTCTCCCAATGTACGGATTTTTCTCCATAAACTCCATGGTGTTTTGCATGCTCTTTTCATGGTATCCCCTAATTCTTAATATAAATATTAATCAATAAATACTTAATTTTATAAAATTAAATAAATTTATTTACATTTTTGCAAAATATTCGCCTTCATAAATAAAATAAAAACAAAATCTAGTAAATTAAGACCGATGTTAACTGATTGGTTTATTTCCAATAAGAAAAAACGAAAATATTGGTTTCTGTGATATCTAAAATCGACAATAATTCAAGTTCGAACTTAAAACCGATAATATTGGATTTCATTACACCAAAGCAATTTTTTTTGTCGGTTTAAAATTCAATTCCGACAACATTGGATTCCGTGACAGCCCTGATTGTAGGGGTTTAAATAGTGTTTAAGAATTCCCGTTTACAAAAATAAAAGGTGGGTGCTGACAAGTCATTTAAATCGGTATAATTGTGTACTTGATTCGTTTTAACCCTATTTCGTCTTGGAAATAAGATATTATTAGAGACAAAAATTGGTAGTTTATATTCCATATAGACTGCTATCTGCAGAAGCAACAATATTTAAAAAAAAAAAATTACACAAGTCTACAGTGATTTTGCAGTTTAAAAGCTGTTTGCCAATTTGTATATGTTTGAGGGCTCTTGTTCCAGAAAACAACATATTTTTGCACTATCACGTAAATTTTTTTATAGAGCTTCATATTTCAAAAATTTTATTTTATTTTTTATTTTATCAATATACATACATATGTACCTATGTCATGAATATGTTTGTTTCGAGTTAAGGCCAGGGTTCACTATTCTACACAATCCTGTCCTACTAAAAAATAGTTTCAAAATGGCGTTGTAGATGCCACACTATCATACAAAACAAGATTTTGCAACTCTGAATGCATTGAAAAATACTTTATGAATTTTTGTTAAAAGACTATCAAATCGTACAGACAAAAAGTATGTCACATACATACATTTCTAATCCACACTATCACACTTTTTTAGCACACAGCATGTGTGCTTTTTTTGACAGATCATACGACTGAGTATGATAGTGAATCATGGCCTTTAGTCATGATTTTTAAATAAATTGATTTTAATAAAGTTAAATGTGATTAGATTTGTCAGCAAGCAATGGAGTTAGCGCAGAAGCGTCAATCAATACATAAATATGGAAAGAAGTCGTTGTACGAACAAGCCGAATAACTTCTGTTATATATGTGGTAGTTATGTCGTAGCAAAGCAGAGGTAAACTATAACTTCTTTTTTAAAAAATGTATACCACGCTTATTTTGATATAATAATTGGCAACCAAGACAAGTCCTGGGCTCCTGAATAAATATTCAATAAATCAAGCAACTTCCTATGGTATGCCGAGAGCCTAACCCAAAAAAGTTTTACTGCCTTCTCTTCAATATTGTTTGTGCGAGAAATTTCCAGGCTTATTCGATGCCAAGTTAAAAGAAGTGTTTTTTGTTGGGCCGCAGATAAGAACATTATGCAAAGACAAGGATTTTCAAAACACAATGACCAATGTCGAGAAAAACGTCTGGCTTTCATTTCAAGACATAATTGTTGTTTCTTGGGAACTCTAAAGACGAAAAATATAAAAATATTGTTCAAAATATGTTGCAACACTTTGATCGTCTAGGTTGTAATAAGAGATTGAGTGCATTTCCTGTTTTCGCACTTGAACTATTTTCCTGATAATCTTGGAGCAGTTAGCGAAGAACAGGGAGAGAGGTTTCACTAAGACATTAAGGAAATAGAACGGCGATATTAAGGCAGATGGAGCATAACGATGACAGACTACTGCTGAATGTTAAAATGTTATACGCCCTTAAAAACAGAGGCGAATGTCCGGACAACGCAGCTTTTGGCAAAAAGGCGAAGATTAAACCTAAAAAAGACTGACTAAAGCATTTTCATCAGTTTTTTAACTTGTTTCCACCTTTTTACTCAAAAAACAAATAAAATTTTTTGGAAATATAGTTTTTTATCTTTTCATATTTGCAAAAAATCCTTATGTGATACAAATAAATGCATGAAACTTTTCAAATCAGCCTACCAACGTTATATAAAATCAGTTTTCAAAATTAAAACATCTGTCGAAAAGTTTAATATGTAGACCTGTGTTATTAAAGTATTCATTATTTGTGAATAGATTTCTAATAAAGCCACAATATAACAAAAGAAATTAACTTCAGCGAATGTTGAATGTTGAGGAATGCTCCTAAACACGAATATTGGGCTACCAAACATACCATTTGGTTAGGTTAGGTTAAGAAGGGTTGAATGTGCCAGAATTGGCACATCAACTCGGAGAAACAAAGGGTCCATTGTGATTCCCTTCAGCTAACTAAAACTTATAATAACAAACGGAAAAGCAAAAAGGGAGACCTATATATGTCCTACTACCCATTCCTTAGCCATCCGATTTCCTTGATGAAGTCGACGACGTTTTTGATTTTAATTCGCGCGATATCAAAGAGCCCATCGAGAAATCTCTCACCTCCTACATATTACAAACATACCTTACAATAGAGCTGAGATACCTTATAATAGAGCTGAGATTTAGCGGCATATACTTGTATACTTCGTTTTACAATATTTACTAATTGAACTTCTAAACAATGTTTTTTTTAACAAAATGGCCCCAAAAATTTAAAAAATAATAAACAAATGTCTCCCTCGAATAATTTGCTATTATTATCAGCTTTTTTTTGCTTGATTAAATAATAATGATTAGAAACCTTGGTTTATTTTGAAAACACACATCCGAAAATGGCACGTTTTTTTAAAACGTTTTACATACAATACTTCCCCATATGTAGGCATTGTATTGTAATGTATATACACATGTGTGTAAATATTTATCTATGTATGTCCATACTCGTAAGTACTTGTTCTTTCTTTAAGTAGTCTGGCAAATATAAAATATTGTAAGTAAAATTGGTACTTGTCAGTCTGTCTGACTATTCTTTATGTGTACTAATGAGATATTTAAAGTAGTTTGTTTTATTTTTAGTACCAGTACTTGATCGTGTAAGTTTTTATATAAATGATTACAATATTATCTATTGGTGTTCTCATACACACAACTTTTAGAAATGTTTAAGATAACGAGTAGTTCGGTACTGCGGTAGTTGCTGTTGAAACTGTCAGAAGTCCGACTTATAAATTTTCATGGTGCAGGCTTCCTATACAGGGCTTATGAAATAAGTCATGCAAATAGAAGGAAACTCTTTTAAAAATTACTCTAATCCACGTAGAAGTTTTAAATACATTTATGATTATCTGCGTATGATTTGTTATTTACAGGGATCAAACAACACAACTCGGACCTAGCAAGGATGCGAAAAGTTAGTCAGTTAGTTAGTTAGTAAAGATGTGCGAGAACACCACATCGGAAGTGTGAGGTTAAAAAAGAAAGTTAAGAGGTGAAAGCCTTTAAAACTCCGACTCAGTCTAACCACAAATTGCAAAAATTAATTTTCAATGAGTTGAATGAAATAACCGCTTGTGAAGTCGATAATTTAATCTCCTTGGTAATCTTCAGATTAATTTAAATTAAATAAATTAATGGCAACTCTAAATACTCAGAACTAAATAGACTACGGAATGAGAATAATCCTCGAGCAGTGATCTCACTACGCTTTAACAGAGACGTATCTGCATTGCTTTAACTGAGACGTATCTGCAATCCAAGTACTTTAGGTAGGTTATTGTGTAGATGAAAGGACAGAGTATTGACAACCGCAAATAGCATCTGCGTAAAATGTTGCTTTGTTAGCTGAAATTGGTGGACGCACAACAGCAACAGGCCGGGGCACATAGAATCCGTCATGCGTTATACGTCGTCTTTTTCAACGTACAAGAAAGTTGAAATACAGCTTTTCTAATGACTGTTGTCACAATCAGTTCGTCTCCGTCAACGCAAAGTACGAAATTTGGGCAACTTTCGACGTACGTTGAAAGCTATAAATTGGTTTCTCTTTGTTTCTCTCTCTCAAAATTAAAATTTTGTGTTGAGTGGCAGCAAAAATAAAACAAAATACAACAAACTAATTAAATTTAATAGAGTAAAATGGAGAAAAAAGCTTTTCTCGTGTTTTCTTTTCTGATTTAATATCCGTCAACAAAGTACTCATTGTACCATACTCTTCCGTTGTTACTTTGATTTCAGTTGAGTACGTCAAAGTATAACGTATGACGGATTCTATGTGCCCCGGCCTTTAGAGTGAGGACCACAAGCAGACGCACGCTGAATATGAATAACATGGTTATGCGAATCCAGCGATAAGAAAGGAGGTCTATAACTACCTTTCCCAACCACTTCCTCACTAATCACTGGAAAACGAAGTCGTACGTCACGGCGAAAGATAGAATGAAAGAAACATAGATTTGCTCCTTCTTTATAAAGGGAATATTTAAATAATCTGAATCGACTGACAATTAACATGCAAAGTATTTGGGTATTTCACATGCTTAAGAAAATTAATTTCACCTAAAACATTGCTCAATAGAGCATTACTAGCTTACTTTTCAAGGCGTTGCACGTTGGGGTTTTTGATACCACAAATGTGAATTAATTGAAAATACAATGAAATTTATAATCAAGCTTAAGTTCGTTTTTATTCTCTCTAAGAAAGAATTAATTAAATTACAAATTAGGTGATAATATTAAAGAAAAATTTATTTAAGAGAACCGAATAAATATAATGGATAAAAATAATGATGAATCCGGATTGTGAAAATATCCATGCACAATTGACCTTTCTTAAAGAGCAAATGGTGAAACGTTTATTGCCAAAGTTTTCAATAAAAGGAAGAATGATTTTTTTTTTCAATTCAGGACTCGTTGGGCTTCATCTTTGCGACTGAAGGAACGTTTTGTTCTGAGTAATAAGACATGGCTAGATTCATCAATAGGCTTCCCTCGTCAATATGGTGTTAAACGTGGTAGAAAGGAGCTTGATTTGAAAGACTGTGGTGAACGAAGCAAAAACAAGAAGACGATTTCTTTGTGGAAAACCATTCCTTCATCCTTGTTGGCATACGCGACACAAATGAGTCTGAGGGCAGATGGAAAATTAAAAACTTCAAAACTGGTGAAAGAAATAACAACCACTTCACCATCTAATGTAGACAAATTTTACAATAGTTTTTCAAAACCTTCTACAGTGACCCAAATATCTAGGGAAGAACCAATGGCTGTTTTGATTGAAGCCAAGTTGTCACGACATCAATATAATATTATCAGTGCTTCCGATCATGGAAGATTTCCATCATATCAAATTTGTACTTAAAAATATTAAAAAACTGATTAGTTTTACTTCTTAAAGTGAATTTCACTGAAAAAAGTTAAAATTAGAAACAGGAGAAGTTACCTCGAACTAATTTCCACTTTTCGCATATAATTATTATTTATCTTGTATGGGGAGTAACCCCTCCCCCGGACCTACCCCGTCAGGTTTTCACCTAACTTCGTATACCATGTTTAAATTAACTCATACTAAATCTGAAGCCTCTTATTATTATAGTTATCTTGATAGCAGATTATTTTTAATTATTTTGTATGGGGAGTATCCCTTCCGTCGGAACTATTCCTTCAGTTTTCGCTTAATTTTATATCCTGTCTCAAAATTTACTAATACCCTGTTTAAAGCCTCTAGCTATTATGGCTTTCTAGATATTCGATTATTATTAATTAGTTTGTACGTAGAGTACCCCTTTCCCCAGTCCTATCCCGCCAATGTTTATCCTAACTTCGAAAAACGGTCTCTTTAGGTGATATTGATCAAAAAAATCTAAAATTATAAACAGGAAAATTCACCACGAATTAATTCCGTCTTTTGCCATCGAAAACCCAACTGTGCGTTGCCTGGGCTTACTTCTGGGATCTCTCTAAGCACAAAAGAAACAAGTTTTTAAAATCTTATCAAGAACATAGCAAGTCTGTCACCAATAGCGTAAAACAATATAAAATAGAAGCACAAACTTGCAGCCCTAGAGGTAAAAACGGTAACTTTATTCATGAATAGGTTACCGCACGATATAATTCCTTTTACTGGTAAGCACATTGTACACTTACTGTATAATATTCTACCGAAATCCTATAGTTCTCATATACGTACATATGTAAGACAAATTTTTTATTACACCTATTCAAGTAAACACACAACATCTTTTAAGTATACATTTTTTTGTTTGTGTACCAGAAAATTTATTTGGTTTAGGCTAAACCTTTTCGGGCTCTAAAACACTCAGTGAAAGAGTCAATTTATACAATAACACTTCAACGCTTTTATAGTTAACGATCTACGCAATTATTTTTATTTTTAAAATAAATAAAATAAGGAGTTTCTAAACTACTGTACTGCGTGGAAGGTAAAGAAACAAACACTTTAAAGCAAAAATAATAAGAACAACATTTGACGAGCATATTTTGAACAGACGGGCAGACAATTGTATCTAAACACTTAGACAGATCAACATCAAGAACCCAGGGGGTCTTAGTCAAATGTTTCTAAATGTAAATTACTTGAACTAAAACACTTTCGAAAAAAATGCAGGGTGTCTTATGGTCAGATTTGAACGACGTTTTATATTTTATTGTCTAGTTTATTTTTTTTATTAAACGGCAAACAAAAAAATAGTTTACACATACACACATACTTTCGAACATGTATTTCAAAAATAATAATCATTAATTTGTTAAATATTGAACGAATGACAATAAAAAAAAAATGTTAAAAGTCGTCGTTCAACAACTTTCTGTCTGTTTCTTTAACGATCTGCTAACTGCTGGTCTTATCAGTCTGTCACAGGGAATATTGGTATTTGTATCTATAAAAATAAGTCTATAAGTCTAATTACACTTTACAGAACCACAAATATTTACACTACAGAAGTTTCGTGCTTTAAGTTATTGTAGTTTGAACAGCTACCCAGTTCGCCAAGTCACCCTAAAGACCCAACTATGATGTGCATAAGCTGGCTTAAGCTAATGTTAAAAAATGAACGAAAAGTCTGTCAAATGCTTAAGCAACTTATTGAAGACTTTTAGGTGGCTACATGAATCTAGAAACTATTATGACACAGTTGCACATTTGTTCTATTCGTATTTTTGCAAAATAATAATTTTTTCTGAATAAATGAAATTGATTAGCAAAAAGGTGTTAAATAAACATATTTTATATTATATTTTATTACTTTTAAGAAAATTTCGAAAAATTTTGGACGAAAGTACTAAAAAATACAGCGATGTGCATCACTCAACTCATAAACAATAAAATAGCCTTTCTTTTTAATTACAATTATAATGCAATGCCTCCCTTTTTGCTTATAGAAACTTATTTTAATAAACATTTTATATTAAATTTAGAAATAATTTGTTCACTACGTACATATGTATAACACAAAGCACAAACAGCTGTTTCCGTACGGATTGTGCGATCGTTTTCGTACTTTGCTTAAGCAAATGAAATTCCACGAAACTTAACGAATAGTTTGGGTAAGTGCATTATAGTTTGTCACTTATGATTTATATGTATTGGCACAGTTGCTTAAGTTGGCTTAAGCTAGCTCATGCATATTACAGTTGGACCTTAAGACTTTCAATTAAAAAGATTTTTTTCTACCATAGGGTAAAAAAGTAATACTACTAATATCGCTCCGATGTTTGTCTGAATACAGTTGACATTTTTACATTTTCTGATTAATTTAAAATTAAAAACAATGAAAAAACGTGTTACTAATAATTTTCTGGCAGGCAAATTAGTTGCATAACTTTAGGGTGTAGTGTTAAAAATATAATAAAGTAAGAAACGCCTTCTTATTTCAGGTCATACATATGCATGCTTAGACCTTTTCTCTCTGCGACCCTCGTTTTTATGTACCTTCCAAAGAAGTAGTACAAAAAATCTGGTACACATTCTCACTTTCCTTCTCTTAAAAGAGAAGCATGATGCTCTATTTTTATATCTCCCATTTTGCATGGCAAAAACATAATTTTCCATTTTTAGATTTCCCAACTCCCAAAAATATGAACGAAAAATTAAAATATTTCATTTAGAAATAAATTTAAAATGCTTAATAAAATTAGAAAAACAATAAAAATAATCTTGTCAAATCATATTTTCTTAGTTTTTGGTACGAGATACTTTCTAAAAGGCATTAAATTGAAGGCCTAGCGGACAGTTTTCGAAAGACTTAAATGCTTGCCAGCAGAAGTGAGAGTAGAAAGCCTGCTCCACAATGACAAATTGTGTAAAAAAGTATAGAATACGAATGAGTATAGAATACGAATGTGCCTCCTAAGAAAGGAGTAGAGAGGCCTCCAAATCAGGGTTTAAATTGTTGCTTAAGCAATAATTTAATCTTAGTTTCATCTTTTGCTGTTACTGTAAAACAATTTTGGAAATCTTTATTTTGCAGATCTTCTAAATTTTTTTTTGTTTTGATCTATACGTGGCGCCATAATTTTAATCTCTCACTGTCAAAGAATTTTCTAAAACTAAAGACTGAAGCAGTGCATTTAACCCCTATATTCTATATGAAAAGAAAATAAATATAAAAAGTAGTTTGGTGTATAAAAAAGTAATTAAAAAATATAGAATGTGTTAACATGGAGTCGCAAGCGGAAGAGGTAGAGCTAAAATTAGGGACATCAAATTTCACTCAAGCAATAGTAACTAACTCAAATTTTTACTCAGTACAGATATATATTCTATAGTCCAAAAAATTAATAGGTTGGAGGGAGATGCAAAATCACACTTTCACAAATTTCCTTAATAATGTGAAAGAAACTTTGTTCTGAGAAAAAATCTCTCAAAAGTGACACTCAAATAACTGCCCAATTGACAGTCACTGTTCTTTTAGGGAGTACTTTAAATGTAATCTTAAATATTGTATCCTTCCAGGTTTTTTACCACCGTTTTGCCCACTTTTACTTATCTGGCTTGCAGAAGGGGGACAAACTTTTGAAAACTATATTTTTAATTTATCTGACGATAAGGTTAGCGACATAACATTAAAAGTGTAACTTTATTAATGAGATAAATAATGTAGTCCAGCACGTTGGTTATCAATAAAGTTATTGTATCCTCTTTAATCTTGTATGACTTCAGCGATACTTACTTGTAAAAGCCGATGAATTGTAACATGGCCAACTGGGTACTTAAAGTACAGACATAAATTCAATTTAAAATTGTATTGCCATTTGCTTAGAAACTCTATGGAAGAATTAAATTTAGGGTAATAAATTGAATGCCATCAATTAGTTTACAAAAATTTAATTAGAACGTTATTAAAAAAAAAAACCTTTGTATTTATTGTATGTCATTTAAGTAAATAATTGATTAATAAAATAAAAATAAAAGTTTACGGATAATTACAAAAATTTGTATTTCGTTTTATTAAAAAAAGTTTAATTAAACTATGTTTGTAAATAGTAGCAGCTTACACGAGGTAAAAATGTCTGAACCTTTTAATACAGTCTCCGGGGTTAGGCAAGGATACTTATTAACACCACTTCTAATCCTTGTTGTCATCGATGCGGTAGCCAGACGCACCTACTTCGAAAAACCGAGAGACAATTTATGGGACATTTTATCAACGGTTGGAATCGCTTGACTACGCTGATGCGAACTGTCACAGTGGCTATTTGACATGCAACAAAAACTTAACGATCTTGTAAGAGAATAAAATAAAGTGGGCCTAAAAATTAACACGAATAAGGCAAAAGAAATGAGAATTAACTCCACGGAGCGCCGTTCGATGCTTGCGTCTAACGAGTAGAGAAATTCACGTATCTCGAAAGGTAGATATCCGAAGACGATGGTGCTAAAAGAGACATTGAGAGCTGAATCAGAAAAGTCCTACGTGCATTTATACAACTGCGTAATGTGTGGTACTGCTACAGTGTTAGAACGAAAATTAAACTCTTTAAAGTCTGCGTTCTCTCTGTTCTACTGTACAGCTGCGAAACATAGTTTTTTACATAGAACATACAGAGGAAGATACGTGCTTTCGTTAACCGATGTGTACGCAGAATTTTGCAAATTTTTTGGCCTCGCAGAATCTGCAGTGAACAACTATGGCTAAAAGCAGGGCTTGGAGACATAAATAATGAAATCCGTAGAAGAAAATTTGGTTGGTTGGCCGTACCCTTTGTAAACCGCCAGAAGAAGTATGCAATTGCGCCTTGATATACAACCCGCAAGGAAGTAGGAAAAGAGGAAGACTGAAAAACACTTGGAGAAGATCAGCATTGACGGAAATAAATTCAATGTCGTATAGTATTGGCAGATCCTACAATAATATTGGAGATCTAAGTGAATTAGCATGGATGGAGGCAATTTGTAGGCAGCCTATGCCCAGTATAGATGCAGTTCGTAATCTATTGACGACGCACAGAGGGGTATTTTACCAATCTAGCCGGACATTAGGCCAAAAATTAATTTTGAGAAATGTAAAAATTTAAGTACGCAGCTCGAGAGACAACAGACATCGTATAGTGAATTTTCAAGGCGTTTGCTTGAGATTTGTTGTTTTGGCACACTGTTAAAATCAGGAAAGTTGAGTAAATCGCATACGTTTTTATTGACTTTAAACGATTTTGAGAGGTTTGCAATATATTTTTTGGTGGCTAAACGAATAAAGATTTTGTATTGATTTTTTTTTTCTGTGAAAGGATTTATTAGTAGCTACTTATATTAATTTCTAGAATTTTTTTTTTAATTTTTAATAATAAAAAATTTTGTTCAAAATTAAAAAAAGTTTTTTTTGTATAATTTTTTGTCAAAAAAAAGTGAAAAGCTTTTTAAGAGTGATCTCCATCGCGATCCTAAAAATGTTATATATCACTACAAAATTTACGATCTCTACTTTTATACTGTAAAAAAAAGAACTTTGCGCATTTTTTTTTCCATTTTTTTTTTTGCGATTTTTTGAAAATTTAAATATCAAAAGAGATATAGACGTAGATGCCCTTTCTTTCGGACTATCTACTTTACACGCCAGAATTCGCCTATTTGAGAGCATATTACACCTGTCATATAAACTGACAGTGAAAAACTGGCAAATAAAATCTGATGCGGACAAAGCCATTGTTAACGCGAGGAAAAAAAATATCCAAGAAAAATTTAGAAGTGAATTAGGGCTAATAGTGGATGTACCGAAAGCTGAATTTGGAAACACCAACCAATGATAAAAGCAGAAGATTTTTTTCCAATCCTGAATTAGCTGAAGAAATAACTGGAATTGAGTTTTGATTTCATATACTGAAGGTTATTATTGAAGTACTATAAAGTGGTCACAAAATCCAAATGCACGAGTTTGCGGATTATTGCTTAGATACTGCAAAACTTTACTTTTCTCTATATTAGTGGCATCCTATGACACCTAAAATGCACAAGATTTTAATACATTGTGCAACTGTTATGAATGAGGCATTGTTGCCTATTGGGCTGTTATCAGAAGAAGCGGCTGAGGCACGAAACAAACATTTCCGGCTTTACAGACAGAATTTTGCTAGAGAGTTTTCAAGGGTTCAGTGTAACATAGATATTATTCTTAGGTTTTTGCTAAGTTCTGACCCACTCTTTACTAGACCCACTCCAAAAAACGGTCATTACCTTTTACGAAGAAGCAATTTCTTTCATGCTTCCACCTGTACTTAACGCTGAAAAGGATTCAGATTCGGAAGAGGTCTTTGAAGAATCAGACAAAGAAGAACCATGGCACTCATCATCATCTTAGTGCAAAGGAGAAGTTGTTTTAAATAAATTAATTGTTATAATTTTAAATAAAATTTATCGTTACAATCATAAATTAGTTATTACTATGAACAAATTAATTATTTTCCAATAAATAAAATACTATTAAGTAACAAATTACAAAAATATTTTTTTTAATAATATTCTTGCGAGGCGAGGATTGGTTAGGCTTTGGAAAGCTTAAAAATGAATAATTTTAGGAAATTGGCAAAATAAAAAAAATTTTTTTTCACAGGGACGTTTTGGGGATGGGATTAGAGGAATACCTCCCCCTGCCCATAAAAATAAATTTTTATGGTTTTTAAAAGTATGTAATCTATTTCTTTTAAAAATTTCATTATTTTTTCAAATAATTTTTTATTTCACCGCCCACAAAAGGGCCGGGGCTAAAAATGGCATTTAAGAATCTCTTGAGTCCAACTTTAAGTTTTTGAACATTCTTTGACCTTAAAAGTTGTAATTGCTAAACAAAATGACGGGAAAATCAAAAAAAAAATTGAATTTTTCAGAGGTAGGATTAGTTCTTCCAAGGGGAACTTATTTCTCCTTGATCCGATTTTTCCTATTTTATAGCTTTGACAGTCTATGACCACAACAGATTTTTCTGCAAAGTTTTATTAACCTAGGAGCACGCAGTACATTTTTAGAGCCAATATAAGCTAAAAAAAAAGTAATATCCGGCTAGATTGGCAAAATACCCCTATGTGCGACGGGAAATACTTGCAAACCCGTAACGTAGAAGTAGTGTAAACTTAACCAAGAATACTTTAACATGTCATATGTTTTTTAGGCCGCGGAAACTTGACGTAAAATTTATCTTTTTAAATACAATAAGCTTACTTAAATTAAAAAAGCTTACTTACTTAAAAAAGCTTACTTTACACCAAATTACGTAAATATTAGTTTAGACTAAGACGCAAAATTTATTTTGTCGTGTGTTATTTGTTAAAAATTCAAATTTCTGTAATTTTTTTGCAAAAACTTGTTTATTTAAATAAGTATGTAAAGTAAACACTCGATTATCCGCGGGTGGATTATCCGCTTTGCGGATTATCCGCTGCGCCTACAGTACTCCATATAATGCAAAAACAAGTCTTAAAACTTATTGGTTAACCGTGAAAGTCAATTCCGCGGATAATCGGTAGTTTACTGTATTAATAAATCTGTTTTGTAATTTTTATATTTGTAGAATCTGTTGATGAACAGGACCTCGTTCACATTACAATGTATCACTAAACAAAGAAACATTAAATTGACACCACTTGGAAACTATGCGAAGTTGGCGACCTAGAAAATGCATCTAAAGTGTCAACAATTAAAGAGTGGTAAAAAAATTTGAAGACGCTGGGTCGATTATGAATGAATGGCATCGGTCGGTCTCTAGAAAACATTGATGCTGTGAACAAGTTGCCGAATACCTAACAAAATTATAAAAACAAATCTTAAACCAGTAGACCATGCAAATGGCCGGCAGTTCTTCAGTCGGCAATGGAACAAAGTGAAGTGAGTGCCGATTTTTCGAAGATAATTATCTTCAGTTAATAAAAAAACAAATATAATTTTCATAATCGGTTCAGAAATTACGGAGTTCTGAAGGGCCATATATAAAAAAGATACAGACGAAATTATAATTTTCCTAATTTTTTTAAGCCGAAGATAATGTATAAAAACTGTGCAAAAGTTATATCGTTAACTTTTCCAAAAGTAAACTTACTTTTTTAAAGATATAGAGAATATTTCGTTATCGTTTGCGCATCTTATGAAGCCCAATGTTCACATTTTGCCGAGTTGTATGTTTGTATGTATGTATTTAGAGATTCTCAGCAAAATATGGAAGACAGTTTTATCTAATTGTTAATATAAATATTTACTGTGTATGCATACAAATACGTATTTACTTTAATTATTTTGCAAAAGATAATAAAAAATTTAAATAATAAACAATAAATAAAGAAGGCCTCCATTGTATCAGACTGTTTGTCAGCCACTTAGAGTCTCATCGCGCTATGGGTTGTGCACGTTTTCTCCAAGTTTTATTTAATTTAACAGTCAATTTGTTATTTTTTTTTTTTCAACAGTTTTTTTTTAAACAACTGGTGCCTTATATTTATGTGTTCAAACGATATGTATTGTATTTATACGAGTATAGTTATAACTGATAACACAGTTACACACAGATATACATATGTATATGTTTGTATATAAATATATGTACATAGATATGATAACATATTGTACACTACAATTTGATAAATTGTATATAGACAGACAACGTTCAGACAGACATTACACGAGTTGTCTAAATGATTGTACACTCAGTAACGAAAAAGATGTAGTTATTGTACAATTTTTGCAACACTGTTTCTTAGTATTTTCGACTCTAATTATTTCAAATGGTATTCAACTAATTTTCTTTCTACAATATTATTTGTCGAAATAATTATAAACACTATTTCTTTTATTATTAATTTTTTAAATGAACCAATAGGTTAAAAACAAATCATTGAACTGATAGAAAAGTAGTCAACCGTGATAGAAACCAAAATATTTTTGAAGCCAATAATAATTTGTTTGTTTTTAGTCATACTATGATTATTAATATTTGCTGGTTTAAAATACTTTATTATTTTAGAATATTTATAAAACTTTGATTATGGTTAGAATTTGCGCAAAAATGATATAGTTTGAGCAACCTTGTTTAATTTTTTATCACTTAAGCATCAGTTTTTCATGCGGAATGCTATCAAACTACATACCAAGGGGAATATATACCAGGTGTGAGCAGTACGACAACAACCAGTACAAAACAACAAGTTTGATATAAGACTAGCAGATATAAAACAATGCATTTTTGACAAGACATGAGCAAAGAAACGAGAGTAAAAAATAATCAGCTGGGCTATCGCCTCCACCTGGTATGAATTCGCCTTGCTACATACATAAAAAATTTGTATGAAAAAGTCATGAAAAAATGTTGTTTTTACTGTGGAAAACATTGAAATGTTTCTGGCAAAATTTTATCAAAGCTATGAAATAAAACAAATGGGCATTATTTCATGTGAAATTTTTTGTGAAATTATTTGTGGAAAATTTTTTAAAAAGCAATAAAATCGCGAGATAGATATCACATTTTATATGTAAAATTTTCCTACTGAAAGCATAGTAATGTATTCGAATTTGTGAAAAATGTTGATCAACATTTATTATTTTACAAGGAAAATTTGACATTTAAAATGTGACGTCTATCTCGCGATTTGGAATTTTACGATTTTATTGGTTTTAAGTATACCACATTGTTTTACAAATGTTAACAAAAGCCAGGTGATCAGCTGTTGTTTGAAAAATTCCGCATGAAATAATGCCCATTTGCTATATTTCACAGCTTTGATAAAATGTTGCCACAAACATTTCATTGTTTTTCCACAGCAAAAACAGACTTCTACTTCAGCAACATTTTTTCATGACTTTTTCATACAAATTTTTTATGTATGTAGCAAGGCGAATTCATAACAGGTAGAGGCGATAGCCCAGCTGATTGTTTTTTGCTCTCGTTTCTTTGCTAATGTCATGTCAAAAATGCTTTAATGATGAAAATTGATGCTACAACGAAAACGACATTAAACTCATTTCGGTTCACCCTACAAAAGAAAAAGGTGAGCAAGCAACTTTAAATAAAAGAAACGTTACCTTTAAATCTGATAATTAGTATTCCTTCACTTGAGTAATTGTAATTTACCAAATCTTTACCACACAATTTGATTGTTTTATGCACCTTCGGTGTATTTTATATCTACAAATCAACGACTGCAAAAAAATAATCAGCTGTGTTATCAATGTCGCCTTATATATAAAACACACAGGCTAATGAAGGTTACCTAATTCAGTTTTACCACTACTCGAAATTTAAAATCCACATACATATAAAAAATTCATAGTTTTTTTATTTATAGCACTCCGTCTCCACTAGCCATCGACTCGAGCATGTTGTTATAGGAGGCGAATCCGTGTTTATATCATGTTAAACATTATTTTCTGTTTTCTCTTAATGTTGTTTGAATGCTTACAAGAAAGCAGATAGTAACAGATTGCGCTGTTTGAAGAACAACAACGTCAATGTTATGTTATTAAAGAGCCATTATAACAAATGTTTTAACAACCATCTTAAGACGTGGTATTACGTGAACAGTCTACAATTAACACTAATATGATGTTAATGTTTTTCACTTTGACGTTTTGAGTTCGTCACGTTCGCTACGTTGCTTCTGCGGCTAGCTTCTGTTTTCTCTTTTCCAGACATTTTTAATACTATCATGGCTTTATCAAATTATCTTTTAAATGTTTGCATCTAGTCCCTAGTATTGCCCTTCAGTAGTGCACTTAGTTGAGGAGTAAATATAAAAATAAACTCTGCTTAGCTATTTCCTTATTTATCTGAATTACTTAAAAAAAAGCTGATATTGTTAATTGGCGCTGATGCTTTAAGATTCAGTGATTCCATCGGAATTGCAGCTCATAATGAAGCTTAAGACGAATTTAAAATTACTTCCCATATGAACATTTACCTCTCAGAATAGTCACAAACGTTTATGTACTCGTATATAGATATTTATAAAGTTGTTCTTTAATTGGATTTTTTCACAATGCGTCATTCACTTATTGTAATTACCGTGGAAAAAATTTGTGACAATTTCCATTCCACAATATCACATGATTTTCTAAATTAGAAGTGGTGCAAAAAGTTATGGATCATGACTGATGAATAGCGGACACATCACATAACTGGTTTACAACTGTTAAAATGCAGACAATTTACCTACGATAGGATGATAGGATAGTATTTTAGTAATTGGTACTGAACAACCACATTAGGGTTAGTTCGAACGACTACAACAGAGTATCGTATCGGTGACAATTGACCCATTCGAAATTTTAAAATTACAGGTCCCTTTCATTGAAAGTGTTAGAACTTGGATCGGTACCTATCACTGAGGAACTAGTCACGTTACAAGTAATGTTTTAGTTCCATTTGCCCTAGAATAAAGTTAGATTGATATTAGACAAGTTTTTCGATGCATTTAAAAACAAAAGACCTAAGAACATTTCTAAAAAGTAGTAGAATCTTTGACGAACTAGGACGAACAATAAAATCCGGGCATAATTAATATTTAGGATTCTCTGTTAATAAGTTTAAGGAACTAAAAATAAAGAAATGACAGTACCAACTAACTTTTAGACTAACAGAAATGAACTATTTTTTGTCGCTAGGTATATTCAATATTTCTGAATAAATGTATTGTGTATAAAAATTAGGGTTTGGGAAACATAAAAATGTTTTTGCTTTTCCCGAGAAAACGGGAAATGAAAAGTATGGGGTAATGGCAAATCAACCAAAAATTTTCAAATTTACCACTTCCGATTTTATTGCAACATTTGTTGTTTATATTCTTTGACTTTCTGAAGCCAAATAGCATTTTAAAAAAATTATATCTCTTACAGTTTTTTAGCTATACAGTTTTTAAAAAAGGAAAATATCGCTTTTTGGCATATAAGCTCGAGGATTAAATATATTCATATTCCAGTTCTATAAGTTGAGTAATAGCTCATTTTAAAGGGGATTTACTTGATATCAATAATGAAAAAAAACAAATTTTTAATCAATTTTTTTCATTACAAATTGAAAAATTATAAATTTTTTAATAAACTGTAATAAAGGTAAGAAATATTCCTTAAAACTGAAAAATATGTAGTTCTTTTTAACATAACTTCTGATCCCACCATGGTGTACTTACCATGCCACATTTAAAAACATATGTAAATTTAAAAAAATCAAAACACACTATGACGAGATTTAGACGATGATTTAAAAACATGTCTTTTTTGTTAGGGCAGAGAAAAATATAAAATATTTTTCCAAAATCAAAAAACAAAACTTAAATTTTTCTCTACCCTGAACAAAAATTACATGTTTTTAAATCATCGTCTAAATCTTGCCTATCTCAAAGATTTTTATAAAACTTTTTTTTAAATATAAGAAAAAAATTTGTTAAAAATTAGTTTTTTTCATGATTGATATCAAATTAAAGCGTATGAAATCCCCTTTAAAATGAGCTATTCCTAGGGCTTATAGAACTGGAATTAGAATATATTTAATCCTCGAGCCCATATGCAAAAAGGCGATATTTTCCGACTTTTATAGATGTATAGCTAAAAAACTATAAGATATTAAATTTTAAAATAATATTTGGATTCAGAGAGTCAAGAAATATAAATAACAAAAGTTTCAATAAAATCTGAAGTAGTCTTTTTGAGTGCCTTGTTGATTTGACGTGGAATTAACCTATATAGTGTTTGTTTGAATAAATCACCCCTATTCTATTTGGCGTCGTCGACATTGTCGTTACATTTGAGGCGACATCAACTTGTATCGCCGTCGTCATCAATTCGATTATAATTTAGTATTCCCTAACTGTATTATGACGACGTCGACTGGTTATCGACAATTTCAGTCAAATAAAATACACATATGTATGTATGTATCTATTATTTAATTTTGTTTACAATTTCAATTGAAAGTTTTTTGAACAAAATATAAATAAGTAAAAAATGTTTTTCTTACACAATTCGAAATCAACTAACGAAAATTGAAACAAATATGGTCATTCAGGTAAGATTGATCAGACAGAAGTCTGATATATTTCAACTACAGGATGAGTAGTAAGTAAAAAAACGCATTTTCTATTTGCAATAATTGTTTGTTATGTTGCAATAGGTTCCATTTTTTTAGGTTGAATAAATCAGCATTTAGAAATGCGCAAGAAGCAGTGTCACCAAATTGTAGCAGATTTGCTACAGCCTCCACCCCCAGTAGCCTTACCCTCAGCTGTGTTAAAAACCACTTCCTTTTGTACCATAAATTTTAAGTCTCGCCAGACCTGTAATCAACATTTTCCTTAGTTTTTATAATGTCCTTTATATAATAAGGATATTCTTCAGATCCACCCATACTGCAATGGAGGACCAAGGGCATTTAATGCAACAGTAAAACCAACCCACAACTCTTTAAAATTACTGGGGTTACATCCTCTTTGCAAGCCTCTTACAAGAGAAGGATTTATTTCCATTTCTTCCCCTAATTTCCGGAATTGGTTTGAATTTGTTATTTTATTTTTCCATTTTTAATATTTTTTTAAGTCGTTTGTAAAAACCAAGACGACAAAATCGTCGTCGAAACAACATAAATTCGACGTCACATTTTCATACAAAATACCAAATAAAAATAAACAGTTGCTGATGTCGACATAAAACGTCGTCGTATAGTGTCGACGACGGTAAATAGAATAGGAGTGAATGTATTAAACTTATATTTGTTTTTTTGTTTGTTTTTGCACAAGTAAAATTAATGAAATTTAGTTTTTTTCATTATATATATTCACATTTGCATCTCTGCAATCGTATTATTAATTATTGCGTGCAAGTTAAAGTCTTAAAAATCCTGTTATACAATTGTATGAAAACAAATAAAACGCTTCGCAAACGTTTCATGCAAGGTTACAAACGTTTTAAATATTTTTAAGTGTTTTGTGCGTTTTTTTTCATATTATTTAAATGATCAAAACCTACAAAAATAATTGTTTTTATAGCAAAGTGCGCAAGCAAAACAATTGGCATTTCACTCATTTGCTTCCCTCGATATTCCCTTGCAATCAAACAAATTACGGTCAATATAAAAGCAGAAACCAATTTTTTAGTATTTGATTTAGTTCGTTCGATTTTCGAGCGCTGATTTTGTTTAAGATTTAATTTCTTGAGTTGCTTTTTAATTTTATTTTCTTCTTATTCTATTGTAGTCTAATTAAAAAACGATAAAACAAAAAACTGAACAAGCTGTCTTTCTATGTCTCCCATTTAAGTTATATACCGCTTTAATACATTCTTTACCACAATGATCAAATCATTTAGCAAACCTTTGCGAAACTTTTCTCACAAAACGTTTTTGTCTTATTGCCATTTTTTTTTTCAACCTGAGATTTTTTGTAATTGTTTTCCGAATTTGAAAAAAAATCATAAAGTTATTTTTTGTTAACATACCTTCCCGTAAAGTCCGTCGTCACTGGCTTTTTGTATGATACGGTTGGCGAGCGCATGCGATTAAAAAAACAAATTTTTGTAAAATATATAATTTTCAAAACTAAAGAAAAGAAATAATTTTTTTCCAAGAGTGTACTGAAAATTCCCGCGAAAACAATATTTTTATAACCATTTCAAGGGATGTTTAAAAGTCCGTGAATTTACAAACCCTATAAAATCTTATCTGATAAGCCACGAATAATATATTATTAATCTAAGTTTAAACAGATCAAAAAACCGGTTTGAACTCGTTTATATTTTTAAACAAGGTTTCCATACCAGTTACATAGCGGCGACGCTGCTCTATCTTTAAAGCAAAGAACAAGAAAAAATGAGAAACTGACGAAAATTAAAATATTGAAATATAAATCAAATTAATAAATGTATAAAAAAGAATAAATGTTAAAGGAAGATTCCGAAGTACTGTTATGTCAGATGTGATCAAGATTTACGTCAGTACTGTAGCCGTGTTGGCCCTAACCTACCACTGGGTAAAATAATTCGTAGACCAGCACTATACAATACAAGTGCAATGACCGAAAATAGCACCTAAATACCACTATCTCATCATCGCACATAATATCACACAACACGAGCTCTAATGAGTAGCAATTAAAAAAACATCGCAGACCGGGATATTTGCTCTAACCTTTTGTTAAATCCAACTGCTTCTGTTGATAGTACAACAGCACACTTGACCAACCTTGCACCATCTCTGCCATGTATTGGTCCACATGTACTCCGAAGGGACCTCACTAACAACCAGTCACGGAGATGTGCGGCTCTCTCTTGGGCTACTGGTTCCCGTGGTACCAGTCATTTGGTCACTGGCCAGGCCTCGAACGATCCTGTATTACACAGACCTGTTCTACCAGATTATGGTTCCGCGTCAAAGCTTTTGAGAATGTACCGCAATGACAATTAGTTCCTCCGGGGAACTTAGACAACTAGAATGGGCGAGTAAGTACCGAAAACTATTCTCTTGTTCTTATCAGAAAATTGATTTAGTCTAATGCAACCGCTGCACAGAGGGGTATTTTGCCAATCTGTCCGGCTAGATTAGGCCAAAAATTATTTTTGAGAAATGGAAAAAATTTAAGTACGCAGCTCGACAGACAATAAAATTCTGCATCGTACAGTGAATTTTCAAAGCTTTTGCTTAAGATTTGTCGTTTTGGGACACAGTAAAGTTGAGTAAATCGCATACGTTTTTATTGACTTTAAACGATTTTGAGAGGTTTGCAATATATTTTTTGGTGGCTAACGAATAAAGATTTTGTATTGATTTTTTTTTTTTGTGAAAGGGTTTATTAGTAGCTTCTTATGCTAATTTTTAGAAATTTTTTTTATTTAATTATTAATGATAAAAAATTTCGTTCAAAATTAAACAAAAGGTTTTTTTTGTTTTTCACTTATTTTGTCAAAAAAAGTTGCGTGTTTTTGCGCCATTTTTTTGCGATTTTTTGAAAATTTTACCTTTTAAGTTTTTTCTTATCTTGGATAGGTAAATACGAGTAAGAAACCCTTGTATATTCATAAAATATTTCGGTTTTTAATAACTGAAGGTAGATGTTTTTTATTTAAATCATTACATCTAACACTGTTGTTACCTGTACAAAAAACAATTTAAATATCAAAAGAGATATAGACGTAGATGCCCTTTCTTTCGCACTATCTACTTTACACGCCAGAATTCGCCTATTTAAGAGCGTATTACACCTGTCATATAAACTGACAGTGAAAAAATGGCAAATAAAATCTGATGCGGACAAAGCCATTGTTAACGCGAGGAAAAAAAATATCCAAGCACAATTTAGAAGTGAATTAGGGCTAATAGTGGATGTAGCAAAAGCTGAATTTGGAAACACCAACGATGGTAACACTAGCAGAAGATTTTTTTCCAATCCTGAATTAGCTGGTAGAAATAACTGCAATTGAGTTTGATTTCATATATGTACCGAATCAAGGTTATTATTGAAGTAATATAAAGTGGTCACAAAATACAAATGCACGAGTTTGCCAATTATTGCTTAGATACTGCAAAACTTCACTTTTCTCTAAATGAGTGGCATCCTATGACACCTACAATTCATAAGATTTTAATACATGGTGCAACTGCTATGAATGAGGCATTGTTGCCTATTAGGCTGTTATCAGCGGCTGAGGCACGAAACAAACATTTCCGGAATTACAGGCAGAATTTTGCTAGGGAGTTTTCAAGGGTTCAGTGTAACATAGATATTATTCATAGGTTTTTGCTAAGTTCTGACCCACTCTTTACTAGACCCACTCTAAAAAAATTCAATTTCTTTCATGCTTCCACCTGTACTTAACGCTGAAAAGGATTCAGATTCGGAAGAGGTCTTTGAAGAATCAGACAAAGAAGAACCCTGGCACACATCATCATCTTAGTGCAAAGGAGAAGTTGTTTTAAATAAATTAATTGGTATAATTTAAAAAAAAATTTATCGTTACAATCATAAATAAGTTATTACTATGAATAAATTAATTATTTTCCGATAAATAAAATACTATACAGTAACAAATTACAAAAATATTTTTTTAATAATATTCTTGTGAGGCGGGGATTGGTTAGGCATTGGAAAGCTTAAAAATTAATGTTTTTAGAAAATTGGAAAAAAAATAAAAAAATTTTTTTTTTTCACAAGGACGTTTTGGGAGTGGGATTGGAGGAATACCTCCCCCTGCCCATAAAAATAAATTTTTATCGTTTTAAGAAGTATGTAATCTATTTCTTTTAATAATTGCATTATTTTTTCAAATAATTTTTTATTTCACCACCCACAAAAGGGGGCGGGGCTAAAAATGGCATTTAAGAATCTCTTGAGACCAACTTTAAGTTTTTGAACATTCTTTGACCTTAAAAGTTGTAATTGCTCAACAAAATGACGGGAAAATCAAAAAAAATTCCATTTTTCAGAGGTAGGATTAGTTCTTCCAAGGGAAACTTTTTCTCCTTGATCCGATTTTTCCTATTTTATAGCCTTGACAGCCCATGACCATAATAGATTTTTCTGCAAAGTTTTATTAACCTAGGGGCACTCAGTACATTTTTAGAGCCAATATAAGCTAAAAAAAAGTAATGTCCGCCTAGATTGGCAAAATACCCCTATGTGCGCCGGCACTGTGGTACATTTTTTTAAAAACCGGCGACACGATTTTGAAAATATTTTTTACTTCTTAAAGTAAACACTTGAGAACTTGTAAACCAAAAATTTGTGTCTCTATTATATTTTTTTCTCTGCGTACAGGGTAATACAAGATGCGCTTTTTATTGACTATAAAATCAAAATGTTTCCTTTGCCACCAGTTCCTGGTTCACAAAAGCCGTTAAATAATTTAAACTGTTCTTTTGGTTGATTTTAAGAATTCACTTGGAAGATATATTAAGCCATGTCGATTTTGGCTTCATTTAAGGATCCATGCTAGATTTAATTTTTTATGCTAAATAATTAAAGGGTTTACAGCAACAAAGAGTTAACTCCAATTGTCATAATTTTTTGAAAAATAGAAGAAAAAAAACGGTATTCTAAATTTTAAAATGTATGTAAATTGCCTATGCCTAAGTAATTTCTTTTTCTGCAGTTAACTCCTTTTTGGCTAAAATAATTAAAAATTATTTTCTTCTTAGAGTAAGAAGAGTAATTGAATAAGAAAAATTTCCAAGAAAATTTGTTTATTTCAAAAAAAAAATACACAGTAACGAGTGTACTAACTAAATTGTAGGTTTAAAAACACTTTCTAGTACATAAAAAAATAAGAATTCTAGAGATTCTTGAGAATGATGACATTGGTGTTGTTATAATTAAATTGGTGATGTTCGGCCAAGAGAAGCAATATTCCTCCTCCTTAGACGAACGTAAACACGATCATTCAGAGTGTTGCTGGGCAGCGGGTTTGGATGCGTTTCAAGCTCCTTTAGATATTGTTCCTCCAGTGAATGTAATACTGTTGCCATACCTTTCGGGAAAGACCGTCGTCACTGGCTGGGTACGTTTCGGTGTAAAGACATCATTATCAAACGCGGCTTGATGACACAACTCAATGTCTTATGGTGTTTTTAGCAATATGTTTTCCGAGCAATGAGCACTGAGTTATTTTTTATATTTAATCCAATTCAAAAACATCAGGAATTTTCTGTTGGTTGTCCGCTAGAAATCACATTTAAGCGTATTTTTAAAATTGCGTCAAACAATACACGACCCTTTAAGATTAATTAGTCTTGATCCCCAGAACGTGTGTTTTGCGTTATAGTCGCCAGCTGCTATAAAACGGGTTCCTAGTAATTTAAAATAAAATTAAAAAAAAGTCGTAGTATATTTGGAAAGAAGAAAAAGTCTTCCAATTTTTCTCAACCTTTTTTCTATAATTCCAAACGCCCGATCGTATGACATAAATAAATCACCTTATTCTGGAAACTTTTGTATTATTATAGTCCGTCATCCACTTAATGCATGGTTTTTGTTCTGAGCTGCGGGATCCAACACATTGTAAACATAATGGTAAAGGACTTTACGACTAGCGGATACTTCAGAACTATCAACGGCAGATAACTCGTTGTTCAACCATACGAAAAAATGATTTTTGTCCCCCAAGAAGCTGTTGTTATCTCCGCTTGGCTAAAAATGGAGTTAACACTTTGTTGCTGTAAACATTTCAATTTAAAAAAATGCTTAAGCCAACTAGCAACGCTTGATGCAGCCGACCCTTGTCCTGGCTTTCTATATTATCACAAAATAAATATGTATTTCAACACTATTTGTCTACTTTATTGTGTTGAAAATAAGAAAAATAAATAAAAATGCAGATAATAAAAGCAACAACTTATTTATAAAAAGATTAATAAAGTTTATTAACTGGTACATACATATGTATGTACGGAGCTAAATTTAAAACTTTCAATACTTTTCTTTAGATTACGAAAAAATTTTATGATATTCATTGGTGATAATGAAACTACGTAAGTAAATAATTTTGATAATTTTCAAATTGTCGCAACAATTTTAATATTAATTAAAAAAAAAAACAAACAAATTAAAAAACAACGGACAGCATTAATATCGCGGGTAAAGACAACTTTGTTTCCGCATTTACAGAGTTTTTTGGGATATTATGAAATTCTGAGTGTAAACAGATAATCTCGAGCATGTAATCTTCTCTGTTAATTGTTTTTTTTTTTCCTTTTTTTATTCTTTTTTTTTGGAGATGTAATCACTTAATATCTGAACAATTTCAGAGGAAACGCACAAACAGTTCGCTACAAATATCATCAAGAACATTTAGATGTAAATAAGAAAATTCATCATAAGTGACCCTGAAAGATGTAATATTTATTTTGGTGATTACTATTGAACAACAAATAAACAGAATGTCAAGAATGAGTTTACACTTTGAAAATAATTCAATCTTCTTAGCAAAAAATATTTTTTCTTTTTGTTTTTAAGCTTTGTTACTAATGCCACGCCATGTTTTTACTGATCTGACAAAATTTAACTTAGAACGTGTTCTATTTTGATATGACAAATCATCAGACATCAAGCGCGTTTCAGTGTTGCCAAAAACCTTTGCCGTGTGAAAACAATCAACGGCGGTTAACCATATCTGAATATGCTTTTAACTAATTTTGTCTATTTGACAACAATTATATACGAGTACAAACATAAATCGTGTATCATAATTTAATGATCATTTATAATTATCATCATTTATTATCAGCAATGTTTTCTCAAATATGTAAACTGATTTTACCACCGACTGGTGACTACCAGTGTAATAAGACCTTATTATTACTGCACCCAACATTCCAATGTGATGTGATCCAACGCATGCAGCAACCCAAGGAGTTCTGCCACGTAGTCCCCCAGATGCACAGGCTGCAGGTAAAATTAAGCTCAACTGAGTAGGCATCTACGTCTGCTATACCGTCTATAAGCAGGGATGACCCAGGGGTCAAAAAAGCTAAAAAGCGCGAATTAAAAAAAAGAACGGATTTTTTCAGTCAATTTTATTGTTATATTGTGCTTTAAATGTTAATTTTTTACATTTGCAAAAAGTTCACTTAGGTTTTAAGAAAATATACAACTATTTTCCCCCTATTCTGCAACCAGAAAAGCTTAGAATAATACTGTTGACTCCAGAGGGTTTAAAGTGAAAGCAATATAAGAAAAGCGGTTTAAGGCGTTATTTGCTGAACCATTGCAATTTCTTTCTTTGGCATGTATTTTTTAAAAACCTAATCTGACAGTTAAAAAGAAAATATGATCCACAATGAGGTTACATAACTCCTCTCTGTGTGCACCACCTGACTACCATAGCCAATTTTTGAGATTTATAGCCAGTGTCTATGAAGACGGATAAAGCAGCTCCAGTATCGACGATTATTGTTTCAACAACTCTGACATGTTCGTGCACAGCGATATCAGTAGATCTGCCTGATGAAACTACATTGTAGTTGTTTAAATAAAACAAATCAGTCAAATGCGAGTCAGACTCACATATGTACGTAGGGTTTCGTACTATGTTCAGTACAACTTAATAACAACACGTCACTTTCGTAACATCCAATAAGATTTAGTATTTGTTGCTAAAGCGGCAGTTATACAACTTCTGTGAAAATTTGAAGAATCTACCTTTTACGGTTCCAGAGATAGAAGGCGCTGAGAGACGGACAGGAATTGTAGCAAAAACAAAAGGGTTACGTTTTTATTCTTTGTGTACGGAACCATAAAAATGGTTACAACTGATAGATATGAAGAAAGCTGGAGAAGGATGCATCAATCCAGAAATTTACATTCTACTAGTCTAAGTTCTCTTTATCTCTTTATAATAATGAACTTAAGCGAGGCAAATTATTAAAAACATAAAATTTTTGTTTTAAACCCATGTGTATAGTGTTAATTGCTTATAATAAACTAAAAAGTTATCAAATAATTAGTGGTCTTTTCTTAATAAAGAAGATAAAAATGTTTATTATATTTCTTTTTTATTGTGCAAACTCATTCTGCACAAACTGTACATAATTTTTCGCCGGAATTAAACATTAACATGAATTTAAATATGGATTTATGTTTAAAATAAAGAAAAATAAAATATTATATTGTAAAGTAAAGTAAAGTAAATGGTAGAAGTTAAATCATCAATAAAATATCACATGTTTTTTCAATTTTCATAAAACTTTTTTAAATTTTCAAAAAACAGATAGATATCTTAATGAAATTTGATACTATTTTATTTTAATTTTTTTTTTGTAATCGGAAGTGTAGCCGATATCAATTCGAAGATAAATAAGTCCGCCACGTCAAAAATATCAGGGTCAGCACACCCATAAATCCACCAAAAAAAGTTGACTTTTATTTGAGTTTCTTTTAGACGAAGCACACAATAACCCCCATACTTTTGCGATTTTTGATTAATTTCAAAGTTTATTAAAAAATTTTATATGGAAACTTGTTTTACAAACCCTTGGTAAATTGAAAATGCGAGTGTTTTCAACCGACTTCAAAAAAGGAGGAAAGTTATCGATTCGTCTGCTGAACCGATTTTGCTATTCGTTTTTATTTGAAGTGTTAAAGGGTGTCCCCCTACAAAACACTTAATGATTACATATCTGTGGAACCGTAAGGGGAGAGATTTAAAATTTGTACATGGTGATATCACTGAAGATGCCAAAAACAAAAAGTAATAAACAAAATTATTATTAATTATTATGTATATGGCTCTCTCTTCTGAACAAACACAGAATGTATATTACCATGTTCGCTATAAGACAAATATTCAATTTAAATAAAGGGTATCCCCATAGGTGACGTAATTTGACGTATATGGCCTTATATTTTAAATTATTCTAGACAGACATTCAAAAACTGCACAGAATATGAACTACTAAGTCCGCTAAAACATAAAGTACAAAACTTATTAAATTTAAAACTATAAATTAAAAAGCGTGGGGACGCTTTTTCATCACCTACGGGGGTAGGTGATAAAATTTATTGTATTAATGTATTATTTAATGGCCTTATTTTTTTAACCGCTTAGACACACACTTAAACTTACAAAGTATAAGAAATAAAATTTAAAGTGAACTGATATAGACGTACACTAGAAATTTCTACAGAGTGTATATATCCGAAATAATAGCTAGTATTAAACTAAAGGGTAAACCCTTTAATGAAATACAGAAGTAATATAGAGTAGCATGAAATTAGAACAGAGTGTTCACGTCTATGCCTGCAGACAGAAAATTAACAACTAAACGGTGATCCATATAAGAGGTAATTTTTATTTATATAGGCCTCTGTTTTGCACCATAAAAGGTAGACTCTTAAAATCTACGCAGAGTATATGACCTTGTCTGCTATAGCGAGAAATACAAGACGTAATTTTGACGCATGTCGTTTATATTTTATTTACAGCTCACAGATAACTTCCATTAAATGTTTGTAGATCAGATTTTATGCCCGTCTGTCAGTTTTGAAGTCAGATTTATTTGGAAGAATGATAATGATTATTGTCAAACGATGTTGGTCGGTGATCAGCCTAAATGGTTCGTGATATAGCAATTTTTAAAATAGATGATTTTTTCTCTTTATTTCCACCGATATGATAATGGGTCGCATCAGATAACTTTCAATCAAATGGAAGTCCAATTAAAACTATTGTAAGGATGTTGTCAATTAAACATTTTAATCGAAATTAAGAGAAACCAACACTTTATAGTACTCCCCCTACCGAGTTATTTATTATTGACATACACTCGCGATCAGATGATTAGAACCACTTCAATTTTGTTCTTAGTAAGCAATATCTTTTTTGGCAGCAGCTAAAATTTTAAATTTTCAATTATTATTCGTTCACTTGGTATTTTTAAATTTTTTGCTATTGTAATTTGATTAGACTATTGGCAGAAGAAATATCTTACTTCCCATTAAACATTAGTGAAAAAATGTGCAAGAAAAGTATTTTAAATATAACGGAAAGATCGATGTTTACCGTTCGAAAGGATATTCCTATCCGGTGATTACGTAAGAATTAGAGCAATGTCATAAGATTGTACTCGGATGCTTAAAAGCATTCCTACGGAAACTCCAATCCGAATGACAAAAGTTTGGAGAATTGTGTCAAACTCTTCTCTTTCAACACCAAAATTTAAGTCTCAAGCTGGTATCTAGGCAAAAGCAGCCATTGTATCCTGCAAATCGATTTAAATTTTCTAGAGCGTATGGCGTGGCACATTCAAATAAGAAGTCAATTTAATGGTTGGCGTGAGTGCCCCGGTGTGGCAGTAGGAATTGTGCTAGTCTATAAGTCCGGGATTTAGGGCTCGATTGCCATTAAAGACTCGGGTATTATTCGCTACAAGTTGGTAGGAAGACCAGAAAGGTGCTTGGATATATGGTTACCTTAAGTGGGTTAGTTGTGTTAGTAACAAGTAATGGAAACTTCACGTATCATCTGTCCAAGATAAATATCGAGGTAAGACAATACTTGCACGTTGCTTACTAAAGCATGGTTACGAGTTCAATACCCAGTTGTGGCAACATCGATATTTCTGATATGTATTAATTCTATTCACTATATAACATATAGTATACAGCGCCCTCCTTCGCCGGTATCACCAAATAGCACTAAATAACCGGCGAAGTAAAATAGTTAATAAAATGGCTATAATAGCTTAAAATTAATGCCTCTACATAACACCAGATGCGCAGCAAAACTTTTCCAAAAACAAACATAACGTGTCATGGCAGTATTACCGAACCATATATCTTATCTACTCCTATCCCTCCCAAAGGAAAAAACACGATTAATATAGGTATATTAATTGCCTTAGTGTTACTTATCTTTAAAAAAAGGCGAAGACGATAACGAACATTGCGTGTAAATGACCAGCACATTGGCGAACAATAGGCTTTTGACCACAGACACATTAAATGTGGATGCTATCGAGAAATTAGTTTCAGCGAAACATTAGTAATCACGAGAAAATCTGTGATGAGGAAGAAGGTCACCAGTCTGAAATCACTACAGTCGAGGGTAAAAGCTTGTGTAGGAGACTCAATTCAAGGAAGGTAGTCGTAAATTACCAATCGGGTACTAAAAATCATTGAGCAACTAAGGGGTCGAAAAGGGACCCATAAACTTAGTGGTCTCCTTCAGTATAGCCCCTAAAAAAATAATAATAAATAATGCGTACTCGCATTGTGGTTTTAGTGATATAAAGATCTTAATTTGGAGCTATTTTTAAATCGCCAGAGCTATTTTCAAATTGCCATTACAACAGAGAGGGTAGAGTTTTGATCTGGGTGGTATATCTTTTTACATACAGTTCAATCGACTTAGAATTTTAGCATCGATTCCATAGATACTGCAACAAAATAATGCTTCTATACATAATGCCAGAGCTGCAAAATGGCGGATTTCAACCCAAAGTGTTCATCTTCTCTATTAGACATCATATTCTCCCGAACTGTTTGAAGTTGGTTTTCCCGCAAAAGACAATTTTTTATTATCAAATCAATAAAATTAATATCAATAGTTCTTATTAATTAACTGTAAAATAATTAATTTTTAAATGAAACAAATTTAAATAATTTTTCACTTTTAAGTAATTTTAAAAGCTATGAGCTAAGAGTGTTTTTTTAATCTTATAATTTCTAGCAATGAAACTCAATATACAGATATTTAAATAAAAATATTTTTATCATGGTGAAAGCCTTAAATTGATGATCTGTCCGATTGCTATCATAGACTCTGAGTGTTTTCTGCTGTCAAACGAAGAGATTCGCAGGTACTGTTGCCTAAAAAAATCATATTGAGAAAAATCGATTTATTTTATTAACAAAATTTTCACAATATTATCAGTCACTGTGGAATTAGTTTTTTAGACCTACCCCTAACTAATCAGCTTGTGTTCGTATCATAATAATTATTTGCGTTTGTTTTTATTTAATTATTTTTATTTGTGCTAAATATAGATTTTGCAATTGTAATGATAACATAAAATATGTACTTAAAAATTTATTAACTTCATGTGATTGAATGTCTGTTCCCTTCTTTTCAACTACAGCAACCGTCGCGAAGCGTCGTTAAACATTTACAATTAATTTCTGTTAATAATTTTACTTTTTTATACCCTCCACCACAGGTGGAAAGGGTATATATAAGTTTGTCATTCCGTGTGTAATTTCTACAATATTCATTTCCGACCCCATAAAGTATATATATTCTGGATCCTTATACATAGAGAAGTTGATTAAGCGATGTCCGTCTGTCCGTGTTAGCGTGGAAATGTCATTTGCGAAGGCACCAGAATAGATACAAAAAATTTAAGTACTGTCAGGCATAGTTTCGAAAGTTTTGGTATTGCAATTCAGCAACATCGGATCATTCCTTTGGAGGCTACGGGCCAAAAACCACGCCCACCTATATTTTTTTTAATTTTTTTCGGCTTTAAAGATTCTGTTTTGCCTTTTTTTGTCAAATAAATATTAGACTGCGACAGGTAGATCGCAAGGAGTGCATACAGATCTCGGGGGATCAATAACCCCCTGCGAGAGGCGATTTTTGTTTGTTTTTAGATTGGTAGGGTTTTTCTGCTTTGATTTGTATTAGAGACCTTAATAGAAAGCAATACGCATAGAGGTAGCCAATGGACCCACAGGGTACCCACTGACAAATAGGAGCAGTTAAAAGGACCCCCATGTGTCAATATGATGAAATTTTTTTTGTAAGGATTTCTTTTTGCTTTAGTCTGACCATTCTAACTCAATATAGATTGGAGAAAGGTCCAAAATTTAAAAAAAATTTTTTTTTAAATTTTTTAAAAAAAAAATTTTTAATTTTTTTTCAAAAATATTTACAAAAAAATTTACAAAGCATTTTCAAAAAGATATTTTACAGAAAAATATACGAAAAAATTTTTTTTTAAAAATTATCCAAAAAATTTTAGAATAAAATTTTACAAAAAATTTTTAAAAAAATATTTTTACAAAAAATTTTTACACACAATTTTCGAAAAATTAAAACAAAAATTTCAATATTTCTTTGAAAATGAAAATTATGACTGTAACATAACATATATTTAATATTAAGAATATACATATGTATGTATGTGTTTATATAGAGTAACATATTTTTTTAAATGCGTTTGATTTTTAAATAGATGATATCTCTGTTTTAAAACCTAGGTGCATTAAACACATAGACATCATCAGAATACCGACTACAAATTGTCAAAAATGAAACGTTGGGGCTGTCGTCAACTTAGGCTAATTTCTATTTTATTCAACAAAAGAAAATGTCACAAAATTGCAAATTAAAAATTCATATGCAAAAAAAAAGTTTTGGAGGAAATATTTATAATTTTTTGAAAAATTTTTTTTAATTTTATAAAAGCAAAATAAGTATTTCTACAACAATGTCAGAGTTTACGATGTAGCTGTCGGCTTCAATATCATTAAGTAGCTGACAACACGGCGACAATTGTAGCAAACGGAATTTGTTTTTATTTGTCTTCTATTTTTTCAACTCATGAATAATGATTTTTTCTCATACGAATTTATTTAAGTAAAGAGTCAACGATATGGATAATGCTGTACATGTCTGTATAAATCAAATCACCGTGGTGAAGGGTATAGAAGATTCGGCACTGCCGAATATAGCACTTTTACTTGTTCTGTTTCATTTTGTTTCTTTTTTTCTAATGTTATCTTATCAACAGACATTAACTGATAAGATGATGGAAATTAATAATCAATTTTGCTGTTTACTCGTATTCGTTTTGTCTTGTTTGTTTAATACTGTGTTTGAAATAGCAGCTAAAACCAGGAATTACTCTACTCAATTATAGGTCATTTAACTTGATTTTAAATCTAGAGTTTATTCGTATATCTAATTCTATAGATATTTTTTTAACACCAATATGTTTTTCATTTTAAAAAGTTGTCATTTATTGCTTGCACTTTAGTTTTCAGCCTAAGGGCTGAATAATTGCCAATGGAGATTCCCTCAAGTAGTTGTGCCCTTTTATAACTATTAGAAGAAGAAGACCATCTGCCTTTCCTTTTCTATACGAAATCGTTTTTCATTCTCTGGTTTGCCTGGTTTGGCATTTTCAGAGTTCCAACACCGTTAAACCAGAGTCGTATTCTAGCTCGTCGGATATTAGTTAGCATTTCCATCGTAGTAGTTGATGTCCCAGCTCCTTCATACTGTTAGGAATTGAAATGTAATTGAAAAGTTATGTTATTCACTGTATTATTATTCCCTATTGAAGTTGTTGAGATTATATTATTTTATACTAGCCTTACCCGGTGTGCTTCGCTACCCTTATTATATATCCTTTTCTCTGAATACACTCTTTATTCCAAAAGTAACGTTCACATAATTCTTAGGCTGGCATTAACTACCTGAGTGGTACTTCTCTTTAAAAAAAAATTGAATTGAGTAACTTTCAGAAAACGAATTTCTAGCTTACACTGAGGTACCGACAGAAAACATGTCGTTGCGATTTTGTACCTACATGTCGTTGCGATTTCGTATCTACATTTCGTTACGATTTCGTAACTTTTGCGTCATGTAAATTTTTTTTCAGGGGTTTGTTTGAATATGTTTCAAACTTCTTTAAATACGTTAGCTCCAGGGTGCGGCATATTGATTTAAGGATCGATTTGTAAAGTAAAAGTTTGTAATCTAAGCTGAGGGTTAAAATTCTACCCATAAGCCAGTTATGTAGTTGGAATTCTTGTAACTTAATTTGTGTTAACTGCGATTCGATATGGCTTTTCCAGGTAAGGCGCCAACGAAGATGTATACAGTGGCCTTTGAACTAAGAAGATTGAGGTATATTTTAACTATTTATGCGAATGAGAAGCATGAGTCTCTACGCATTGTGACATAAGTAAATTGTTGCTCATTTAGTTTTAGTCTCCATTTATTTAACCATTTTTCGTAATATAACTTATGGTCTTGTAGACGGCGTGATACTACTTGGCGACTTTTATGAAAACTTAAAAAGTCTGTGTAGAGTATACTAAATTGGTTAACTTCAGCGTCAATTGGCTGAGGTGGGTTTAAAAGGTCTGCTTCTTTCATTATGATCGGTTAAATAAATTTCTAACAGCTTATAGAAGTTCTTGGTCAAGTTTAACTTTAACTGATATATATTAAGCCCTCATTCAATAATTTTTCAAATGCCTAAGACACGAATTTATGATTTGAAATACATAATTATTTTGGTCATCGTTTATAACCTTGTAAATTAATAAGATTCTACATTAGTGGAGCACCTTGTAAATTAATAAGATTCTACATTAGTGGAGCACCATATATAAATTAAATTTTCACTGGAGGAGCACCTTTAAACCACGGTTGCCAGATTTTTTTTCTCTCTCTCCTAAAAGAAAATAAAAAACCCCCAAAATCAAGCTTTTTTTAAAAAAATTCCCTAAAATAATTTTTCGTGATTACATACATAAATAAATTTTTTTCTGTAACTATCAAAAAATAAAATCCAAAAAAATCACCTAAATTATCCCAATTTTAAAAAAAAATCCCCCAAAACAAAAATTTTAGGTGTTAAGTTTTCATTATATTAAAGTATGTATTATAAATATATAATATATACTTTAATGTTTCTTATGTTGTAAGAGTATTCTTAAAGTTAAGAGTTCGTTACTTATGTATAAATGATGTTGTTTTTTCATGACATACTACACGCAAAACAAAAAAAATCAGCTTTCTAATACGTTGTTTAAATAGTTTAGAAGAACCTTTCAGAAAGCTAATTGTTATATATTTTTAAACCGACTTCAAAAAAAGAAGGAGGTTATCAATTCGTCTGAATGTTGCTTTTTTATGTTTGTGCCCGCAGAACTCAGTCATTTCTGAACCGATTTTAAAAATTTTTTCTTTATTAGAAAGGAAATGCTTACAATTGGTCCCATTTTAAAAGAAGTTCAGAATTTTGAAAATTAAAGGGTGTCCCCATACAACATACGTGTTTTTACGTGTATTATGAACCATAAAGGGCACCCTTTTAAAATTTAAAAAAACTGCATATCACTATAGCTGCCAATAACAGAAATTAATAAAAAAAATAAACTTAAAAATTAAAGGGTGTCCCCATATGTGACGTCAATTTAAATATATGAGCCATTTGAACCATTGTAGACAATCACTTGAAAATTGGACAGAATGTCCAATATTTATAATCGGAAATTAAATATTTATAATTAGAAGTTAAAGGGTGTCCCAATAGTTGATGTAATTTGATGTATATTGCCAAACTTTTAAACCGTTACAGAGAGACGGCTGAAATTTACAAAGAATCTGTATATCTAAGTCCTTTATAACATCAAGTATATAATTTAAATTTGGAAACTAAAGGGTGTCCCCATAATTGATATAATTTAATCTTTCTAGCCCTATCTTTTGAACCGTTATAGACAAACACTTGAAAATTAGACAGAATCTCCACTACTATGTCCCGTATAATAACATTTATAAATATTTAAAATTTTAAAGGGTGTCTCAAAAGTTGATGTAAATTGATGCATATGGCCAAGCTTTTGAACCGTTTTAGACAAACAGTTGAAATTAACAAAGAATCTGTCCTTTAAAATAAGTGTTTAATTTAAAATTGTACATTAAAGGGTGTTCCCTAGGTGATATTGTTTAAGCTATATGGCCATATCTTTGGAACCTTTTCTTTTTATTACTGTGCCAGTAATAATAACTGTAAAAAAATAAAGGGTGTCCTCATATCTGACGTAATTTGTCGTTATGGATAGACATTTGAATGTACAGAACGCATATTACTTGTCCGTTAGAGCAAAAATATAGAAGTATTTGATTTGAGTACTATTTCTTACAGATTACTTCCTTTTAAATTTTTAGTTTAGAATTGATGCACATATATTTGTTTTGTAGTCGGTTTTTTTTTGCAAGAATTATAATTTATTAGTTGCAAAAAAAACAGAAATAGGCCAATTAAGCATCTGGTAAAACATAAAAACTCCCCCAAAAAACACCCTAAAATTTTTTTTAACCCCCAATTTTTCCCCTAACAAATGTTAAACCCCAAATTCTCCCCTAAATGAAAAAAAATTCCCTAAATCTAGAGGAAAATCCCCTAATCTGGCAACTATGCATTAAACTCAATTTATTTTTTAACAAACCGATTTTGGGAATTCTTACCTTATATACTTTGCGTTTTAGATCCTGTAGAAGGCTATCATACCATGGCTCTTTGGTTACGTACCTCTGTCATTTTATAATACATATTAAGAATCCAAAAATATATAAAACTCTGCGATTTAAAATTTTGTACCTCAACGAGTTAAGAGCTAACACAAAGTAGAAATAAATTATATTTTAAATTAAAAAAATATGTTATATTTGTACTGGTATCGGGTTGTGAAAATACCGCAGCATTGAAGAAAATCTAACTATAAGTATAAGTAATACACTATATAGAAACAATGATAACAGTTTATTTTTGAAAGCTCTCCTGTCACCCCCCTTCAACTACTTGTTTAAGTTAATTCTATAATAATCTCACATTCGAAGTGATAACATTTATTTATTTTATACAAAATAAAATGAAGCTGCCTCCTATAAAACTTTTAATCTGCAATTTTAATATGTAGGTGCATATTTATACGAGTATTTATTTATATGTATATGCAAATACATACATACATACATACATATGTATATACAGTATTCTTGCTGTTTTTGTAGAAAAAAATATTAATTATAGTTCGCTATCAGGTCTAGTTTTTCTGTTTTTTATTTGTCTGTTTTATATGCAAATTACAAATCTCGTGCCTGTCTGTTAATTAGAAGCTTATTGTTGTGTTTGTTTGTTTCTCTGTCTGTTGAATACATTTATTTATATACAGATTGTCAGCAAAGTCTTCGAATATTTAAATTTAATAAATTTCACAGATCAAATCACAATTATATTGTGTGATATTTTCACTTTAAAGCTACCTGGCTAGAAAGAAGGCTTTACTTCTTTTATAAATATTGTTTTGAGGAAAAATTGATTGTGGGATAATGATTGTGCCATAGGAAATAGTTTTTTTTTTAAGCAGAGGACTTTATCAACACACTGTTTATAAAATATTGAATAATATTCCTACATTTTGCATGTGTATCTGTCACATTTTTATTATTTTTTTTAATTTTATTAACATGCATTTTATTCAATTTGATACAATTGTTCACATATAGAATGAATACTTTAATAGACATACATACATACATACATACATACATACATACATACATACATACATACATACATACATACATACATACATACATACATACATACATACATACATACATACATACATACATACATACATACATACATACATACATACATACATATTTTGTGTATATAATTACAAGACTTGCAATTAGATCATCACAGAAATCATAAGAGGTCTTAAGGTTATTAGTGATAGTAATTTATGTTTTACATTTTTTTTATTATTTATTAAAATAATTGAGTTTTGACATCTGTTTTTGATTTTTAAGTGTAAAGTGACATTTCTTTTAGTTCTAACGTTATCGCAATATAGATAAATTAATAAAATAAGTCGAGAGAATTTAATTCATTTCTAAAATTTTTTTCCTTTTTTTTCTAATTTTTTTCATTGGCCTTTACAAATCACACTAAATCAAGCTGACATGGTTTCTGAGACTAAAACGGCAACAACTTTGAAAAAGATGCCCTTGCACTTTTACACAACTGTACACTATTTCATTTAAAATTTAAAGCAGAATTTTTTTTAGGCAATTAACAACACTTATTTTCGTACATACACCGTTAAATAGGCAAAACAAAAAACCAATAATATGCTATTTGCCCACAGCACCATTTTATTCTCTCTATTTCACCTTAAAAATATGCAGCTCATTTGCCCGTGATAAAAACTCAACAACAAGATTATTAAAGCGCTTATTATCGTTATCCTAAGCTTTATATTTTAAATAAATTTTAAGACTTGTTTATATTTAAGAGGGTTACGTTTTAACGTAATAGTAGACAAAAGTTAAATAAATTTTTAACTAATCCTAATTATTTGCAAAAATTTACTTTTAATTTTTTTTAAAGCGAAAAACCTTTAGTACCACATTGAATTAGAAATTCTTAGAATTTATATTTAGATGGGGGTACCTCTATGTAGAGTAAATATATAAAGCTTATCTGCAGCACTATTAAAGTAAGAGTTTTAAAATTTTTTTAAAGTAGGTTCCAGATCTAGCAAGTTCGTCCGCAGTTACGCAGTTACGGGCACCCCTGTGTGCCCCGGAACCCAAAAGAGTTCCAGGTTGGAATGTGTCGCCATCTCATCTAAAGATGTCCGGATATCTTGGTCATATATCCTGTAGTACTTCAACCAGCTTACCGCTCTTTTTATGGCTGAAATTTCGGCCTGATCGGCCGCACTGATTTTGCAGCTTAAACTTCATCCTAGTTTGAAAACGTGGGATGAAGACACCTCTCCCTATACCTTTGTCCGTCCTAGATCCGTCTGTATAAACCTCAAGCACATCTTCATGCTGGCATGCATGCGCCAACATAGAGGTTGATTCCTCCTTAGACAGTGACTCGATTGGCTTTTTACCAAGTCAGTCAATGCATTTTTCATCAGCTCGCCGTTTCAAAAAGGCCCTTCTGGCAGGTGGGACGTTTCGTGTTGGTCTATTTAAAATGCCTAGTGTGGCATGGAGCGCAGTTTTGGAACCCGAAGACTTGTTCGCAGTTCCTCCACTGACGGGGGGAGGTGAGACAGTGGAACCCGAAACCTTGTTCGCAATTCCGCTGCTCACAGCCGGCACTGGGTTAGCTGCAACTGATGAGCTTGCAGCTCCCGAAACAGGGGTTTTAGCCTTGACGGCATGGACCTTGGCAGCTTTTGAAGTGCTTGGAGTGAGATCCAGAGGCACTTCCATGCCTTTTTTGGCACCTGATTTAGGTGCGACGTTACCGCATTTGGATGGCCTTGGTTTAACAGGACCTCCTCCTGCTTCTTGCACGACAACAGTACTTTGCAGATTAGCCTGGCCTGGCGTTCCAACCGGGCGAACCTGGATCTCAGACATATTCGATTCACCGCGACCTGAAATCGACGACGCAGGAATAGGTTCTCCGGATATTATGAGGCCCTCTACCGGATATATATGGCACTTCTTCTTCATATCTTTCATGTTGAGGGGGGATTTGCATTTTATACATACCACCGTGTGTTAAAATAGCTGCCTGACTGGGTGTCAGGCAAACGACCAAGCCGCCCAATATGGGATACAGACGCTAGTGGAATTCGGACAGTGGACAGTAAAAACGGACATACCCTGATAGAGTACCCAATCTCAATGAAGGGGAGAATCACTCTATACAGGGTATCTGATAGCCGCCCCATAGGAGAAACAGTCGCTATCAGACACTGAGGGGAGGTAGTTCTTGGTGTCATGCACGCCATGAGCCCGTCTGGCATGGGTGGCCCTACCAGCATGATCTCATGACTTGCACTTAAGCCTCAGCATCGCGACAAGATGACTACCCATCGCAAAGGGTAAAAAAGTAACCCTATTATTTTCGCTACAATGTCTGTCAGCACATTCTATCTCTGGAACCCTAAAAGGTAACCTCATGAAACTTTCGCAAAAGTTTTACTACTATAGTCACTATAATAACAAATACTAAACATTAAATAAATAGAACTTAGAACTAAAGGGTGTTCCGATAGTGACGTTTTTTAAACTCTTGATATTTTTATAAAAGGTGTATTGCATTGGCCGCTGTAATAATTACGAAAAATTAAAGGGAGTTCTAATAGTCAACGTGACTATTTCCATCATATAGCCTTACTCTTCCAGCATATAGCCTTACTCTTTGAACCAATATGAATATGTAGTCAATCGAAACTTGCACAGTGTATTTAAAACTATGCATAAAAAATAGAACTAATAACTAAAGGGTGTGTTGATAGTGACGGGATTTTCATATACATACATGTGTATGTATATGGCTTAATTTCTTTAACCATAGTAGGTAGACTCTTGAAATCTTCACAAAAAGTGAATTGCTATGGCCGCTATAATAACAATTACTAATAATTACGAAAGTGACATGATTTTCAAATGAAGTTGAAAAACATAAGAGTAAAAGGCCAAAATATAGTGAGTAAGACAATCTCTAACTTCACTGTGGTTTAGCGTATGTAGCACTCTTACTTGTTTATATTAATTTTGCAAATACAGTGGGAGCTCTATTTGCACATCTACCGATTAATGCAACACCCCGATTAGCACAACAGGTAATTTTTTTTTACATTACTGTCTTTATACTTAAGTGCAATTTTTTTGAAAAAAGAGCCTCGATAAAGGCAACTTTTGTTTTTGGTCTCTAAATACTTTTTTTCAGGAACGTAGTTTTAACAAGAATCTAAGTTTCGGTTAAAAAACCAAGTGATATTAACTGGCCCTTAAAAATTACCATATTTGAATTGAATCTACCGTTCGTATATGAACAGTGTGTTTTACAGTGTCGTACATAAATTGGAATTTTTATATTGCGACATTGTTCACTTCTAGTAATAAAAGTAAGATTGATATTAATTTTACCTAACTTTGCTTACTAAATGAATGTTTTGTGTTGAGATAATAAAAACGAATGATTCTTTTAGAAAAATGTTTTTGGTGGTCGGCACAAGCAACATAAACAATTTCCTTTCGGATACGCAAACCGAGCTCGCACTGTACTTCATAAATTCAGTTTAAAACCCTGCTTGGACGATGTTAATTTACCGATGTTCATAAACAAATTTTAATATTAAACAATTTATCCAATTGCTATAGATTGAGTACCGTTGTATGTATCTCGATACAAATTTCGCATCTAGATGCAACGTCAGCAATTGCTTGGGTTGGAAACTTTGTAGGAAACTAAAAAGTAATTATTATAGAAAAACTAAACAGAAATGATGTTTACAAAAGTATCGAAAGTGATTATTATAAAAATGGGTAATAATAACATACAAATGATAAAAACAAACAATAACAATAAAAAGAGTTTTTTTTAACGCATAATGATCCATCCATCACTCAAGCGAAATGATCAGTTAAAAATTCAATAGTGAAATAAAATATGAGCAAGAGCGCTAAGATTATAAGCAAATAAACAAGAAAAGAAATGGGAAAGCATACATGGGAGGAAAATTCGGAGAGGATTAAACACTGCAATTACAATAAATCATTAACTTATGGAGAGCTTTTGTAATCAAGCTAGTTTGTTTTTTTTCTGCTTTTTTTTTTCATTGTACGAGCATTAAATTTATTCATAAAAACTATTTTTCTAAAGATTTGTTTATATTCGTTGAATGTGGTTGTTTTTTTATTATTTCTTCTTTTTCTCTATTTGTTATTCAAATGCAGAAAAACAACTACTGGTTTTCAGATATTTTTTTACTTCTTTTCTTTTTGAATGAACAATTAACCATACTAATACATACAAACATATTTACTGGAGATGTGCAAGTGACTCTTTTTTACGATCATCACGATCATGCACGCTCACGAACTAAGGTATTATTTTCTTTACCAAGGCAATCTACAAACTCATAATATATTTCGTGAGCTTTATTTTAAAATTCGTCCTTTTATTTGTTCATTACAGCACGATCACAAGTGATCTGCGCTTAAATCACGTTATGCGCACACTTCTAATACATACGAGTATGCATGTGTATGGGTACACCAATCGAGATATATTTTTTTAAAGATCTTTTTGTATTATTGTTTTTTTTTTTACTCTTTTTTATATATTTTCATGTTTAGTGTTTAAAATAAACACATCTCTGTATAAAATTAATGCAAGAATATGAAAACAAACCAACATTAGGACAAGAGATCAAACAGTCAAAACAACAGTCAGACAGCCATTCTGTTAGTCGGTATTTAAGGCAGGCAGCCAGATGTGTTGAAGAGAGTTGTATTAGTAGTGGAAGTAGTTGTGATCCATCGTTAAAAGGCAAACAAACAAAGTCAAAACAAGTATCACACATACAACTAAATTCTATATATTTTATATAAATAGTTGTACATAAAAACAACTATATATAAATGCGTATAAATGCATAAATGTATGGGGATACATGAATACGCTACATCATGCATTATCCTTTATATGCCAATCGGGAAATAAAACACCCGAATCAGGGATTTTTTATGGAAGTATAGGATCCTGGTTATTATTTCATGAATTTTCGTTACTCCAGATGCAAATTTTTTATGGACATTCCCATTGAGCCAAATATTAATAATAATTGCACGGAATATGATGTAATATCCTAATCACTATTTTCGAATTAATTTAGAGCATTCGAGAGCGTCGTACTGGTGTTAGTTCTTTCATAAATTAGTCACAGAATCCAAGTCGGTTTTGCAAACCAACATTGGTTTAATTTGGTGTGATGTAATCAAGTCGGTTTGGTTGTTTCCGAATGGAAATAAAACCGATATTCGAAGCAGCTGTTTTTTGTCACTTGCACATTTGTTTACTATTTTATTATTACGTTTTTTAACAAAATAATTGTTTTGATTTACATTTTAATAAAAGTTACTGCATTTTTACTAAAATACTAGTGTATTTTCCCCGGCGTTGCCTGGGTCCACCCTTAGAGCCCTTCTAAGTGCTTGCGAAATGATTAACCTTTTTCGGTTTTGTCCACCCTGTAGATTCACTCTCAACAGAGGAGAAACAATTATAGTTTCGGGACAAAGCATTTGCATACATTTCAACAACAGCATCACATATCGGGTTCAACCAATCGAGGAGGTGATTAAGGAAACGCAAAGGAAAAAAGTAACACATACCTATGAGACAATGCAGGTGTATGGCAAGTGAAAAATCAAATGGTCAGCGCACAAATAAAATGAAGATCGAAGCAACGACGGAAAAGATTCAGCTCAACATTCCAATTAGAAAGACCGAATGTCATTATACACATAAGGCATTACGGTTTGGTAACTTTTCAAGTGACAACAAAAATCATAATATGGAAAATTGAGGGCATTTTGTTGGTATTTGTATGGGAAAATTAGTAAAATGTAAATGCAATATCTCCGGAACCACTGGACCGACAATCCCCAAGTTAGTGGTGACATCAAAGTGTACACTTCTTTATATATATATATATATATATATATATATATATATATATATATATATATATATATATATATATATATAGATTAAAAAAATATTACAATAAAACAAAATGACTACTACATTTGGTTGTTTTTTCGGGATTGCAGCAATTCACTTGAGCTGCTGGCTTAGCGTACTTATACTTTTTGGGGGACCTGCACTGTTCAGTGATTCAATGTTCAGTAGAACATTTCGTGTCGTTCAACTTTGTGGCTAAGTTAGACGAATCGTAGTTGGACACTAAAAATGTAAGTTACTTTTGTTAAATATTTCGTAATTTTCTAGAATTAAATAAATAAGTTTTCCGTCATCCAATTTTCACAGAATCGTTTGCCTTTGTGTTTTTTTATTTTTCGCAGTTTTTGCTATCTGTTATATACCAAAATTTGACATACTTTACGTCAAAATCTATTTTCTGTAGGTTTTTTAAATAAACAGGCAGTTGATCCGTAACTGCACTATACAAATCAACTAATTCTACCTTTATCCTTGGCTTTAACATAAAAAAACTCTGTAAATATTTATTTTTTAAGTGTCATTGTTGAATGAGCTCTCCAATGAGCAACGAGAAAGAGAGAGAGATAGAGAGATGGAATTACACACTAAGTATTCCAACGCTATACTAATAATATATAAAAATATCTTATAATTTAATAAAAATAGTGAAACTTTGACGAATTTAATCATTTGAAAATTTTAAAGTATTTTTTATTGCAGAATTTGAAGTATGTATAACTGTTTTCTTAATATCTATTCTTAGAAGTATAATTTAAGTGATTATTAAAATTTATTTAAACAAATGTATGTGACATATTTTATTATGCTTTAATTTTTTGCTGTTATAGTAGCCATACGGTTCAAAGGCTACAGCCGAGTAAAAAACGGACCGACATGAAAGCAATATTAAAGGGTCCCTTTGGACCCTTTCGTAGAACTGAAACAATTAATTTGATATCAAACAGAGTACCAAAGTTTCGTTCATGACCGAATATTGATTTTGTTTTGTTTTTTTTTTTTGTATGTTTTCTTTTTTTATTTACTCATACTTAGTTCCTCCATATGGAGGAGCTGACAAACTTATTATTATTTAGTTTTTTGTTTTTGTTTTTGGTGTATGTTTTTTCTTTTTATATATTTTTTCTGTATTACTACTTGCTTTAACTGCTTCAGTTTACATACTCACGTACATATAAATTTACACTAAGCTACAAACACAATCAATTAAATTGAATCTTTTGGCCACATACTGTTCGATGACTAGTTTGTGTTGTATAGTGTAGAGCTGAACTGTATAACGAGTATAAAAGTCTCACAACACAGCTGTTGACTAGTTAGTTGCTTTGAAACACTGCTGATATTCACAACACACCCAATTCAAAAACAAACAAAAAAGAACCCTACAGATAAGATACTTTTCGTTTTTTCTTTCTCCCAGCAATAAAAATATTCATAGAAAAACAACAATATTTAATCAACCCGAACGAAAAGAATAAATTTTAAAAGTAGCGTATCGTTTTGTGTCTTTAAAAAATTTGTCAATAAAAAAATTGTATTCATTAGTAAACCACTGTGCCGGTAAGACCTAAAAAAAATTTCCCTACAAAAAATCAAAATTTCTTAAAATCTTTTAAGAACCCAACGAATACCAGAGAGCGTGTCTAAATTGAAACAACTCAAAGTGCAACTGATTGTTAGAAAAGAAAAGAAAAAAATATTTTTTGGAATAAATAAATTTAATTAACTTAATGAATAAAGTGGCCATTTAATTTATTGTAACAAGCAACAAGTCAACGAGAAAAACATTAAAAATGATCAAAACTGAAATAGTTTATATAAATTAATTTAATTTTTTTTTTTTTGTTAATTGTTACAAATAAACTCAGCCTTTTGTTTTTTTTTTCACTCGCCAACAAGAAATTCAGTTTGAAATTATAAAAAAAATAAAAACATTAAAATAATTAATTATAAAGAAGAAAAAGAAATTGATAATTCCAAGTACATAATCCTCAATATGGAAGTTTTGACAGTACAAAACCAGTACAATGATCAACATTACAATGAAATTTCAACAACGAGAATTAAAAGTAAGTGGCACCAACAATTCACACCGAAAAACTAAATAATTCCAAAAAAATTTAGATTTACTTGTGATTTAAAAATACTAATGAGAAAATAGAAAACATACTTTTGAGGACAAGGTTCTCCACAACATAATCTGGGATTTTTCAGATAATTTTAAGCGACTTCATAGCTGACTAGTAGTGCCCGCGATGTCGTCAGATTCCTAACAATATTTTGTTCGAGTTTGCCGTTTGTGTTGAAAGTTTTTGCACTTTTACAGTGGTGCACTTTATATATATATATTTCTTTAGGTAATTTCACAGGATGTTGAAACATAGGTTTTATGTATACACTTGAACTGTGTTCATGTTTCACTTAAAGCATAAAACTGCTTGAACTCGCCCAAGTTCATTGTTAATATTTTCAACATTTATTCATGCTTATTCAAACTTGTTTATGAAAACTCTGCAAACTCATCGTATTTAGCTGGTTGGTCTTTGATGTTTATTAGTGTCCACTCATCGTTACTCGTGTGCAATGAACGGACATGAATTCAATGAAATATTATAATGAGCATCTTATGAGCTTAAGTTTTTTGTGCTCATGCAAAAAAAAATGAAATTTTGAACCGAATTATTGAAATTAATGGCATTGGTTACGTGACTTGAAAAAACCTTTTTGAATCTCAGTGTCTTATGTTTCCCCGATGCGTTACAGACTTATCGGAACTGTTATAGGCAGTTCTTTAGAGAGAAGTATCTGGCATTTAGCCGATGTCAGGTAAGGATATATTAACTTGTTTAGCTAAAATTATAACATAAATAACAATAAGAGACATAATAAACAATAAGAGATTCTTTGAGTTTCTTAATTTCGTAGTTTTTAAAAAAGCCTTGACACAAATCTTTATTAAGCATTTTCGGGTTAAAAAAAAATATCAAGAATTTTATTATTTAACACAACTTTGCTTTTTTTAAATCTTATCAGCTTCCTAAAATTTTATTTAAAACGAAAGCTTTTATTAAAAACTATTACCATTTGTAATGGATGAAGAAAATATAATTTCGTTAAAACTGACAAAGTCGCTTAAAAGGATTTCTGATTGGCAAAATCGACAATTTTGTGGTTTTAGTTTTTTAACAAATTGATTGATATGGCCCGAAAAATTAAACTTTTTGACCTTTTGGAGAAGAGAACAAAGTTTCGAACCGTTTCATTACTCAATGATTTCTGATGAATGATTGGTAAGTTACGGCTATCTTTCTTCTATTGACTCTCCTACAAGTTTCCACTATTGACTGTAGTCATTTCAGACTGTCAACTTTAATTGTTAATCCATCACAGAGTCTCTGGCAGTTGCTAGCATTTATTAAAGGCTAAAGTATCCCATAGTATATACAGCCAGTGCTGGACATTCTCATAAAATGCGTGCGAGTGTTTTAAACTTTTTCTTTGATTGTCATCTTTGACAGACAATACTAACTATATGTGTTAGCATCCCTCCTCCTCTGTAGGTTTAATTATTCCAGCCATTGCAGGTCCACAAATAATTACAGTAGATCCCCTTTTCGATAATTTGGCTATTCCTTTATTTACAACTATAGTATATGATCACATCTATTATGTTTAAGGCCACATTGCAACACCGGTTTGGCGTTTACTTTCAGCTGCATCATGTGCTTTACAGTTGACTGGTTGCCGTGTGCAATGAGAAGAGAAGATTTATTCCCTGTACCCGACTTTTAAGGAGATTATTTAACGGCTTTGGCATAACCCTTGGTAACACCATGGTATAGATCCAATTGCATAGTATAGCTTCAACTCACCCTAAACTTGAGACTTACCTCACCCATTCAACAATAGAAGAGTTCCGGCAATAAGCATATTTTTCGAGTCTCCCCAAGACCTATTTAAATATTCCCCAATTAAATATTTTATGGCTTGGATAATATTTTAATTACAGTCTACTACTTCTTTATCAAGCTCTGAATTCCGAAAGTATTTTAACAAATTATCGAATAGCAGATTTCAGAGCTTTTGTAAGAAAATGAAAAGAGAGTCCGAAACCCAGCCCATGTCTATTTTCAGCTTTAATTCTCCTAAAGATCTGTTGCAATCCCGAAAACTGAAAATATTGCTCAGCATTAATTTATTTTTCAAACGACTTTTAGATGACTTCTTTTGACTGTCCAATAGACTTGCGAAATACCAAAGCAGAGGAAACGTATTTATTTTTTTTAATTGGCCTTGTCCTTTTAATTCGATTCTGAATTATTTAATAATTTTTAAGTGTATAAGTATTTTGCTTTTAGTTTTATATGTTTTTTTATCAAAAATTCGTTTATTTTTTCTTTTTATATTAATTAGACTTTATATCTTTAGTCGAGTTAAACTAGTTTTCTGTGAATTTAAAAAAAAAAAAAAAAATTTAAATCTCTGTTTTGTTTAGTCTGTCATAATACAAATTAAAAGCTATTGAAATTTGTAATTTAAAGCTTAACACCCACTTAATTAATTTTTTTTTTTTTTTTTGAATTCAAACCTAAATGTTTTGACAAAACACGTTTTTAACAAATTTGTTTATGAAATAATATTTATTGCACTTATTGAATAACTTCCAATTGTTTACAATGTTTTTAAATTGATTATATCATTTTGATTTATGGTTTTTATAAAAATACTAAACAATTGCAACTACTCAAAATTCGAGTAGATATCTTTTAGGTAGATTTTCAGTTTGTCGAAAGAATACTAAAAATATGCTGATCCTACGAACCATAACAAAGCTAGTGAATTTACTAAATTTGTTTCACTCTTTTTTAATTATTTCTAGTTTTTGAGTTATATCGTTATATCTTATATTAGCATACCTTCATTGCGGCATATTAGGTGAAGTAAAAAATTCGAAACAAGTTTTATTTTCCCGATAATGCTTAAAAGAATGCTAAGAAACTAGAAACCATAAGCTTAAAATAGATTTTACGCTCTAAAATAATTATAAGCATCTTTACCCTAGACCTATGGCTTTCATCGCAAAATTGCTTACTTTTTCTTATGGAAAATGTTAACGACCGAAGCTATGCGAAACGATCCATAAGACTAATGTCGAAAAGATCATTCGTAAGATAAAACTAGAAACCGCCAAGGAAGTTCTGAAAAATTGGACTAACTGAATAAGTCACTGCGCAGCCACAATATACCAAAAGAAATTGAATGTAGTTCATTTTAAAACTTGCACAGGGTGGCGCAATCTTTATTTAATCATTCAATTTATACAGCTCTTCATCTCCATAAACCAAAGGCACATACTGAATTTCATTTTGATATGTCATACGGTATGACCTGTAGAGCGTTTACAAAATTTAGGAGGAAATAAACTACCCCTTGTTCCTTACCCGATTATGCCAAAAATTTAAATAACTCTTCATCTCCATATACCAAAAGCACGTTCTAAATTTCGTTTTAATATGTCATACGGTATGACCAGTAGAGCGTTCACAAAATTTGTGGGTAAGAAAACTACCCCTTGCCCTCTCCCGATTAACCCCAAAAACTATACAGCTCTCCATCTCCATATTCCAAACGCACATACTGAATTTCATTTTGATATGTCAAACGGTATGACCTGTACCAACTCCAAAAAATAGTGGCATACACACCCACCCACGTTACCTACCACGAAAAGAATTATATCGTTTAAAATTGTTTAGATTTTGGCAGTTTTTTGTGAGTCCAGAATTTTGTGACTATTTAGCATAAATGCAGTACCCAATGAATGATTGCTTTCATGTACTTCATATTTGGCATTATCAGTTTCCCCCTTCAAACTTGTACGTATCAGAATTAAATTGATTCAAAAAACAGAGCGCGTGGCACCTTCCATACAACAAAGCAGACTTGTTTGTGTTGTATATAATAAAAATAATATAGACAGTCATAAATATTATCTCTTAATTATTTATTTATTTATTATTATTTTTTTTTTTTTTTTGATTTTGCTAAATGCGAAATTCTTGCATTTTTAAAATTAATTACTTAATTTTTGTAAACAAAAATATAACATTAAGGAAGAAGTGAGATGTAGCTCAAGAATATTTTTTAGTATTTATATATATATATATATATATATATATATATATATATATATATATATATATATATAAATATCTATACATATAAAACTTTTTTTTTTTAATATTTTGTTGCTGGTGCAGATAGTAATCGAAATGGAATACAAAACACCAATTTTTTCTGTCTGTCCTTTTGTATTCTCATCACGTAAAAACTACTGAATTTTAATAAAATTTTCGACGGAAGTACCTTAGAGTATCTCGGTTCATATACATTTAGCATACATTTCCACCAGAAAATAGAGAAAAACTAGTGAAAGTACGTAATTTAACCGATTAATAATTCTGCAACCTTGGCAGCACCTTTTGTTTTTAAACCTCTATATAAAGTAAATACATAAACCATATCAGAAGCACTATAAAAGTTGAAGCCTGAACATTTCGTGTAGATTACTTTTAAAGCAAAATCGCAGAAAATTTTGTCATTACGTTGGCGAAGTTGCGGGCACTACTAGTCTTTCATATTGTTAAGAAATATAAAAAAATACTGTTCATGAGAAGTTTAAGAATACTGTTCATGAGAAGTTTAAGAGTACAAAAGACATTATTATAACTTGCGTACGTTTTAGTTAAATTTTACTTTACAAGTGAGCGATAAAGTGAACAATAACTAATTTTCGTTCTTACAACTTTATTGTAAAATAAAATTAATTTTTTGGAAAATATGGTAGTGCAAAAAGAAACACCGACTACTTTTGACAAAATAAATTGATTATTAAAAACGTAGTGGCAACGTCATACCTTTCATTTACTTTTTGCTTTCAACCAGGGAGAATTCATACCAGGTAGAGGTGATACGCCAGCTGATTGTTTTTTGCTCTCGTTTTTTTGCTAATGTCTTCTCAAAAATACATTGTTTCATATCTTTTAATCTAACGTCAAAGTTGTTGTTTTGTTGTAGTTGCTGCTCTACTGCTCACACTTGGTATGAATTCGCCTTGCTTTCAACAAACCACAAATTAGTTATCTGTGCAACAAAAAAAAACGTAAAGAAACAAACAAACGAGATCTGTAGTGCGATTTACTATTCAGTTTTAACGATTCGGTTATTAGTTAAAAAACAAATTAACAACAAAACGGAAGACTTTAATATTCAGTAATGCTTTTATTTGATGTTCTTATAAATGAGCTGTTTTTCTTAAAAAGTCGAGTATTGTTAATTTAACTGCAATTATTTTTGTTTACTTTATCAAAATATTATAAATAATTAGGACTATATTCATAAAAAATATTTTTGGGTTATAAAAAATTTTGTATGAAAATTTGTTTTATAAACTTTTTATAAAATAAAAATATTTTTATGAATTCGGCCCTTAATATTTATAATTAAAACACATACATATATATTTTACTTACCCTATAAAAATGAATTTAAATAATTTTTAGAAATAAAATTAAAAAAAAACATAAAATTAAGCACTTAGGCGGAAAGTTTTGTATATTTTGTTGATTACCCCCCGTCTCCATTAGACATTAACATGCCTTAACAAAAGTAAAACTTGATATAAAAAAAAACATTATTTTTAATACTGATTTTTTTATATGAAGTTTGACTTTTGTTAAGACATGTTGATAGCAATTGAAGACGGCTTAACAAAACTCAAACTTCATATAAAAAAACAGTATCAATAATAATGTTTCTTATATATGAAGTTTTACTTTTGTTAAGACATGTTGATGGTTAATGGAGACAGGAGAGGTAATATATAATGTTAAAAGTTAAAGACAAGGAAGTTCTTCCCTTTAGTTTATCAGTCACTTCTAGCTTAAAGTGTACTTTTATCTCTGATAACATCCTAGCCATGCAATGTCATTAACCTTTAATGGTTGATAATAATTAAAATATTCAATTTCATAATCCGCTTGTATTATTTCCTTCACTTTTTTAACGTCTATTGTTTTCATTTCTTTTTCAGTAATTTCATACTTAAAGGTTTAACAATAAATTATTTATTTAAAAATATGTACACTATACAACAATAATGTCACTACAAATTAAAATCATGTTTTGTAAGTAAAAACAAAAATAAACGAAATTTTGCATTTACATACATACATATGTATTTATATTTTTTACAATTACAAGAAACTTTCGACTTTAATTATATACATATGTACATATTTCTCGAAAACGATTTGTTAGCTTCTGTTGAAATAAATATCGAAACATCAAATTCAAATAATCTACATTTTACTAATGTTGGTAACATTAGTTTCAATAGTCTCACAGCTGTTCCAGAATTTATGCATAAAATCATATATTTTTGAAAGGCCGAAAAAATATCTCTTCAATAATGATATTTCATATATTATATTTTACATATTATTATTATTATATAAAACGGCCAGCAGGAGTCGTACTCACGCACAAACTGTTCCCCACCACCGAGAAAATACTTTATTTAACCATAAAAGTTCCATTCAAAAGCTGCTGCTCAGAATTTTCTTTTGGGTTTTCAACACTAATTTCTTATTTACAAACCATAACTACATACATATATGATGTTTCGACAATCCATCATTTTCTTCTCTTTTAAATATTTGACCCTAAATTTATGCATCAAAAATAAACAATAAATCTATATCTATATTTATACATAAGGGGTGATCCCCTTTCGAGGTTCCCTACTTTTTTAAAGAAAAAAACACAGAAAATTGAAATTTAATGGAGAATGTTTATTATCATTTGATAGAACATTCTTTTTCATTTATTTTTTCAAGGTAATGTCTATCAAATGTTGGCCGTTGCTACGTCCCAGATGGTCCATCCGTTGAGTCCAATTTTCGATGACTCGGTCGAGCGTTTCGACTGGTAACTGGCGAATGACACGCGTGATGTTTTCCTCCAAGGCCTGAATCAAAGCGGGTTTGTACGCATAAACTTTAGACTTTACATATCCCCACAGGAAAAAATCTAACGGTGTGATATTACACGATCTTGGTGGCCAATCAACCGGCCCAAAACGTGATATTATGTGCTCAATCAAATGATTTATTCGCTCAATAAATCCTTTGATTGATGCGATGTGTGGGAAGTGGCGCCGTCTTGCTGAAACCAAAAATCGCCGAGATTACGAGCATCAAATAGTTGGTTGTCATGGCACGATAACGGTCGCCATTGACGGTACGTTCGCACCGGCATAATTTTTAAAGAAATATGGACCGATGATTGCACCGGCGCACTAACCGCACCAAACCATTGTTTTTTCTGATGAAGTGGCAGCTCTTGAATCTCTTCAGGTTTCTCTTCGTCCGAAGTGCGGTAATTTCGTTTGTTTATATACCCATTGAGCCAGAAATGGGCCTCATCGCTAAACAAAATTTGCCTCGAAAACGTCGGATCTTCTTGGAACTTTTCAAGAGCCCATAGAGCGAAGCGAAGTCTTTCCATTATGAAATGCTAAACAATACTAAACAAAAATAACATGACAGCATGACGGGACTCACGCGTGATCTGTCAAAAAAAGGCTATTGAAAAAAGTACCTCGAGATGGATCACTCTTTATAATAAAATAGTAACTGCTAAACCTAAACAAGGGCGTAAGGCATAAAATAACTGTCAAAAATTCTCATGTACATACAAAATGTATGAAGCAAACCTAAATAGCACGACGTCAACGCTTGGAAAATCCAATTTTGACAGAGCGTTGGGTAGTGAAGTTGGGTGCAAATAAAATGTTATTTTTTTGTGTAAAAGAAATGCCATTTTAGCTATTTCCTTCTTTATCTAGCGATTTTATCTCTCTTTTGCGATTAAATTTATTAGAAGCCAGCTGTGCCCGCCATGTCGTGGACGCTCTGATAATATATTGCTCGATTTTGCTTAGAAAGTACACCACACCTATTGTAAGACTTACTTATATAGAGTAGCACCTATATGAGAAAAATGGAACTAAACTAAGAAGAAACTAACAATAACAGAATTTTATAGCCACACTCAAGTCGTAGTATGCTTACCAAATTTTAAAAATTAACGCTAAATCATAAAAATAATGTAATCACATAATTACCTAAGTATATATGTATGTATTTCACAAAATAACCAAATTATACAACACGTTCGCGTCTTAAAACAAATACAAATTTTATTCAATTGGCTATTTGGCAGTAAGTAATTTATATTAGCGCCATCTGTGTTTAACTATCAAAAATTAAAGGTGCCGTACCATACTAAGTAGTTAAAACGATCTGTGTTTTAAAATATACAACTTTCAAAAATTATAGGTGCTATACTAAGTACTTAGTTCCGCCTTAAGATATGCTAGATATCAGTTTTTGTATTTTTTTACTTTATAAAAAATAAAGTATTCATATCCGGTAAGTTCAACTGCGTACTTTCACTTCTTTTTCTACACTTTCTCTTGGAAATAAGATATTTTTGCGGAAAAAAGTATCCTATATTGAGATTAGGATACTTAATATCATAAAATCATTTTCGTCTGTCTGTCTGTCTGCTTTTCATTTACGTTCGCATCACATAAAAACTACTGGATTGATTTTAAGAAAATTTTGTGAGGAGGTACTATAGCAACCTAATTCCAATATAGGATACTTTTTTTCCGCAAAACTATCTCATTTCCAAAAGGAGTGGAAAAAACAGTGAAAAAACACAATTTCCAGTATAAAGGTACTGAAATTTTCGGATTAAAACTGGGATATTTCCAACATAACTTTTTATTTTGAAAGTGGAATACTTTAAATAAAAACTATTGCACAACATTAGGCGCCAATTGAATAATATTTTTATTTGATTTGTATTTTTACTTTGCGGAATTACATTGTTATTTAAATATTTTAAACACCTTTTACAGAGCTTTACAATAATTTTTAGAATTTTTTATAAATTTTAGAATTTTATCCAGGTACCTTTATATTAAGTAAATACATAAACCATAACTGAAGCACAATAAAAGTGTCTTACAATTGGCGTGGAATACGTTTAAAGAAAAAACGAGCAAAATATTGTCAGGCGCAGCTAGTACATAAATAAAATCGAGATTCGTTCGTTGGTAATCGCATAACTTAAAAAGGGCTGCATCGATTTGGCCAATTTTTTTAAATCATTGTTGTAACCCCACTTAGGCTTTTATGGAAAGAAAAATTGATCACACCCACTTTGACGTCCACTTTTTCAGTAGCTAGATTACTATAATAGGTCGATCTTTGAAATTTTGCACCATAAACCCCTTTATTATATATATATTTTTATATATATATATAGCGAAACAGAGGCTGGATTGGAATACTAAGCGTGGTACCTTCAATATAAAGTGAAGAACAATTATTATCGTCTGCCTGGAGATCTGAAATAGGTAGAGTCTTAAAACTTTGCAGAAGTAACCCTAGTACTAATTTCCATAGTCTAACCAAACCACAGACTGGATTGGGACGGTAGGCATACAATGTTAAAAATTATTATGGTCTAACTAGAGAACTACAAAAGGTAATCTTGAAACTTAGCACAGTTAACTCTCATACTAATGTGCATAGTCTAGCAAAATTTAGACTGGATTGAGACAGTAGTAGCTCCCATACAAAGTGAAAAGTTATTATTGTGTGCCTAGGGAACTACAATATGTAGAGTCCCACTGTTCCCATACAAAAAGAAAAAAAAATATTATCGTGTTAATTAGCATCGTCTAGCAAAAAACAGATTGGATGGGAACAGTGGGCGTCGTACCTTGTATCTAGACTGAAACATTTTTGTCGTGAGAATAGCGTGCTTTTTTCTATTTAAAGGTTAGTCATACTTTTGTTTATTGTATTTTTTGTGGATGGGTGTAGCGATGCGCAACGGGGATAGTTAGTTCAATAATATATTTTATTACTATTTATGAATGCCCCGTCAACTAGTTTATCGATTATGAATGTAAGAACACCTTTAAATGCCATGAACTACGACTAACTCTTTGTTTTGTTGCTTTAGAAACTTTGTCTTAAAGAAAGTCTTTTATTTATTTTTTTATAAAGAGAAGTAACACTTCCTATGGAAAGGGATAGGAGTAGATAAGACAGATGGTTAGAGTGATAGTAAAGCTTTAGGTGCCTCGGTGGGCTAGTAGGTAAGTGGTTGGCTTATTTATTTAATGTAAAGTTCCAACTAAATATTAAAATTATTTTACATAAATTTATGTGTACGAATATGAATTTTGTTTTTAAAAATAGTGAATTCAGACAAAATATTTATTTCAATTTTTTTAGTTCGTTTGTTTTATTAAATAAAACATTTTGCTTAAAATTTTTTCAAAAAAAGTATTTTTAGTTATTTTTTTTATTACATGGTAGTCGTTTTTGCGAAAACTGAAGGTGTACGAATACGGATTTTGCATACTGTATGTATATGGATGTAGGTATAGGATGATAGATTTAGGTAAAATTTTTCTGAAACACAACCAACTATCTTCTCCTTAACTAGTTTTTCAGTTTATTTGCATTTTTTGAATATTATTCGTTAAAAATAAGTAATATGACTGTGATATAACTTTTATATAAAATGTTTATATAAAACACCACTATTATGATTTTTTTTTCTTTTGTTGTTGCTTATTGTTCCATAATTCATCCCACTTCTGAAAAATTATAAACACATTTATATTTTGGAACTGTTAGCAGACGAAATAAATTTAAAATTTTAGAAAAAATTTTCATTTCACTGGCACATTTTTTTACTATTTATTTTCCTTGTTTCTGTTAATTTTATTGTTTTTTAATGGCAATTTATAAACCCATTCAAATATTTTGCAGCATTTTTTTTAATTTTTTATTTAACAACTTCCTCACTGTACTTATGTTGTTGTTTTGCTTAATTTATTTTTAGATTGGCCAACAAGATCTTTAAGCAATAACGCACAAAAGCAACAAAACGACCATCGCCAGCATCATCATCGCCATCATTCTCAGCAAAAACAACAACTGAAACTAAAGCAACAACAGCAACAAGTGCCACAAGATTATCATTATGCCACAGAAGATGAACAAAAAGTTTACAGTGATAGTATATTTGATGCGGCTGCAGTGAATGAACTTTCATTGCTTTTGCTGGCCGAATTGCGTGCCGCTAAAACTCGTAATCTTACATGTACGGAAGTCTCACTACCCAGTGATCTCACCCAACGCATAGCCACCGATATAGTGCGTGTCTCGGAACGTGAACCCTGTGGCATACGTGGCTGCACCGTGTTTGTTGAATACGAAGAAGACGTAAATAGTGTTAAGCGTATTGCAAAATTAAAATTAGATCCTGAAACGGTTTCCACCTTTGAGGTGTATCTAACACTACGTCAAGATAAACGAGGTTGGATTTCACTGTTGCCCCAGTTCATAAAAGGTCTATCACGGACTATAACCATAAGTCCCGATTATACCATTAACAAACGTAAACTCTACTCTCACGATAGTAATTGAGTGTAAGTAATAGAGATAAACGTTGGAGAACAGCAATGAGTTCAAAAGATCCTTAAAGAGAGAGATAGAGATTAAAGCTCTCCGAAAGGTGTTTTGATTTTGGTAATATTTTAGCAGGAGTCTTTGTGATATTTAAATGCTCCCAACAAAATAATAAATAAAGAAAGGAAAACAAAGCAAAGAGAAGATAGTTTACAACTTATTTAATGAGTTTAATAAGTTAGAGTTAAAAGGAAAAAGAAAAATAAATAACAAAATATAAGTATTTTGCATTCATCCCACCTATACTCACCACTGTTATGAAATCATAAATTTGTAATTAAGTGTTTTTTAATACGTTTTATTTTTCTTTTATTGTATATATGTATGTATGTAGTATTTGTATTTTTTATGAGTAATTGCTGAGTGTGCTGATTATTTAAAATTAAAATCAATTAGGCCGACTTCCTAAACGTACTTACGGTGTATCAATAGGGCTTTACAATTTATCAATACGGTATTGAAACAGTATTGACACATTGCGCTTTTTGCATCGGATGTTGTGAACAACAAAGTACCTCGTTATAATTTTAATATGGGTTTCCATTTAGGGAAAACTTGCAATGTATCACTGCAAAGCAACATGCGTTTATTAGGTAAACCTGAATGTTTTAGGCAGAATAATGATTTTCGAGTGTTCAGAAATTTTAGAAATATAAATTTTATTTGAAAACTAATTGTAAATGAAACACTAACGGTCATAATGATAAAAAAACTAATATTAATACAAAACATGAGCATAAATTATTTGACGACCTCAGGTCTAGTTTACAATATTTCAGATTTTTACAGCGTTTCTTAAGCTAAAAGAAACTTTAAGATTTAAATATAAAAAATTTACTTTAAAATACTAACCCCATATTTATAAAAAAATAAAATATATTTGAAATCTATTTTAAGCCTGGTACTCTGTTCAGTTTTTCATGCGGAATACTGTCAAACTACATACATAAAAAATTTGTATGAAAAAGTCATGAAAAAATGTTGCAGAAGTAGTACTCTGTTTTTACTGTGGAAAACCATTAAATGTTTCTGGCAACATTTTATCAAAACTGTGAAATAAAGCAAATGAGCATTATTTCATGTGGAAAATTTTTAAAACAATATGATATATTTAAAAGCAATAAAATCGTAAAATTATTTCAAATCAAATAGACACCACATTTTAAATGTCAAATTTTCGTTGTGAAATAATAGATGTTGATCAACATTTTCCACAAATTCGAACAGAGTACTGGGCTTTAGAAACAATTTTTCATACAAAATTTGTTCTAAAATACATTTCAAATAAGTTTTTTTTTTATAAATATGGGAGTAAATATGGAAAACAAAATGTTTATTAAACACATACATTATGTTACAAAAGTTTTCACACGATTCTAAGGTTTGTTTGTTGAAGTCAGCGAAGTAACGTTGCGGCATCGTTCATACAGTATCGATACCTACACTATATCGAATAAATATTATAGATAAAGAGAGGCTCAATATTTACTCGCTTTTATTTTGTTTTAAAGTGTCTTGGAGGCGATCAAGGCGAATTCATAACAAGTAGACTCGAGAGCTCAGCTGATAATTTTTTGTGTCCATCTTCTAGTGTCAAAATGCACTAACATTTTTTGTTTTGACAGTCTAAAATGATTTATACAAAAACAAAATGTACGTATTTTTATTACAGAGTGTTACTGTTTTTTCGCCACGAGTCTACCTTGTTTATTGTGCCATGGAGGCGATCGAATAAATACACTAACGCTGTTAAGTATGCGCGTGTAGTCGTGCTGCAACAACACGAAACGAGCATAAACTCAATTGGTCGTCATTTGACCGATATAAAGTTGAAAAACTTATTGCCATTTATTTTACTATTGTGATCCATTTCATAATAGCTGTGCCCACACACGTTGTGTGCGTCCTGACAATATTTTGTTCGATTTTGCTTTGAAAGTATTACACACCAAATTTTAAAACTCTTACGTATTTACTTTATATAAAGGCATCCATCCCTGGATACAATTCTTTTTTTATATAAAATTCTAAATGTAAAGCTCTGTAAAAGGTGTTTGAAATATTTTAATAACAATGTAATTCCACAAAGTAAAAATACAAATCAAACATAAATTTTATTCAATTGGCTATTTGGCAGTAAGTAATCCATATTTTGTCATTTTTTTAAAACAGAGCCATCTGTCGCGCAACCGTGTTTCAAATATCCCGCTTTCAAAAATTAAAGATGACTTAAAGTATGCAGTACATTTAAATCAGTAAAAATATCGGCGTACTTTCCTTGCTTTTTCTCCACTTTCTCTTGGAAATAAGACATTTTTGCGGAAAAAAGCATCCAAAATTTTGTTAAAATGCATCCTGTAGTTATTACGTGATGCGAACACAGACAGAAAGACAGACATGAAATGAGTTACTGCTTTATTCTATGTATAGATTAACTGTTTGTAAAACGAAACCCATTTTATCATTCCTAATGAAATGGTAGAAACTTACATCATGTCATGACATTACATTTGTGCCATCTGGTATATATGCAAACGACTTGTGATGTTAACCCAATGAAACGCATTACAAGTGAACATCAGCATTATATTGTCTCTTATTTAATTTGGAATTCTCAACAAGGAAATATTGCTCTGTTTACTCTGCAATGTTTCATCAAGTTTGTTGCGCCGGCCCACTTATTCAAACTTGCCTTACTTTGTTGCGATTCAATTGAGTTATAATTGTTCACTACTGTTTGCACAGTCGTACCACTTCTTACAACAATTAAATACATTTTGAACTTGTGGAGAATACAATATTCTGAGTTTAAGCAATTTATAGTTCTTAGTTGCAGTTTTGTGTTTGTAAAACCACAAAAGCAACGAGATTTCTCGATATGACGTTGTGCTGATACTTTTGTGCCATGATGTTAGTCGAAACACTTTTATATAAACAGATACAAAAAAGAAAAACAATAAAAACTCGTTCGCCTCAATCTTCGATAGCACACTAGCACTGCAACTAAAAAAACCAACATTAAAATAAAATAAAATAAAATAGAAATCAAACATAAGAAAAAATACAACATAAAATGGAAGATAGTTTGATAGAAAAGCTAAATTTTAAATACAGAAAATAAAACTCATAATAATGTGATACTGATTAAGTTTGTAGCGTTTAAGTACTAAAAAATCTACAGAAAAAAATTATTTAATAATAATAAAAAACTGCGTTGCTGGTTAAACTGCAGGCAAATTATTTTCTATATAAAAATGAAATATAATAAAATATAAAAACTGACGAAAAATTTAATGTTCTAAATATTGTAAAATTAATCATATAAATACAGCAATTAAACCTTGGAAAACAATTTTATCAAATTTATTAAAAATAAATTTCAATTTTTAAACATTCGCAGAAATTAAGAAATTGATTTTCTAATAACATATTTGATATAATTAATAAGTAATTTTATTAAGAACGATTTAAATAATATTAAATATGAATATAATTGTTATTTATAAGTGTTTTTTATATTAAAAAAGAAAAGAAAGAAAAAATATGAACAAAATAAAAAATATAACTTCTTGGCAAATTTTTTGCAAGAATTTGTTAACAAAATAATAAAAGGATGTTGTTTTTATTTATAGGCAGAATCAAAAGAATACGACTCTCAGATATGATAGAAATCATCGCAGCAGATTTTAATCTTTAATTTTTTTAGATTGTTTGCGTGCTTTGAGTTATCGTAGAAAGGGTGTCCCTCGCATTTCCAGAAAGAAAAAACTTTATAAAAAGTGAAGCACTAACTAAATATTAAAAAAAAAACTTTAAAATCGATTTACAATTGCAAAATTTGTTTGTTTTTTATAAGTTCTTGTTAATTCTTTTAATGTTAAATTTTGTTTAATTTTTTCCCCCCAAAAATTAAGAGTATAAATTTCATATTTAAATATGAAAAGGAAAACTTTTATATAAAAAGTTAAAAAATGTTATGGAAAAAAGAAAGTATTTATGTTTCGTATATTAGTCAGCAGGTAACAACTTCCTGAGGAACAGCAAAGGGTTCCACTTTTTCTAATAGTTTTTAGACCTCTGCAAATATAAATCGCCCTTTATAAGGGGTGATCCATTTCGAGGTTCCCTATTTTTTTAAAGAAAAAAACAGAAAATTCAAATTTAATCGAGAATGTTTATTATAATTTGAAAGAACATTCTTTGGCATTTATTTTTTGAAGATTCTGTCTATCAAATGTTGGCCGTTGCTATGTCGCGACGCGTCGCAGATGGTCCATCCGTTGAGTCCAATTTTCGATGTCTCGTTCGAGGATTTCGACTGGTAACTGGCGTATGACACACGTGATGTTTTCCTCCAAGGCCTGAATCGAAGCGGGTTTGTCCGCATATACTTTAAACTTTACGTATCCCCACAGGAAAAAGTCTATCACGCGATCTTGGTGGCCAATCGACAGGCCCAAAATGTGAAATTATGTGCTCACCGAAATGTTCTCTCAATAAACCCATTGATTGATACGCTGTGTGGGAAGCGCCGTGTTGCTGAAACCAAATGTCGCCGAGATCGCGAGCATCAATTTCAGGCATCAAATAGTCGGTTATTGTGGCACGATAACGGTCGCCATTGACGGTTACGTTCGCACCCGCATCATTTTTAAAGAAATATGGACCGATGATTCCACCGGCCCACTAACCACACCAAACTGTTGTTTTTTCTGGATGAAGTGGCAGCTCTTGAATCTCTTCAGGTTGCTCTTCGTCCCAAATGCGGCATTTTGTTTGTTTACATACCCATTGAGCCAGAAATGGGCCTCGTCGCTAAACCAAATTTGCCTCGAAAACGTCTGATCTTCTTGGAATTTTCAAGAGCGATTCAGGCGTAAGTCTTTCCATTATGAAATGCCAAACAATACTAAACAAAAATAACATGACAGCATGACACGACTCACACGTCATCTGTCGAAAAAAGGCTATTGAAAAAAGTACCTCGAAATGGATCACCCTTTATTTGTTTTAAAAAACACTTATCCAGAAGGTTCATATGCTAGGGCCTACAACAACTGAACAACCGCTCATATTAGTGAAACGGCTATTGAGAAAGAAAAATATTGTTCTGCACTACACGCTAAGAAAAACCATGTTTTTGGTATGTACACAAGAACCACATTATGAACATGAACAAAGTAATAAAAGAAATCTTGAGCCGTTTTAAGGACGTACAATTCTTTATTGGTAAATCGATGAACTGCTATGGTATGGGTCATGTGCGAATGCAGTGAAATCGATGGCCAAAGTGTTCCCGCCCTTATGTTCTTGAAATCCTGTTTGGATGAAGAAAAATGCTTATTAAATTTATTTTTGTATTTATTTATAAAATCATCTGTATTTTATATAAAATCATTAATAGAAAAATAATAAACAATTTTGTATTTTTTGTATATTTTGTATATGACATTTCATATTTGTTAACCATACTATAATCGTTAATTTAACCATAATATTATAATGTTCAACAAGAACACTACAACCATATAATTTAATATGTTGCTTTTAGATTATGGTTACCTCAACCATGATTTTGCTTTGCGTGTATTCATTCTCAAGCGTTCAACAAAGGATGGCATTAAGTCCTAATTTACAAGTTAAAGCCTAGTACTCTGTTCGAATTTGTGGAAAATGTTGAGCAACATTTAATATTTCACAAGAAAAATTTCACAAAAATATATGGTACATATTGTTACGAAAGAAGAATTTATTCATTATAAGCTCTGAACAACAATACTCTCGAACAACAACAACAACATTAATGGTTTGTTTTCTTACATTGATGAAAGAAAGAACGCCTCATACAAATATTTGCATATCCACACACACATTAAATAAACACTCTCCTGTTAAAAACACAGGCACATACATAAATGCAAGCATAAACAAATAAGCAGCCACACAAACAGGTATAAAAAAATAAACAAACACACAAACAGAAAACAAGAGCAATAACAATCGAACCTGCCAGATCTGTCTGGAATAGAACATTCTGGTGCTTTTAAATCACCTATATAAGCGAATCGTGCTGGCGAGTAGTATGGCAGTTTCAATTAAAAAGTCAAAGAGTTCAGTTGTCGAATTTTAAGAGTGTTTAACAGTTTGCTGTATTTTTGAACAGTGGTATTAATAAATATAGTGACTTACAGTTAAAGTAATAACAGTGTGTATTTATTTTGCAATTAAAAGAACCCAACGTAAAGTAAAAACGTAACAATATTTTGAAGAATTTTACGATTTTATTGTTTTTAAGTATACCGCATTGTTTTACAAATGCTAGCAGAAGCTGTTGTTAGAAAAATTTCAAATGAAATATGCCCATTTGCTTTATTTCACAGCCAGAAACATTTCAATGTTTTCCAACAGTAAAAATAGAGTACCACTCAAGGCATATTTAACCAGGTGACAGCACAAGGCGGAGCTACTATTATTTTTAAGGAGAAATTTTTTCAATTTTTTATATGGAGTTTGACATTAATCATGTATTTTAAGAGAGAATAAAATAAATATTACTGTCAAAATCCATATAAAATAAATTCAAAAAATTTTTTGTAGATATTTCCTCTCCCTTACGCTATCACCTTGTTAAATATGCCTTGGTACTTTTTTATAACTTTTTCATAGTTGACAGCATTCCGCATGAAAAATTAATATAAGTTGTTAAAAAGTTATTTAACTGCTCATAAATTTTAACTTTAAGAAAAAGGATTTTTAAGTTCTCCTCAGCCAATTAAAGCTGGAGCTTCCAAAGGTAGGATTTCTATTCTAATAAATAACCAAATTACATATAACTCCTGGAAAAGTCCCATTGTAGCAAAATTGACAAAAATTAATTGCCCGATTATCGTTAACAACACAGAAAAGTTGTGTTATCATGGCTACAACACAACTTAATTTTGTTTTTCGATTATGATTTACTACATCTAAATCATACTTGGGATTTTTTCATTACCATTGAATTTTCATTAGCATTATTTCAAATAGTTACAATGAAAAAAAGTTTAACTACCATTTAATGCTACTGTTTTATTATACCCTTCACCACAGGTGGAAAGGGTATATCTAAGTTTGTCATTCCGTGTGTAATTCCTACAATATTCATTTCCGACCCCATAAAGTATATATATTCTGGATCCTTATACATAGAGAAGTTGATTAAGCGATGCCCGTCTGTCCGTCTGTCCGTGTTAGTGTTGTAATGTCATTTGCCAAGGCACAAGAAGAGATACAAAAAATTTAAGCACACCACTCTGTCAGGCATATTTTTGAAAATTTTGGTATTACAATTCAGCAACAGCTGATCATTCCTTTGGAGGCTGCGGGCCAAAAACCACGCCCACCTATATTTTTTCACGTTTTTTTTATATTTTTCGGCTTTAATGATTCTGTTTTGCCTTTTTTTATCAAATAAATATTAGACTGCGACAGGTAGATCGCAAGGAGTGCATATAGATCTCGGGGGATCAATAACCTCCTGCGAGAGGCGATTTTTGTTTGTTTTTAGATTGGTAGGGTTTTTCTGCTTTGATTTGTATTAGAGACCTTAATAGAAAGCAATACACATACATAGAGTAGCCAAGGGACCCACTGGTAAATAGGAGCAGTTAAAAGGCACGTGGGGTCAATATGAGGAATTTTTTTTAAGGATTTCTTTTTGCTTTAGTCTCACCATTCTAACTCAATATAGATTGATTTTTTAAAATTTTTTTTGCAAAAATAATTACAAAAAAATTTACAAAACATTTTCAAAAAGATATTTTATAGAAAAATATAGTAAAAAATTTTTTTTTTTTAATTTTCGAATAAAATTTTACAAATAATTTTTAAAAAAATATTCTTACAAAAATTTTTTCAAACAATTTTCGACAAATTAAATCAAAAATTTCAATATTTCTTTGAAAATGAATATCATGACTGTAACATAACATATATTTAATATTAGGAATATACATATTTATGTATGTGTGTATATAGAGTAACATATTTTTATACCCTTCACCACAGGTGGAAAGGGTATATATAAGTTTGTCATTCCGTGTGTAATTTCTACAATATTCATTTCCGACCCCATAAAGTATATATATTCTGGATCCTTATACATAGAGAAGTTGATTAAGCGATGTCCGTCTGTCCGTCTATCCGTCTGTCGGTCTGTCCGTCTGTCCGTGTTAGTGTGGTAATGTCATTTGCCAAGGCACCAGAAGAGATACAAAAAATTTAAGCACACCAATCTGTCAGGCATAGTTTCGAAAATTTTGGTATTGCAATTCAGCAACATCGGATCATTCCTTTGGAGGCTGCGGGCCAAAAACCACGCCCACCTATATTTTTTTCACGTTTTTTCAGGTTTTTTTTAAATTTTTTTCAGCTTTAATGATTCTGTTTTGCCTTTTTTTCTCAAATAAATATTAGACTGCGACAGGTAGATCGCAAGGAGTGCATACAGATCTCGGGGGATCAATAACCCCCTGGTAGGGGCGATTTTTATTTGTTTTTAGATTGGTAGGGTTTTTCTGCTTTGATTTGTGTTAGTGACCTTAATAGAAAGCAATACACATAGAGGTAGCCAATGGACCCACAGGGTACCCACTGATAAATAGGAGCAATTAAAAGGAACCCCCATGTGTCAATATGAGGAATTTTTTTTTTTTTTGTAAGGATTTTTTTTTGCTTTAATCTGACCATTCTAACTCAATATAGATTGGAGAAAGGTCCAAAATTTAACAAAAAAAATTTCAATCAAATTTTAAAAAAATTTTTTTTTTTTTAAATTTTAAAATTTTTTTTAAAAATATTTACAAAGCATTTTCAAAAAGATACTTTACAGAAAAATATTCGAAAAAAAATTTTTTTAAAAAATTTTCCAAAAATTTTTCGAATAAAATTTTACAAAAAATTTTTAAAAAAATATTTTTACAAACAATTTTTACACACAATTTTCGAAAAATTAAAACAAAAATTTCAATATTTCTTTGAAAATGAAAATCATGACTGTAACATAACATATATGTAATATTGTATGTGTGTATATAGAGTAACATATTTTTTTAAATGCGTTTGATTTTTTAATATATGATATCTCTATTTTAAAAACTAGGTGCATTAAACACATAGACATCATCAGAATACCGACTACAAACTTTCAAAAATGAAACGTTGGGGCTGTCGTCAACTTAGGCTAGATTCTATTTTATTCAACAAAAGAAAATGTCACAAAATTGTAAATTGCAAATTCATATATAAACAAAAAGTTTTGGAGGAAATATTTATAATTTCTTGAAAAAGTATTTAATTTTATAAGAGCAAAATAAGTATTTCTACAACAATGTCAGAGTTTACGATGTAGCTGTCGGCTTCAATATCATTAAGTAGCTGACAACACGGCGACAATTGTAGCAAACGGAATTTGTTTTCATTTGTCTTTTATTTTTTTAACTCATGAATAATGATTTTTTCTCATACGAATTTATTTAAGTAAAGAGTCAACAATATGGATAATGCTGTACATGTCTGTATAAATATAATCACCGTAGTGAAGGGTATAGAAGATTCGGCACGGCCGAATATAGCACTTTTACTTGTTTTAAATGCGTTTGATTTTTTTTAAATGCGTTTGATTTTTAAATAGATGATATCTCTGTTTTAAAACCTAGGTGCATTAAACACATAGACATCATCAGAAGATTCGGCATGGCCGAATATAGCACTTTTACTTCTTTTTAATTACAATTGTTTTTACCAATGTTAATGGAAATGTAATGAAATTGTATAATTACTAATTATAATTGAGGAAAATATCATTGTTTTTATTAAACACAAATTTATGATTGCATTTGGTTTTAATAACTACGAATAAAGTACCACTTTCATGCCTGCACACTACTATTGCATTCACTCTACTTTTGAAAATATGTACTACACATTCCCCAACGGGTTAAAAATTTGTCATCAAAATTTAATTCTCAGAAAGTTTTTATATTTTTTTCTGATTTTTGTTTGTTTTTATCTGAAAAAATGCACATAATAGGAGAGCAGAGAATGGAGGTAGGACTTCTTGAAAAACATCACCACAAAAAGATTGATTGCAAATGTGGCCAATAAGGATAAAGCTTTTTTATAATTTAGTCATTAATTAATGGTAATGATTTTGTTTTTTAAATAATTACTAATGAAACTTTTTCATTATAAAGCATTACCATTAATAAAAACAATGGTAATGAAAAAAAATTTATTAGCATTATTTAGAATTCAATGCTAATGAAATTGTCAATTAATTACTCAATCTAATTAATTAATCCCATGTATGATCTAAATGTTGTGTATGTCACAGAGTTGCTGCTTATGTTAGTACTTGTTTTCCATTAAAATACATCTCTGTGCACTAAAAACTGTTGTGGTGGAAAAAATTAAAAAAATTTATTTTGTTTGAAAATTTATTATTAATAATTATAACATTATACTATGGAGGTTAATATTAAGCAGTTTTTATTATGATTAGGCCAGCAAAACTACACATGGCGCGTATCCGGAAAATAATTTGTGACCCGTTGAAACTACCAAACACCGAAAAAAATTTTTTTTTGAAATGCACAGTCTTAATTACAATATTCATATGTACATACAATATACATAATATATACATACTATTTTAACATTTGCATACAATTTTTCGTATAAACAAGGATGGCTTTTTGTTTTTGCTGATAAACAATTTCTTAAAATTATCAACCAGATGTTCTGCCCATTCCGCCGATTCTAAAACTGTGTAACGCACTTAGATTTTTTGCTGATGGAAGCTCTCAACAAAGGAGCTGCAACGATTTTAATATTGGAGTTTCGCAACCCCAATTCATTTTGTTAGTTCAGCTTTCCCCGGCCAATATCAGGACTTAGTTGCATCACCTCTACGGGCTTTTCCATCTGCTTTTAAATTGTTGTTTTTCTAAGAAATATTTTAAGTTATTGTTATATAAACGCCTAGAAAAAATAATAAAAAATAAAAACTTACAAATCCTTACAATCTGTACTTTAGATTTGTAAGAGATCTGTAGCTTACAAAGATCTTAGTTCTTTTATATTTTTAGGTTCTAGAAAATTCAGAATCGCTTTTACTTTTGCCAGATCTGTTTTGATTCCGCCTTAAGATATAATGAACCCTAAAAATGTTACATTTTTTTGAAGAATTTTCATATTGAAGAATTATTTTCAGATTTTTAGCAGGCTCTTCTTCTGTTTTACTAAAGATGATAATATCATCTATTTAGACGTAATGCTCGTTGAAAAATGGCCGCCTAATTGTGACAACATTACTTCTATTTCTGCGATAGGATAAGTATCCGATGTAGTAATTGAGTTTAATTTTAATTTATATCACTAGACTGAATTGTTTATATCTATTTCTTTGTTACGATCGATACCTACTGGGGGATCTGGAAGCACTTCTAATTCATCATCAAGTAACACGTATATTCCAAAATTTACAGAAGAAGGAATGTGTGCCACATGCCCTATTTCAATTCATAAAATTTATAGCATTTGTTTCGCAGTCAAGTTTTGATGGAATTCAATTATAATCGCTCTTTAAAAAAATCCAATTTTTCTTTAAAATTATACACCTAATTACTTCTTTACCCTCTTTGTGTGTAAAAACTAAGTTTAAAAAATTCATTGGAATTACCTGCACATCAAGTACAAAACTAATGTATCTGTAGATACATCTGCAGATAGAATATCATACTTTTTATAATCTTTTTAAAACATAATTCTTGCAAAAAAAAACCGAAAAAAGATAGATGGACACCACTTCTAAACTAAAAATGTAAGAAGTAATCTGTAAGAATTAGATTTAAACCAAATAAAATATGCGCCAAAATTAGCGGGGAAAAAATTAAAGACTATGTGAATGTCAAGCCTTCCCCTATTACTGTTGAAAAGTTAAACTATTTTCACCAGCATCAGTCTTTTATGGAGACACCATTTATGCCTCTGTCTATAACGGTTTCAAAGATAGGACCACAGAGATCAAATAACATCACCTATTAGGACACCCTTAAATTAACAATTTTAAATTAAAGACCTGTTGTTATAGAGGACGTGGCCATAACGGTTCAACAGTTTGGCCATATATATCAAATTACATAAACTATTGGGACGCCCTTTAATTTATAATTCCAAATATTTATACTTATTATACCAGAGAAAGTAGGGGACATTCTACCTAATTTTCAAGTGTTTGTCTTTAACGGTTCAAAAGATAGGGCCATATAGGTAAAATTACATCATTTATGGGGACACCCCTTAATTTCTTAATTCAAATTGTATACTTATTGTAGTGCACATTGCACTTGCAAATTTCAACTGTATGTCTTTAACAGTTCAAAAGTTTGGCCACATACATAGAATTACATTAAGTAGGAACACGCTGTTTTCCAAATTCAAGTTTTATACTTTTTGTTATAGCGGACATAGCAATACAGGTTATTTGTAAATTTCAACGGTCTGTTTCATTTCAACAACTGTTCAAAAGTGTGGCCATATACATCAAATTAAATTTACTATTGGAGCACCCTTTAATTTATAATTTTGAATATTTATACTTTTTATTATAACGGTTATAGTAATCGACATTCTGTCAAATTTTCAAGGTTTTGTCTATAACGGTTCAAAAGATAGGCACATATACATAGGTCAAATTACGTCACCTATGGGGACACCCTTTAAATTTTAAATTATTTTTTTATTACTTTCTGTTGTTGGGAGCTATAGTAACAAGCAATTTTTTATAATTTTAAATTGGTGCCCTTTACGGTTCTTAATAATTTATAATAAATCTTAATAATTTTTAATTTTTTAAAATAATGAATTGTTTTTAAAACGGGACTAACCTGTAATAGCCCATTCAGGCTGCCACGAAATTAAGTAATTTCGAGCTAAAATTATGAACGAAATCTAAGGTGTTCATACTGGGCTTTTTGACATTTGAGATGATTTCGCAAACAGCTGATCACGTTTAGTTACATTTGTATAATTTTTTTCTTTGGAAAAAAGCTTTTGCACAACACTTTCGTATTAATTTCAAATATACACGAATATTAAAAACAGCACTACAACAAAATTAATGTACAATTATGTTTATATTTCCATTATTTCATTTGGCTTTTAAATTTTTTCTGACAAAAGCCCACTTTCACGGTTGTAAATATGGTCATGGTTGCAAAAAATGTAGCTTTTTATACAAAACCAGCGTTGTATATCGTAATTTCAAGTTAATTTCGACGAAATTAAGTAGAATGAGTTAATTTCAAATGTATGCGAAATTCCGTAATTTCAAGTTGATTTCGACCGAAATCACGAAATGACTTAATTTCGTGGCAGCCTGAACGGGCTATAAGCATAACCTCAAATAAAGAAGAAAAATTAAAATCGGTTCAGAAACGTCTGAGTTCTGCGGGCACAAACATAAAAAATGCAACATTCAGACGAATTGATAACCTCCTTTTTTTTTTGAAGTCGGTTAAAAAATAATACATACTTTCTATTGTGGTTGATAAATATCCAAAATTATGTTAGGATTTATAGAAATTTTTGAAAACAAAAAATTTTGTTTGTGATAAGTAATTGCAACATTTTAAAATCGAAAGAGGTTTGTAAACTTTAATTAAAGTTTCCAGTTTTCAGAACATAATCATCTTTAGATATGAAAAACATTTTTAAATATGAAAATGGAAAATTTTTATGTTTCCAAAGTTGCCAGTTTCCAGAAGTAAAATCATATTTAAATTTGAAAACCAATTTACTTTTAAACCTTCAATTTGATATTCCTTAATTCAGTTATTAGATTGTTGGCCAAAAGTCTATAAAAAATCGCCAACAATATCGCCAACAATATCGACAACTATTTTAAAAATCGCCATGTCGCCAAATCCAAAATTTGATCGCCCCTTTGGCGAGAATTTGCCATATCTAACAACCCTGACTTGAAGCAGAATATTATACATCCTTTATATTACCTATTCATTTCTTATTGCTTAACATTTCCCGCTGGGTAGTAATTCGATGCGAACACAGACAGACAAAAATTCCAAAAAATGCTCTTTTGTACAGTGACAGACAATGTTGATATTGTACCGCGCTAATCATAAAATTCTACCAAATTATTTGTGACAAAATTTGGCATTACCCCCGTCTCCATTACCATAGACACCTGATAAAAATTTGTCTTGATAAAAGTCAAACTTCATATTAAAAAAAAAACATTATTTTTAAAACTGTTTTTTTATATGAAGTTTGACTTTTAGCAAGACAAATTTTTATCAGGTATAGACAGTACGTTAGTGATTGATATGTCTTAACAAAAGTCAAACTTCATATGAAAAAAAACATTATTATTAATACTGCTTTTAGGGTTCCGTACCCAAAGGGTAAAAACTAAACCCTATTGTTTTCGCTACAATGTCTGTCCATCTGGCTGTCTGTCCGTCTGTCAGCGCCTTTTATCTCTGGAACCGTAATAGGTAGACTCTGGAAATTTTCACAGATGACGTATAGCTGTTGCCGCTATAGCAACAAATACTAAAAGTTATAGGGTGTTCCGATAGACAGGTGTTATTCACGAATATGTGCTTATTTCTTGAACTGTACGAGGAATACACTAAAAATATGCAAGCAGTAATTAAAACTTAGTTCGCTATATAAAAAAAGTCTAAAAATAAACCTTAAAAATAAAGGGTGTTCCGATAGTAGCGTGATTTGCATATATAAGGCCTAAGTTTTGAACCATGATAGGTAGACTCTTAAAATTTTCACAGAAGGTGTATAACTGTGACCGCTATAGCAACAAATATTAAAACTTATAGGGTGTTTCGACAGAGAGGTGTTATTCACGAATATGTGTTTATTTCTTGAACTGTAGGAGGCATACACTAAAAATTTACAAACAGTATTTAAAACTTAGTTTACGCTCTTTAAACAAGTCTAAAAAATTAACCTAAAAATTAAAGGGTGTTCCGATAGTGGTGTGATTTGCATGAATAAGGCCTAAGATTTGAACCATAATATGTAGACTCTTGAAATTTTCACAGAAATTGTATAACTGTGTCCACTATAGCAACAAATACTAAAACTTAAAGGGTGTTCCGAAAGTGATGTGTTATTTGCATTTAAGTCTTTATTTCTTGAGCTACAGGAGGTTAGGTTAGGTTAAGCAGGCAGCTGTAGTACACAGCTCACTTGGGTCCACGTATTGGTCCCTTTGTGTTACCTGCGGAGAGAAATAAGAAATAAAAGTAAGATGGGGGGAGGTAAAGAAAAGAGAGAGATAAGTTAAGAAAATAGAAGTGCCAAGATGTCGCCATAGATATCATATTGGCCGAGACAGCAAACAAGCGTATTCATGCCTCGCCGAGTGGGAGTGGGTTGGAGAACCAACCGCAGCTCCTCAGAAAAGGATTAATTCTTCTTGGTTCCAGTAGTGCAACACAAGATAGGCACCCAAAATACCGTTGTCCAAGATTTTGAAGTCGTTGGTATTCCAGTGCAGGGCATAGGCAGAGGAGGTGAACGACCGTTTCCTTCTCTTCTTCTTTTTCTTGGCAGCTTCTGCAAAAGTCGTTGTAAGGGAGGCCCATTCTTCTTGCATAGGCTCCGAATAGACAATGCCCAGTGACCGTAGATATCAAGTCATGCAGTTGTGTTTTCGGCATCCGAAGTAATGAATCCGTCTTCTTCTGATCTAGTAAGGGCCAGATCGTCCTTTCCGTCAAACAAGTTGACTCATCGGACCATCTGGCCTGGGCTAGGTCATAAAGAGCACGGTTTATTCGTTGCCCGCATGCAGAGAGGGGAATGCCACAATAGACGTCAATGGCGCCATCATGAAGCAGAGTTCCCTTCTTTGCTAGTTCGTCAGCAACATTGTTGCCTAAGGTAGTCCCATGTCCCCGCACCCATTTAAGGGCGATCGTTGAATTTTCCGCCATCGCATTTAAGGATGTCCGGCATTCCAGGACGAGATTTGATGTGCTGAACACACCTTTTAGGGACATAATGGCAGCTTTACTGTCGGTACAAAACCAGATATCCCTATTCGATATTCTGTGATACCTTAGCCAGTTTTCCGCTTTTTTGATAGCAGATATTTCTGCTTGTAGAACATTACATTCATTTGGGAGTCTGAAACACATCTTGATTCCAAATTCCTCTATATAGACCCCACCTCCAACCCCCAACCCCCTTTTGAAGCCATCTGTGAACACGCAGAGTGAGCCAGGGGGTAGTGAGTGGCCCTCCGTCATGTCGAAATCGAAGTTTCGCATGAAGAAGGGTTTTGGGATGCAGTAGTCTATAAGTCCAGGGATAATATTCGTGATTCCCAGAATACTGGCATGGCCCCACAGTCAATGGTTCCATGTACCTGTGACATTCAGTCTAACGGCCGTTCTTAGTGCGAACTTCCTGGCTAGCTGGTCTACTGGTAACCAGTTTAGCATAGAGAAAAGTGCCTTCGTCGGCATTGACCTAATAGCTCCTGTTATTAGGATCGCCATATTACGCAATACTTTCTCTACAATAGAGATATTTGCCCTAGTATCCAGTGCTTACCACCAGACGATGATTCCATAGAATAAGGTCGGTTTGATTACCGCTTCGAATAACCAGTTCGCAATTCTCGGGTTCATTGCCTATGGCTTTTTAAAACACATATATTGCTGTGATGGCTTTAGACGCTCTAGCCTGGATGTTAATTTTCCAGGATAGTTTACTGTCTAAGATTATGCCAAGATACTTTGCACTATGTGCTAGAGTTAGTGGTATTCCCCTCAATACGGGTAGCCTGAAGGGTGGGAGCTTGTATTTTCTTGAGAATAGTACAAGTTCAGTTTTGGCTGGGTTTACACTCAGTCCACACTATTCTGTCCAGGTGCAGATCATCCTGAATGCCGCCTCTAATCTTTGTGTGATAGTATCAATATGGACCCCAGATACTGCCACCGCTACTTCGTCTGCGTATGCGACAGTCTTAAAATTCATGGAGTCCAGATCTTTGAGCAACTTATTGATTGCTATATTCCATAGTAGTGGGGACAATACTCCACCTTGTGGTGTGCCCCTTCCCGCTATTTTGGAAATGCTCGCTGAGCCAAATGTAGACGTTATCGTCCTGTTACTTAGCAGGTTCGTTATGAACTTGATGATCGATTGGTAAATCCCCAGCTCTCTTAGAGATCGAGTTATTGCCATCGGTTCGATGTTATTGAAGGCTCCCTCAATATCTATGAAGGCTACTATAGTGTAGTTTTTATGCTCTAGCGACTTCTCAATATGTCTCACGAGCGAGTGTAACGCTGTCTCAACAGATTTGCCCTTCGTATAAGCGTGTTGGGATGGCGAAAGGAGATGCCTATCGATTGTCATTCTCATGACATAAGTCTATCCAGCGTTTTGAGCAAAAATGATGTTAGACTGATTGGCCTAAAATCCTTTGCTTTCGTGTGTGATGATTTCCCTCCTTTGGGAATAAATATCACATTGCATTTAGTCCATTGGTCTGGGATATAGGACAATGATAAACAGGCTCTATATATCGGTAGGAGCCAAGTTGTCACCAGATCTAGGTTGTTTTGTAGATCAGCGGGAATTACACCATCCGGGCCCGGAGACTTATAAGGATGGAAGCTTTTGATCGCCCAGTGCAACCTATCCGTGTCTATGTTCACGGCGTATAGTGTCCGGCTTGTTTGGGTGGAACTGTATTGTACTCCCGAGGTTGATCGACATCCTGGGAAGTGGGTGTCCATCAGGACTTCCAGTGATTCCTCTGCACTGGTGGTCCAATTGCCGTCCAGGAATTGACGATTGTTTGGCAAGTACTTTGCGCAATCTGCTAGCCTCAGAAAAACTTTCAATGCCACTGCAGAAGTCTTTCCAAGATTCACGTTTTGCGCTCCTAACCTGATTCTTAAATTTGTTCACAGAGGATTTGTAGAGTGACCAGTTCCGTGTCGTCTTAGCCTCTTTGAAGAGTTTGCGGCAGATCTTACGAGATTCCGCTATTTCCGTTGACCACCATGTTGGTCTGCAATTCGAACGCTGAATCGACGGTCTGCAGGACTTATTCGTTGCATCTCTAAATGCGTTGGTAAGTCTATTTACAGCATCTTCGATGTGCGTAGTATCCCGAATGATTATGGGAGGATTAAGTATATTTGTAAGGAGCATTCTCTGTTTCTCCCAATCCGTCTTACATCTATTGATGTAAGCGACGGTCCTAGCTTTCTTCCTAACAATGGAGAAGACAAGATAACGATGATCGGATCGATTAAAAATGCATGGTGCAGGCTGACAAGCGTGATGTCCAGCACCTCCTGTCTATTTGATACAACAAAAGTGGGTTCATAACCCCTATTTGCGACTACTAGATCATTATTTAATATAAAATCAAGGATACACTCACCCCTGTTGTTGGTATCGGAGCTACCCAAATATGGTGATGTGCATTTTCGTCGGCCCCTATTATTGTAGGGATGTTTTTGGTCTTCGCTGATCTGGCCATCTTCCTGACCAAGTTATTGGGTGGAGGTTCGTCCTCGTCATGCGGCATGTATGCGGAGGTTATCCACACCGCAGATTCCGCCTCTTCCCACACTGCAGTCACCGAATCTTCATCACTATAATCAGATAGAATGAAGATATTAAGGTGATCTTTTGCTAAAATACAGGATCTAATAGTTTTGTTATTGTTACCTGAAGTTGCTGCATACAATAGTTTGTAGCCTTGTGCATTAAGTCCACATATTACGCCATTGTTGACCCATGGCTCCTGGATTAATGCGATTAATGCCTCGATCTGCGAGACGAAGAATTAATGCAGCGGTCGCTGCCTTAGAGTGGTGGAGGTTGATCTGAATCACCTTCACCATCTCTGTCTGGATCGTAGATGACGGTGACGTCGATGTCCTCCGGATCAGAGTCCAGGAGCACATATTCGTCATCCTCCGTAACACCCAGACGCTCGAAGAGCTCGCCAACCAGACCTGAGTCTGATTGTGAACCCTCCGTGGCTACTGAGCTCGCGGTGTCATCTATCGCCGCAGTTGTTGTTGGTGGTTGTTGGCTTTTGCTGTCAGCCACATCATCAGATTGCGACCCTTCCAATTGGTTGTAGGAGGTGCCGGGGTTGGCTTTGTCATCACCACGGTAGATGCTCAGCTTGATACTATCGTAACCATAGAATACCTTACCTTGCCTCTTCCGTAGTGGTGACAACGATTATTTGTTAAGAACCACCACCGCCTTCCTAGTCAACCCTTCCGGTTCGGAAACCTTCACTACCTTCCAGTCACTGGTCGGTAAATCGGCATTTCCTCCCCGGATGATCGACAGGATCGTCGCAGGGTTGTGTGGTTCCCTGGGGATGATTGCGATGGATCTCGGCCTTCGTGGTATATCGCTGACCGGGACCGGATCCAATCTTGCACCGGGCCACACTTCCCCTATGGATGTGATTGCCAGTTTGAGCTGTAATGCTGAACTCTCACTTGTACATGAGAGCAGCTTAATGTGACCTTGAAACCAGCCAGCGTCTACATTTTGAGACGACGGACTGGTTTCATTACTTAGAAAGTTTTCCAGCAATTTGAAACGGATCATCTCCCATTTCTCACGTCACAGTAGCCCTTATCAGTGGATCCTTAGCAACCTCACTGTAAGGTCTATTTATGACCCTGGATGATGGATTTATTAGTGTTTTTGGACGTTTCATATTCGGTTGTAGGTTATGCTGCTGCATCTTCTCCTCCCCCGATCGTTGCATTTTGGGCGCTGCGGATGTAGATGGTTTTTCTACATCTGCATCAGGTTTGGAGCTTTCAACAGCAGCCAGATGGGTTTTTGCCCAAGATAGGGAGGATTTCTCCTCCGGGATTAGTTTGTCGACTGGCGTGTTGCCAAGTCTGTCGACTAGACGTTGGGCGGCGCTCCCTTCGATAAAGGCCCTCTTAGATGTATTTTTGCGGTCTTTGGGGGCAATTTTTACCGCTGAGTTGTCCACGACAGTACCCGGGGCACCCGAAGCAGGGGTTTCTGCTGGTACTAAGCCAGCACGGGCCGAATAGGTACCAGCCGAATAGTCGAGTGGTACCTCGTTGGTTTTGTCCACAGCATCAACCTTAGGTTGGTCTGCTGTGACAGAATTGCAGTTGGCGGGCGAGGGTTTCCCCTGCTCGCTTCCTGCTGTATTTTATTTTTTTTATTTATGTTTTTGTTAATGTTTTTCATGTTGTTCCCACGAGTAAGCGCGTAAAGGATCGACGATCCATGCAGTGACGACGTACATGGATTAGGCAACTGACAATACAACCCGTGCCTTGGCGTCGGAGGGGAGCTATAGGAGGCAACCACTTAAAAGTTGCAGACAGTAATTTAAAGTATGTTAGCGTTATAAGCAAGAATACAATATCAAATCTAAAAATTAAAGGGTGTTCCGATAGTGACGTGATTTGCATGTATATGGCATAAGTTTTGAACGATAATAGGTAAACTCTTGAAGTTTTTACAGGAGGTGTATTACTATGGCCACTATACAAATATAAAAATTAAAGGGTGTGCCGACAGTGACGTGATTTGCATGAACAGTGACTAATTTTTAAACCATAATAGATATACTCTTGAAATTTTCATAAATGTATTACTATGACGCCTATAAAAACAATAAAAATTTAAAGGGTTTTCGGACAGTGACGTGTTTTACATGTGTAACGACATATTTTTTGAACCGTAATAGGTAGAGTCTTCCAATTTGTATACAAGATGTGTTGCCATGGCCGTTATGACACTTACTAAAAATTAAAGGGTGTTCTGACGGTGACATGTTTTTCACGTATAGTAACTTATTTTTTAATAGTAATAGGTAGACTCTTGATATATTCATAGAAAGAGAATTGCCATGGCCGCTAAAACAAATAACAAAAATAAAGGGTGTGCCTTATTTGTACGTAAATAGCCTTCTTTTTTGAACCGTAATAGGTAGACTCTTGAAATGTATACAGCAGATGTTTGTACTTTGGCCGCTGTAACAATTACTAATAACTAAAGGGTGTTCCATCAGTCACATGTTTTACACGTATATTACCTTATTTGAACCGCAATAGGTAGGTGCGTGTATATTGTTATAGAAAGTGAATTACCATGGCCGCTATAACAACAATTACTAAAGTTTAAAGGGTGTTTCACAACAGTGATGCAGTGTTCGCGATTATGGCTTTAACTTTAAAATTAAAGGGTGACTCATAAGACATGAAAAAATTTACAACTTGAATTTTTAAAGTTGTACTAAACATAGTACGGAGCCCTGTGTGTGTGAGTCTAACTCGCACTTGACTGATTTATTGATATTTGACCTTTTTTAAGGCATGTTGATAGATTTATAATGTTTTTTTGTGTCGATAATTGACAAAACATTATTTTTTCATTAGCAAAAGGCTTTAAAGCGCTTGAAACTCCACCAAAGCCACCGGATCAAAATCCGATAGAATATGCCTAGAGTTATTTCAAGGAATAATTAAAAAGTCGTTTAACTAAAAAGATTAAAATATCTCACTAAAAATAATGGAAAAATGTATATCAGTCGAATACTGCCTGACACTGATTGAGGTTAACAAAAAGCTCTTAAGCCTAGTACTCTGTTCGAATTTGTGAAAAATAATGAACAACATTTATTATTTCACAAATTTGACATTTAAAAAGTGGTGTCTATCTCGCGATTTGGAAAAATTTTTTATTATAAAAATGTTAGCAAAAGCTGTTGGTTGAAAAGTTTCACATGAAATAATTTACTTGCTTTATTTCACAGTTTTGATAAAATGTTGCCAGAAACATTTCAAAGTTTATCCACAGTAAAAACAGAGTACTACTACTTCAACATATTTAGATGACTTTTTTATACTAATTTTTATGACACCATTTCGCATGAAAAACTGAACAGAATACTGGGCTTTATAAATAAAAGGGTTATCAAAGTAATTAATAAAAATCCTCAAGATAAATCAAAAATGTTACAATTTAGTTAAATCTAGACAGGATTAAAGAACTATGAAATTAGAAATGTTTATTATTGTAAGAAAAAGTAAAAAAATATTAATTAAATAAAAAAAATTATTTAATAAATTTAACATGAAATTATACCAGTGTCCCACTGATGCGTGGATTGTACCAAAACTTGGTAGAATTATACCGCAAATTCCAACACTGCTTTTGTATTCAATTTCGATTAGTATCTGCACCAGCAACAACATTTTCAGTTTCAGTTTATATATGTATAGATAGATAAACAGTTTTTAAACAAGTAAATTTACTATTTGCATATAGAGATTTTTTAGTGCAAAAACAAAAGCAGAATTGACGATTTATCGTCATTTTGACGATTTTTGCACAAAATATAACCAAATTTCGATTTGAGGATATTATACAAGGCCAAAAATAAATACAAAGCTGTTGGGCTTGTTGAAAGCAGACCTTGGCATTGTATTCCTTATGTAAATATCTCAAATTTTCCTCTTCAGTAAAAACATTCATTTAACAACATTCAAAAATTATGGCAATTAAAGTGAAAAAGAGGCTAACTCTAAGGGGAATTGTTATGTCATTTTTAAAATTATGAGTACTGTTGATTAAAGACAAACCTTGTAGTCTTGATATAACACTCCATAACTTTCTAAAACATATTATTATCAATAGTTTAAATCATATAGTTTAAACTGAAGGACTATTTAGACAGTCACTAGCAATTTTATGAATCTAGATTTACATAAAAGTAACAGGATAAAATTAAATACTTATACGAAACCAACAAAATTCTTGTATAATAATTGGGGTTATTTAGGAATAAATATACTAGAAAATCGTTTTATAAGCAAAACTTAACTATTTTGAAGAAAGTGAGATAATGACGAATTTTCTTAGTTTATACGTGAAGTTTTCCAGCCAAATTATAAAAACAGTTGATTTAAAATGTGTTTTAAAATATTAAAATCCTTTAATCCTTTAATGGATTAAAATAATAAATAACTTTTATAAAGTTTTAGTTCCTATTTTTGGATTTTAAATCAGTGGTTGCAACTGACGAAATAAAATTACGAGACTTTTTTTCGCCAAAAGTTATTCTAAATATTACAACAATGTTTCATTCGTATTTCTTTCTAAAATGATTCGATCGAAGGTATTATTTATGAAATTGTATCTATTGTAAAGAAAATCTAACCGAATAAAAATGTTTTTAATTTAACAAAAAAGTATATATATATATATATATATATATATATATATATATATATATATATATATATATATATATATATATCGCTCATTTACTTGAAGACCGTCATAAGTCAAAAAAAGGCATTTTGTAAAAAACGCATTTTAAGTTTTTTATTCTGCACTGTTAAGTAAAACAACATGAACATGCCTCAATTTCGAAGTCAAATAATAAAATGATATGTTATTTTTATATTATTTAGGGAAAATCTGGAATATTTTCACATTTACAATTTTTCCATGAACCAAAACTATTACCACTTTGAATTGTGACATTATTGTTGCTAAATGTTTACTAATTAAGTGTCATAAATAGAAATGTGTCGTTATTGTTGAGAAAAAACGCATTTGTGTGTTTAAGTTTTTTATTTTTGGAGTTAGTACAACTTAAAATCGAATTCATAAACTTATTATATTCATTTGCACTTTAAAATAAAGGAACTAAATTATAAAGAGATTATTTTAATTTCATATTCAGTCATTTTAACTTAAATATCAATTTGAACTTATAACTATTAAGAACTAAATATTTTTTTTTATTTTTTTTTTTTTACAAATTGTCATAAAATGGCTTGTAGAATCGTGGAATAAGATTTTTTTTAATCAAATCGTTGATGTCATCTCTTTTGTTTTTGGGAATACCAGGTTTGGTGGGAAAAGCTGTGCTTAAGCAAATTGGATTTGCTGGCTTTTTCTTTTTAATAACAGTAACTGCTTTGAACTTATCTTCAGTATACGAGGATTTATAAAAAACTGTATTAGGTGATTTGCGTTCAACTTTTAGTATTTTCACTTGCGATAGTTTTAGCTCTGACATGCTTAAGGGACCAATATCATTGGTAAGTTTTTTCAAGTCGAAAAAATCCTCAAAGCATAGCTCGTTTACAATGAATGGATCTCCTGTTTTTTTCGCCGATCGAATTATTGAAACAAATGACTCTGTTGTATATATTGGTCCACTTTTCAACATTCGCTTTGTTTCTCTCTCGATTAAGGAATGTGCTGAATCCCCTTCGTTCTGTGTGTGTCCTTTTATGAGATATTTGTGGGTTATTGATTTTACATTTAAATTACTCACGGCGTATAAGTACAATCCAAGCATAAACTTATTTTTTTTGTTGTCCGGCACAATTGTCCGAATAGAATATGAGTTCAGTATCATCAGAAGTGTCTAAACTTTTAATATAGTTTAGTACACACGTACCTACTTCGTTAACTCCACGGTGGCCATTAGCTTCATCCCAAACAAAACATTGGCACTTATTCGTTTTTATGTCATAGATTGTAAAGTTAAAAACATAAGCTTTGATTTGTAGTAAAATGCAGAAATTTCACCTTTAGGCAATTGCATTACTGCTTGTAAATCGTACACAGCCACGAACGTGCTAGTGATTTTATTGTCTTTGTCATTTTTTTTCTCTTCTCTTGACAAATCCTTTTCACGCAAATGGTTCTCAAAAGTTCTTTCCTGCTTACTTTTTCCGCTTCATCCATGTTGCTGTAAGATGTGTATTCCTCACACAAGTCTTTCTTTGGTGTAAAAAATGAGATATTAAACTCCTCAGAAAAAATTCTATAAAAAGAAATGTAGGTGCAAAATGGGTCGTTTTTTTCCTTGGACATTTGCACATAATCTCTATAAATGCTAGCTACGGTTTTGTTCCCTTCAATAAAAGTTTTTGACGTATTCGCTCGCGTATAGTGGCTTTCAATTTTCGGTATTTTGTTAATGAATTCCGTAACTCCAGCTTTGATGTTTGAATCGATTTTCTTATGTTTGCCATGTTTTCCTCTTTGGTCAGGTAGTAGTACTTGGTTGGCAAGCTTGTCACGTTTTTCCAACACTGTCCTAATCGGACGATCATTAATATCGAGAGTATTTTTAAAAAACAGTTTGCATACGCGTACTGGATTTTCCCCTTTTTTAAAGAAATATGCAATATTTTTTTGGCGACGAGGTCTGGTTCCTCCGATACGCACATATCGGTATGTGGTTCGACAATTTTCATACAATTAGCAATATATTGTCGTTGGATTTCAATGTCTCCAAGTTCCCAGTACGAGATAAATAACTGTTTTCTTTCATTTTCATTAAAATTTTTGTAACATTTGAGCTTACAAGTCTCGGGACATGCTTTTTGAACTCGTCTTTCAGGTCTAACTTTTTGCCAAGAGTGTGTGATTCATATTGTTGACCACTATTTCTTTTCTTTTTAGTAATATTCTGTTTCCATTTTTCAGGATTTTTTTACTCTTTTTCGACCTTTTTTCAATGGACTACCTAAAATTAAAACAGAACTTGATGCATACGACATTTTAGGGCTAGAACATGTGAGTTGAACGTTAGAACTGGATGAACCTGGCTCTGAATTATCAGAACGCGTAGGTGTTTCGTAATTGCTGTCATATGTATCACTATTACCATTAGATGAATCCGGGCAGTAAGTTACATCTTCAATGGAATTGGCCACAGTCTTCCGAAAATGTTGATGATCTGGTTGAATTAGATGATGGTGATGATGGCAAGCAGCTGCTATGATCAGTCATATTTAAAATCCCTGAAAAAGTACGATTTTGATCTTCTATATTAATTCAAAATATATTTTTTTTATCCACAATATCGTAGCATTTTGAGTTATTGGCCGCTGATTTCAGCTATCGTTGACAAAATTATAAGTAATAACGGCATATTTGATTATAATAAAAAATTTAAATATTTTAAAAAGAAAATTTTATCAGAAATAACGTCATAAATAGAAATAGTTCGTCTGAGGAAAATATTTTTTTCAATAATAACGTTACATTTTGAACTATTGCTTTTTTGTTATACATATTTTTTTTCATATACACAGTCGTAACTCAAATAATGCACTTTATATGAAACTTCTTAAAATTAAAACGAACTTACCTTTTCACACATACGGACACAAAGCATAATAATTCGATATTTGAGAAAGCCGAGCAATCTGCACACGTTGACGGCTGCGGTGTAACTAAAATATGTCGTTATTATTAATAAAAAAAATTGAAACAAATGAAATGAAATAACGGCATATTCTATTCCCACGCGAAAAGTACACAAGATAAAATCATGAAATTAATATACAACATGTAGCGGAATAAAAAGAACATTTCTGCATCACTAACTCAAAAATCACGTTTTTTGACTTATGACGGTCTTCAAGTAAATGAGCGATATGTATATATATAATTTATATATATATATATATATATATATATATATATTTAATTTAACAAAAAAGTATATATATATATATATATATATATATAAGTATATATATATATATATATATATATATATATATATATATATATATATATATATATATATATATATATATAAGTGGAGAAAACGCAGTGAAAGTACTCCGATTTATTTACGGCTGTAAATGTACTGCATACTTTAACTGCATCTTAATTTGGAAAGCAGTATATTTTAAACAAGTTAGCGCAACAGATGGCACGGCTTTAAAATAAAATGAATTAACTATTTTAAGCACCTTTTACAGAGCTTTACAATAAATTTTATAATTTTCTATAAATTTATCCAGAGATGGGTACCTTTATATAATGTAAATAAGTTGGAGTCTTAAATTTGGTGTGGATTATTTTCAAAGCAAAATCGAACAAAGTATTGTCAGGACGCACACAACGTATGTGAATAATAAAAATAGTTTTTTATCTTATTTATGTACATATATCTATGATTTAATTTAAGAAAATAGTTCAATTTCCATTCTAAGCTGGCGTTAACGTGACTTCTTGTATATATATATTTTTTTTTTTTTGATTATTTTTAAAAAATATTGACAAAAAATAGTTCAAAAAGTTCAATTTCAGTTGTCCGATTTTTGTTAGGAATTTCTAAAGCTGAAAAGACGATTTTTTTATTTTCTATCAGGAAATTTACGATTTTTTCCTAAATTCACCCTGGATGTAGTACTTGGGTAGCAGAGTTGTCCACTTTATAATTTTTAAAAGGACTGAAAGCACTAATAATTTTTTTGTGTTAATTTTTAGTACTGTTTTTATATATAGAGTTTGACTTTTATCAAGCTAAATTTTTGGTAAAAAATATCAAGAAGAATAAGTATATTTTTTTTTTTAAACCTTACAAATAAATAACCAAAAGTAACAAAAAATAAAACAAAGTAAAACCTTAATACATTAATACATTAGTTTTTTAAAAAATAATAGAACAAAAACGTTTACAATAAATAAATAAAAAAACATTTTAAATTTATTTAAATTCAGCATAGTAAGTTTTAAGGACACCACAAATATTAAAAATTACAAATCAGTTAATTTTTTTTTGTAATACATTCTTATGTTGGTTGAGTATGGATAAACAAAACTGCCTGGCTCACGATGTCGAAAGAGTTCTTTGCTACAATTGTATTTAAAACAAGAACTAAAAGTGTGCTAGTTTTCAAACGTTTGTTTTTTCTCAAATTAAATTTAGTGTCACTAAAGGTGTGTTTACATTGAGTGTACAAGTCATATGTACTGTCAAAATTGCTATCCATATGGAATTTCATGCGTATGTCAAAATTAGTGTTTTACACATGGTTTATAATTTTTGTGTTTAAACGTACACATGTTACGTACATATGACATAACCTCCTATTATTAAAAACAAAAATCAAATATTAAAAACAGCTGGTTTTCAAAGTGTGGTTTAGATGGATTATTTTTTAAAATTATTAGTCTATATAATAAAACTAATAATATTAGCTTTATTGGGACTTGATGTAATAAGTTATTAGCCAATTTTGCATATTTTTGCCGCCATTTCATTTTATTAGAAACCCGCTAGTGATGTCAACTATGCAAAGAACTAACATTTTGTATTATCATTTGGGAGCTTCTACAACAGTACAATTAATATCATTTGAACTATATCAGCAACAATTAAATGAATAATTTTGTTGATGTTAATGTCTATTTATTTTCGCTCTTTTTTATTAGGAATAAAATATTTTTTATCCTAATTCTTATGACAATAAAAAAAATTAAATTTCTTTAAAAAGCCGTTGCTTTTGAAAATGAAAGAACGCCATTTTATTTTATTTAAAGATTTCGAATGGCGTTAAAAAAATCACTAGCCGTAAAGGACTTATTATTTTGTGGTCTTATTGCATGTAAGTTTAATAAAGTTTTGGTATGCGCCAATGTAGCTGTCTCATTTTCAAAGGCAATGTTTGATGAAAACGTTGATTTTCTTTTACTGGAATGTAATTATAATACAAAAAAATTGAATAGTTTACTTACTTACATATATAAATATTTTATTTCAATATCATTTCATTCTTCTTTGGTATAGCAAAACAAAAAACCAAAAAAAAGACTAAAATTAAATTGAATTTAAAAGTAAAAAGTGGAAAAAGAAAGAAAGAAATTACAATACTTATATTTCCTAGGTTACATAGCGTAGATTTTTCACCATAGTTGCAGTATCATTGCTAAATTCTGATAATGCTTCTTAATATATGTATTGCAATATAAAAAATAGAACTATTCAACATGGATTAAAAACATAAAATTTTGTTAATTTGTAATAAGATTTAAGTTTTATTCATTTTTTTCGCAAAATGGAGTTCTCTCAAAAGCAACGGCTCAATTAAGTGATTTGCAGCAGTTTCGATACCCACAATACCTCAATTGCATTTTTTTGTCCTACAGTCCAAAGTTGTTAATTAGGTAATATTACAGTTTACACAGTTACCGTCTTAAAAAAGATTTGAAAAATAATGTACTATAGTACATTTAAACTTGTAAATAAAGACTTTTATTTAAAAAAAAAAAAAAAAAAAAAAAAAAAATTAATTTAATTCAGTCTTTAGTAGTACCGGTAATATAGATAAGCACACCTTGCCTTTCATCACTATACATTTATGAAATTGTGTTCTCAACTTCTATTAAAATTGAGTCATTCGTATAAAAATGTCCCTTATACCTTTCTGGCCCTAGTTTTGAAAAGAGACGTATCCCAATGGACCCACAAAAATAAAGATCTGTCTATGTTTTAAATATCATTAAATTCGATTTGGCCGTGATTGACGTACAAATAATCAAATTTACAAATAGATATATAATATATGTATCTATATTATATAACATAACTTTATTATTAATATCACCTATGAGGTATCGATATAAATCTTCGAACATTAAGTTACTAACAAAAGTTAGAATAATGATGTTGTTTAATTTTAAACACCTTAAATTCATGATAAAAATGTATGAGCGGAGTTTTTGAAAATAAAAGTGAACATCACTGAAAACAGCTGTTGTCATATAGTTTTACACATCAAATAGAGCGTGATTTAAATAAAAAACTAACACATGTTATTGCACGTAGATAAATAACATATGTTATGTTTCAAGAGGTTTACATTATGTGTATAGATTTACATATGGAAAATTTGACATTCCATATGACTTGTACACTCAATGTCAACACACCTTAAAGAGGAAAAACAGTACCAAAAAAAGCACTGACCAGTGTTGCCGTTGGAAATTATTTTTTGACTAAAATTTTCCCAAAAATGGACCAAAACCGTTTGCATCGGACCAAATTTAAAAACTCAATTAATATACCAATTAATGTTTTTTAAAAAACATTTTATTAAGTAAAATAAAGGTTTGAAACATAATTTATTTGATTTAAATAATTCAGGTATGAAAAAAATATATATATAATGAAATTTATAAATAACTACATTTAAAATGCCGAGAACTACAATAATCTTATTCAGTCTTTTTGTGTATGTATCTTACATTAACCTTTAAAAAAGAGTAATGAAACATAACACATTTTATATGATTATTGGCATGTATAAAATACATTAATGCCAACCATTTTTTTAATCTGTTTGAGATCATTTTTAGGACAAAAAAGTTAATTATAAAAAATTATTTAAGTAAAATATTTTATTTGCACTTAGTGTGGATTATTTATTTTAATAGTTTTTTTGCAAGACATAATACTGTTGATAGTATTTACTTTCTTAATTTGGTTTTTATAAGCGATAGAGTTAAAAATTTGCGTTCAGCTGCAGCGAAGCTATGTGGCAGAGATAACAAATTAAATATAAAATTAGAAATATTTCCAAAACATTTTTCATTTAACCTGTTTTTTATTGATGCTATTTCTTGCCAAAAGTCATTAATATTTAAATTAGCGGATATTTTTATTTCGCTGAGCCGCAGCAAATTCCATTCTGCTACTATTAAATCAGGATCACATTCAATTAGTTTAGGAAACTTTTAAAACGTCGTTAATACTTAATTTGTTTATCGGTATGTTAAAACTTTGAATATAAGAGATGTTTGCCGTACATTAAAAATAAAAAGAAAATAGAATGAAAAATTATAAACGACAAAATGTACCAAAATTTCATAATTTTTTGGACCAAATTTGGTCCAATTGGACCAAATGGACGGCAACGCTCGCACTGACGCAAAACTTCTTTGCGTCGAAAATTTAAAAAAGCACTAATAACAGTGCTATTAACCAGGGTTGTCAGATTTTTTTTCACCTATTTCGCCAAAATCGATGTGAAAAATCGCCAAAATCACCAAAACAGCTTTTTGTTAAAAATTGCCTCTAATATATACAATATTTTTTATTTTTAACAAATCACAATAAATATTTTAAACCAAAATAGCTAAAATTCGCCAAAAATAGAAAAAAAGTCGCCAAAATGTATAAATATTTTGTTTTTATTTAAAATGATTATTGAGCACGAGAAAGGTAAAGTTTTTACTTAAAACAATGAAAAATCGTGGATATTATAATAAATGGAAACCTGAACATACCCATCATTAAGGTATTTTTCACAGCGTTCTTTTTAAGAACAATACTTATTCAACATTACTAAAGATTAATAGTGTGTGCCACAAGCCCTATTTTAATTCATAAAATTTATAGCATGTGTTTCGCAGTCGAATTGTGGTGTAATTCATAATTGAAATTGGTCTTTCTATCCAGTAATTACCAGCACATAAATTTAAATATAATCAAATTTTACTTTAAAATTATTTACTTGAAAAAAATTTGTAAAAAATATTCTTTCAACTTAGAATAAAACGAATTTAATCCTTACTTCAAAACTTTCTTTATATGTAAAAAATAAGTATAAAAAATTCATTGGAATAACCAGCACACCAAGTACAAAACTAATGTAGCTGTACATAATTAGATAGAATATCACATTTTTTAAAACAAAAGTGAATATTTTCTATTATGATTCATAAGTATCCAAAAGTATGTTAAGATTTAAACAAAAAATTTTGTTTGTAATAAGGAATTGTAACATTTTAAAATCGAAAGATTTTTGTAAACATACATATGAAAGTTGTAGTCAAGCTTAAGTTCTTTTTATTCTCTCTAAGAAACAATAATTCAAATTACAAATTAAGTGATAATATTAAAAAAAAAATTTGGAAAATTTTAATTTTTAGAGCCAGCAGAGCGGAATGTACATTTTCTAGATAGTCCGTCATCAGCAATCATCGTATCTATCAACTTTGGGTAGAGTTAAATTGTAAAATTTAAATAAAGTTTCCAGAATAAAATCATATTTATGTAGATATGAAAAACATTTCTAAATATGAAAATGGAAAGCTATTCGTGAACATTAAATAAATTTATACGTTTCGAAAGTTTCCGGTTTCCAGAAGTAAAATAATATTTAAATATGAAAAACAATTTACTTTTGAAACTTAATTTTTTTTGTTATCCATTTTGATATTTCTTAATTCAGTTCCAAATGTTGACCAAGTCAATGAAAAATCACCAACTAATTCAAAAATTTCCAAAAAGTCGCCATGTCGCCAAATCCAAAATTTGATCGCCAAATAAGAATTAAAATCGCCACATTTGGCGAGAAATCGCCATATCTGACAACCCTGCTATTAGCACTGAGTTAAAATAAAAGAGTCAATAAATGCACTCAAGAGAACTTTTAGGAGGTGAGTACCAAGGCATATTAAATATGCCTTGGTGAGTACAAAACAAGACAAGTTTTATTTGCCGGTGAGAGCACAACGTCAAATATAACAACTTTGACAACTTATTACCACATGTAACATAATACATTTTGACAATCTGTTAGCACAAAAGAGAACAGAAAAAACAATCTGCTGCTATCTCGCTCCAACCTGTTAATAACAATTTGCCTCGCTCCAAAATGAGATTTTTCTTAAGTTCTTTGGGTTTAGTATTGTGTAATATGCCTTGCTTTGGGTTTAGTAGGGTTCTCTTTGCTTTAGTATACAAAAAATCATTGTTGGGAATGTGTTGTTAGTGAGTTTTGTTGTAGTATTACACACTTTTATTTAATTGTGGATAATTAAAGTGGTAGACTAGAAAAGTTTGTTGATTCAAAATAAAATGTCGGAAATTAGCATTGATGTATGGGATTATTTCGATAATCTTAAAAGTGAACGAATTGCAGCGTGTAAACTATGCAGACAACGTGTAAAAAATCATCGCACTGCTGCTTTAAACCATCATTTGCGGAAGTATCATAGCAAAAAAAGTGAAATATGGAAGTATTTTGTTAACATTGCTGGGGAAGGTTTTGCAGAATGTCTGGAATGTAAACAACGAGTAAGGAACAATCACAGCTCAAATTTAATAGAGCACATGCAGAAATCGCATAATATTGAAATATGTGATTTTACAAGTGCAATCAAATTGAAGAAAACAATGTCTGAGAGCATTACAACAACTGCAAGTGCTATAGACTTAACAGAAACAGAGGACAATTCAAGAACCAACGTATCGGATGAAGAAATGCCTGTGGCATTTGAAGAAGTCGACATTGTAAACTTGGAAAAACATGTGGAATCAATTAGCGACGAAAATCAGGACAATATCTTAAAAAAGCGTAGCATTAGTAGATCGCCTGACTTAAATAGACTTCAGCACAAGAGAGCGAAAACCCTTATTGATATAAATGTAGAAGATAAAGTCATTAAGGCTGCGGTATGGGGTTTGATGGTAGACGAGGGAGTAGAACCTTCACTTTTCAGCTCTAAGAATATGCAGGGTCTAATACAGCCTATTTGCGAGGCCATTTCCAAAAACAAGGAAAAGAAGTTTAAAATAGGGGAGGAAGAAAGCGAGAAAGCATTATGTCTAGCGGCTGAACATTTGCGTAAAAAATTTTCCAAAGATCTAGATTGGCGATTGCTATCGTTGAAAATTGATATGGATCTTAACGGCCCACCAAAAACGTTTTGTGTTAGTGCCTGCTTTATGCATGAAGGAAAAATACAAAAACGAGTTCTAGGAGTTATAGATCTACATGACGATGCTCAGCTTACAGAGGACCACGTTAAAAACATTTTACATAAATTTAATATAGACATCTATCAAATTATATTTGCTTGTTGGGATAATACGAAACCTCAATATAATAAATTTGTTAAAAACTCTGAATATTTGAAAGAAATAGTTAACTTAGATGAAAACGCTGAAATACATTTTGGAGACATAAAGTTTGAGCGTTATGTAGGCACCATAGCACATCTCTGTCTCCTGGACATTTTTAAAAATAACGATATTTATCAGCTCTTTTTGGAGTGCCGAAATGTCGTCAAGTACATTAGTAATGAATCCAATGGCTTTTACGAAATTTTTCAGAAAAGTAATTTAACTATGCCTCAACTAGATTCACCTTGGAAATGGGGTTCTACTTACAAAATGTTGCAAAATCTCCAAGAAGCTCGCAGTGTTTTGGAAAATGAAAACTATCCTATACTCGAACTGACGGAGGACCAGTTTACAATCAATAATAATTTTTGGCTTTTGGTTGATGCTTTTTGTGAATCGTTAAAATTTTTGCATAAATCTATAACTAAGTACTATACCGAGGAATTGCACTTTGGAGACTGCTACGCCCAATGGTTAAAATGCAAACTGCTAACAGGACAACTAGTCACAAAAGATAATTCACAAAATGAATATGTAAAGATGTTTTCATCTGAGTTACAGAAATGTATTGAGATAAGAACAAAAGATATCTTATCTAAAGATGCTTTCCTAGCTTGCCTCTATTTGGATCCTCGCTTTCAACATACATTAAGTTTACCAGAGAAGTCAAAAGCAGTCGAATGTTTAAACAAGTTATGGAGTCGTTCTAAATTTTATAGTCCCGATGTTCCTTCTGCGGGATCTTTAAAGAACAGCGTAAAGCCTGAGGACTTATGTAATGACGAAGATAAATTCCTTAATGAATTTTTATGCCAGGACGCACAGAAAACTTCTTCTACAACTGACGATTTTCACACAAAAATCGAGAGACTAAAATTGCCATTTAAACCGGTAGATACGAACATTTCATTGTTTTGGGATTCACAAAAATCAATTGATCCGGAAATGTTCTTCATAAGTAATATTTGTTTGGCTATACCAACAACACAGGTAAGTTTAAATAATCGGAATACACTTTATTTAGTCTATCATTTTTACAAACTTTTAAATATACATAATTATCAATATCTATGAATATTATATTTTTAGAATTATAATCAAAATCTTTACGCACATCTATATAAAAAGAAGAAAAACTCAAAAATAACAACAGTAACAAGGGACAATCTAGTACTCGTTCGTTTGAATTCTCATGTTTTCGAGGATAATCTTGAGCAGTTTGGCATATTTCGTGAAGAAGATGAAGCTCTACAAGAAATTAAAAAAACTTACGCTGATGAGACGGCAATTATACTTTAAGGATGCAATTTAATTGCAGAAACTTAACATACAAATATGTACATACTTATATTGAATATGCTATATTATTGCTTTTTCAAATAAAATGTGTTCACAAACATTTGCGGTACACTTATGTATTTAAAAAAAATAAGTTTTTATCAAGACATAGGTATTTATCCAGCTAAAACCATAAAGAACCTACCTAATGGATAAATCTTTTAGAACAGCTGTTTAATTACATGTGTGCTAAATTATAAACTTCTATTAGAATAAAACAAAACAAATTTTACACAAAATTCATAATAACGTGTCATCAAGTGCATGCTTTTCTGAAACCAAATATAACGTACCATCCAACACTCATGCTAATAGGCCGTTCAGGCTGCAACGAAATTAAGTAATTTCGAGCTGAAATTACGAATGAAATCTAGAGTATTCAGACTGGCCTCTTTGACAGAGCCAAGATAGCGTAGATTTTGGGAATTTAAAAACCCAATTGGGAAAAATAAATACCGCCTTATTGGGAATAGCGTAGATTTTAGGTATATATAGTTAAAAAAAGGGAAAATGGTTGTTGATTTTCCATGGAAACCATGATACTCCCAGAAAAAATTACCATATGTTATATATCTTGAAAATATAGACTAATGAACATTTTAGTTTAATTGCTCTTATTATCCGTCGAGCCGTTCCCGAGAAAAGTGGCTTCATCCCTAATGGTAAAAAAATACCGTTGCTGATTTTTCCCATGGAAACTCGAAAGGAGACTTACTAAGTCCCCTTTCACAATAGACAGAAATAGGGCAAACAGACGAGATTGTGAAAAAGGATAATAATTGTGATTTCAAAAAATCTGTTTTACAAAAAGCATTTTCGGGAATGTCAAAAAAACATGTAAAACAGTACTCATAGATAGTATTGCAAAATGTTTTATTTAAAGTGACTAATGGCGTTTTCTTTTCTGACAAAAATGTTGCATATATTTTACACTTATTAAATTTTCGTGTCCTTTTCCACAAAAAATGTCAGTGTGAAAAAACATCATGTTCCTTTCTAAATATGTCGCACCAGAACCAGGTAAATATGCTACATTTTTTACATTCAACTTTTATTTAGTGTGAGATATACATACCCATGGTATGTTGGGTATGTATATCTCACAAAGCAATCAAACCACAATACAACTTGTGAATAAGCTTATAGATAATAGTCTGTTTTAATTTTTTTTAACAATGATTAAGAAACTATTATTATACACAAATGTTTGTAAACAATTCGTTTTCTTTCTTGTCATAATTTTTTTTCTGAAAAACTTAAAAATAAATGTACAAAATAGAGAAATTAATGTTTTGGATTAGGCTGCTACACCACAAATTAATAGTTTAAATTTCATTGGCGGATCTACTAAGAGTTCTTGTTATTGCAGCTTAGGATCTCTTAAAGCGTCTCATTTGTGGTACTTCTTTGTGGGCAATCTTAAAAAATGTGGTTAATAGTGAGTATCTATGAGCAAGCTATGTGTGCTAAATTTTGTATTTACTATTCTGGAAAGATGTGATTTGAGAAAACTTGATTATGTGCTCCATTGCTTTTCATATTTCTTTAGGTGAACATTTTTGTGGAAATTAGCCACAAATTACATATAAGTACATACATACAAATATACATTATTTGCGAATATAAGTCTACAATTATGTAAAGACGATTATTTAAAGAAAATTAAAAAAATTAATAAAATATTGTTTCTGTAAGATTATTCTACAATTACAAATAGGTTAAGCTTTTCTTAATCATGTACATATAATATTTTCATAAGGGTTCCGTTTTGATTTTTCTACAAGTGTTACGATATCATTTTTCAATTAATTTCTTAAAACTTTCTTAAGCTTAAGGCTTATATTTATAAGCTTTTTAAAATATTTTTCACAAGCCATTTGGTATGTTGGGTATGTACATACATACATATGTATGTATGTATATTTTTAGAAATATTTTTTTTTAATGAAAGCAAGAATTTTATTTTGAATTTAAATGTCCATGTGTTAATTGTATTATTTTATACATCACATAGACCATGGTAAAATAATACAGGTATATTCAAGGCGAATTCATAAAAACTAAAGTGCAATTCACTAACTGTTAACGATCTAACACTTGTAAAAAATATCAACATGTTTTTTGCTTGCACTAACTCATTTGCGATTCACTAACCTATGGTTAACAAATGAAGAATACAAACCAAAATGAATGACAATGCTGCTAAACAAAATGGCAAAATAGCGAAAAGAACAAAGAGAAATGAAAAATAATAAACAAAACTTTCCACACAAGTGCTTTAAATTTTGTTTTTATACCCTTCACCACAGGTGGAAAGGGTATATATAAGTTTGTCATTCCGTGTGTAATTTCTACAATATTCATTTCCGACCCCATAAAGTATACATATTCTGTCCGTCTGTCCGTGTTAGTGTGGTAATTTCATTTGCCAAGGCACCAGAAGAGATACAAAAAATTTAAGCACACCAATCTGTCAGGCATAGTTTCGAAAATTTTGGTATTGCAATTCAGCAACATCGGATCATTCCTTTGGAGGCTACGGGCCAAAAACCATGCCCACCTATATTTTTTTACTTCTTTTTTAATTTTTTTCGGCTTTAATGATTCTGTTTTGCCTTTTTTATCAAATAAATATTAGACTGCGACAGGTAGATCGCAAGGAGTGCATACAGATCTCGGGGGATCAATAACCCCCTGCGAGGGGCGATTTATGTTTGTTTTTAGATTGGTAGGGTTTTTCTGCTTTGATTTGTATTAGAGACCTTAATAGAAAGCAATACGCATAGAGGTAGCCAATGGACCCACAGGGTACCCACTGACAAATAGGAGCAGTTAAAAGGACCCCCCATGTGTCAATATGATGAAATTTTTTTGTAAGGATTTCTTTTTGCTTTGGTCTGACCATTCTAACTCAATATAGATTGGAGAAAGGTCCAAAATTTAACAAAAAAATTTCAATAAAATTTAAAAAATTTTTTTTTTTAAAAAACATTTTAAAATTCTGTTTCAAAAATATTTACAAAAAAATTTGCAAAGCATTTTCAAAACGATATTTTACAGAAAAATTTTAAAATTTTTTTCAAAAATATTTACAAAGCATTTTCAAAAAGATATTTTACAGAAAAATATTCGAAAAAAAATTTAAAAAAAAAATATTTTTACAAAAAATTTTTGCACACAATTTTCGAAAAATTAAAACAAAAATTTTAATATTTCTTTGAAAATGAAAATCATGACTAACATAACATATTTAATATTAAGAATATACATATTATTGTATGTGTGTATATAGAGTAACATATTCCTTTAAATGCGTTTGATTTTTAAATAGATGATATCTCTGTTTTAAAACCTAGGTGCATTAAACACATAGACATCATCAGAATACCGACTACAAACTGTCAAAAATGAAACGTTGTGGCTGTCGTTAACTTGGCTAATTTCTATTTTATTCAACAAAAGAAAATGTCACAAAATTGCAAATTAAAAATTCATATGCAAAAAAAAGTTTTGGAGGAAATATTTATAATTTTTTGAAAAAGTTTTTTAATTTTATAAAAACAAAATAAGTATTTCTACAACAATGTCAGAGTTTACGCTGTAGCTGTCGGCTGCAATATCAATTTTTTTAACTCATGAATAATGATTTTTTCTCATACGAATTTATTTAAGTAAAGAGTCAACAATATGGATAATGCTGTACATGTCTGTATAAATCAAATCACCGTGGTGAAGGGTATAGAAGATTCGGCACGGCCGAATATAGCACTTTTACTTGTTTTTTTTAAATTTTATTTCTAAAAAATTGTTCAAATTCATTTTTTTAAGGTAGGTAAAATACATATGTATGTGTTTTAATTATAAATATTAATTATTGAGAATATTTTACGTCTAATGGTCTACTTTATCTTTTGATATTTTGATAAAGTAAACGACGCAAAAACAGTTGTAGTTAAAAGAAACTGACGAAATGCATTGTTTATCTTTAACAGCTAAATTTTGTTTTTGAGTCATAAGCCACCTTTTCATAGACCGGGTCACATATATTTTTCTTTTGTAAACATTGTAAGTTAAATAAAGGATTGAATAAAATACAGCAGTTAGCTCACATTGCACTGAGTAATGTAATTTTTATACCCTTCACCACAGGTGGAAAGGGTATATATAAGTTTGTCATTCCGTGTGTAATTTCTACAATATTCATTTCCGACCCCATAAAGTATATATATTCTGGATCCTTATACATAGAGAAGTTGATTAAGCAATGTCCGTCTGTCCGTCCGTCCGTCTATCCGTGTTAGTGTGGTAATGTCATTTGCCAAGGCACCAGAAGAGATACAAAAAATTTAAGCACAGCAATCTGTCAGGCATAGTTTCGAAAATTTTGGTATTGCAATTCAGCAACATCGGATCATTCCTTTGGAGGATGTGGGCCAAAAACCACGCCCACCTATATTTTTTTCACGTTTTTTCAGGTTTTTTTTTAATTTTTTTCAGCTTTAATGATTCTGTTTTGCCTTTTTTTCTCAAATAAATATTAGACTGCGACAGGTAGATCGCAAGGAGTACATACAGATCTCGGGGGATCAATAACCCCCTGCGAGGGACGATTTTTGTTTGTTTTTAGATTGGTAGGGTTTTTCTGCTTTGATTTGTATTAGTGAGCTTAATAGTAAGCAATACACATAGAGGTAGCCAATGGACCCACAGGGTACCCACTGATAAATAGGAGCAGTTAAAAGGACCCCATGTGTGAATATGAGGAAATTTTTTTTTGTAAGGATTTTTTTTTGCTTTAGTCTGACCATTCTAACTCAATATAGATTGGAGAAAGGTTCAAAATTTAACAAAAAAATTTCAATCAAATTTTAAAAAAAAAATTTTTTAAAAAAAAATTTAAAATTTTCTGTTTTGTTTTGCCTTTTTTTGTCAAATAAATATTAGACTGCGACAGGTAGATCGCAAGGAGTGCATACAGATCTCGGGGGATCAATAACCCCCTGCGAGGGGCGATTTTTGTTTGTTTTTAGATTGGTAGGGTTTTTCTGCTTTGATTTGTATTAGAGACCTTAATAGAAAGCAATACGCATAGAGGTAGCCAATGGCCTCACAGGGTACCCACTGATAAATAGGAGCAGTTAAAAGGACCCCCCATGTGTCAATATGAAGAAATTTTTTTTTTGTAAGGATTTTGTTTTTGCTTTAGTCTGACCATTCTAACTCAATATAGACTGCAGATAGGTCCTAAATTTAACAAAAAAATTTCAATCAAATTTTTGAAAAAAAAATTTTAAAATTTTTTTTCAAAAATATTTACAAAGCATTTTGTAAACAAAAAGATATTTTACAGAAAAATATTCGAAAAAATTTTTTTTTTTAAAATTTCAAAAAAATTTTCGAATAAAATTTCACAAAAAATTTTTAAAAAAATATTTTTACAAAAAATTTTTAGACTCAATTTTCGAAAAATTAAAACAAAAATTTCAATATTTCTCTGAAAATTAATATTATGAGTGTAACGTAACATATTTTTAATATTAAGAATATACATATGTATGTATAATATAGAGTAACATATTTTTATACCCTTCACCACAGGTGGAAAGGTATATATAAGTTTGGCATTCCGTGTGTAATTTCTACAATATTCATTTCCGACCCCATAAAGTATATATATTCTGGATCCTTATACATAGAGAAGTTGATTAAGCGATGTCCGTCTGTCCGTCTGTCCGTCCGTCCGTCTGTCCGTGTTAGCGTGGTAATGTCATTTGCCAAGGCACCAGAAGAGATACAAAAAATTTAAGCACACCAATCTGTCAGGCATAGTTTCGAAAATTTTGGTATTGCAATTCAGCAACATCGGATCATTCCTTTGGAGGATGCGGGCCAAAAACCACGCCCACCTATATTTTTTTCACGTTTTTTCAGGTTTTTTTTTTAATTTTTTTCAGCTTTAATGATTCTGTTTTGCCTTTTTTTCTCAAATAAATATTAGACTGCGACAGGTAGATTGCAAGGAGTACATACAGATCTCGGGGGATCAATAACCCCCTGCGAGGGACGATTTTTGTTTGTTTTTAGATTGGTAGGGTTTTTCTGCTTTGATTTGTATTAGTGAGCGTAATAGAAAGCAATACACATAGAGGTAGCCAATGGACCCACAGGGTACCCACTGATAAATAGGAGCAGTTAAAAGGACCCCATGTGTCAATATGAGGAAATTTTTTTTTTGTAAGGATTTTTTTTGCTTTAGTCTGACCATTCTAACTCAATATAGATTGGAGAAAGGTTCAAAATTTAACAAAAAAATTTCAATCAAATTTTTAAAAAAAAAATTTTAAAAAATTTAAAAAAAAAAATTTTAAAAAATTTAAAAAAAAAAATTTAAAATTTTTTTTCAAAAATGTTTACAAAAAAGTTTACAAAGCATTTTCAAAAAGATATTTTACAGAAAAAAATTCGAAAAAAAATTTTTTTAAAAAAATTTCCAAAAAATTTTCGAATAAAATTTTACAAAAAATGTTTAAAAAATTATTTTTACAAAAAATTTTTACACACAATTTTCGAAAAATTAAAACAAAAATTTCAATATTTCTTTGAAAATGAAAATCATGCCTGTAACATAACATATATTTACATTATTTATTTTTATTCACGCATGATTCCTTTTGAAAATTTATTTAAGTAAATATTTTATGAGTATAAAATATTTATTTTCAAAAAATATAATCGAAATTGATTACTATGGGGAAAGCATATCCAGATAGCTATTTCGCTAGTGCTCAAATAGCTCATCAGTGGATTTTTCCCAATTTTTCTGAATAAAAACTCAGATTCTTATGCTTAAAACTTAATAGACTAAATGAGAAGTTCAATCAGTCTAGAAAGAAAGCCAAATCTAAATTTCTAAACAAAATAAAAAACCATAGTAACCATTTCAATTTCAACAAGTTTATTTTATTCTTCTTTCAATTTTCTACATTAAGGGTTTCCATTGGATACCATTCATAATGTATCAAAAAGAGTTATGAAAAACAAAAATAAAAATATAAATTAAAAAATTAAAAATACGAAAATCGTATTTACTCAGCGTGCGCATGCTGTTATATACAAAAAATTATATTTGGAATCGGTTCTATACATTATTTATTTTTATTCACGCATGATTCCTTTTGAAAATAAATATTATTATATTATTATATTTTTTGAAAATAAATATTTTATACTCATAAAATATTTATTTAAATAAATTTTCAAAAGGAATCATGCGTGAATCAAAATAAATAATGTATAGAACCGATTCCAAATATAATTTTTTGTATATAACATATATTTAATATTAAGAATATACATATGTATGTATGTGTGTATATAGAGTAACATATTTTTATACCCTTCACCACAGGTGGAAAGGGTATATATAAGTTTGTCATTCCGTGTGTAATTTCTACAATATTCATTTCCGACCCCATAAAGTATATATATTCTGGATCCTTATACATAGAGAAGTTGATTAAGCGATGTCCGTCTGTCCGTCTGTCCGTGTTAGCGTGGTAATGTCATTTGCCAAGGCACCAGAAGAGATACAAAAAATTTAAGCACACCAATCTGTCAGGCATAGTTTCGAAAATTTTGGTATTGCAATTCAGCAACATCGGATCATTCCTTTGGAGGATGCGGGCCAAAAACCACGCCCACCTATATTTTTTTCACGTTTTTTCAGGTTTTTTTTAATTTTTTTCAGCTTTAATGATTCTGTTTTGCCTTTTTTTCTCAAATAAATATTAGACTGCGACAGGTAGATCGCAAGGAGTACATACAGATCTCGGGGGATCAATAACCCCCTGCGAGGGACGATTTTTGTTTGTTTTTAGATTGGTAGGGTTTTTCTGCTTTGATTTGTATTAGTGAGCTTAATAGAAAGCAATACACATAGAGGTAGCCAATGGACCCACAGGGTACCCACTGATAAATAGGAGCAGTTAAAAGGACCCCATGTGTCAATATGAGGAAATTTTTTTTTTGTAAGGATTTTTTTTTGCTTTAGTCTGACCATTCTAACTCAATATAGATTGGAGAAAGGTTCAAAATTTAACAAAAAAATTTCAATCAAATTTTTAAAAAAAAAAATTTTAAAAAATTTTTTAAAAAAAATTTTTAAATTTTTTTTACAAAGCATTTTCAAAAAGATATTTTACAGAAAACTATTCGAAAAAAAAAATTTTTAAAAAATTTTCCAAAAAATTTTCGAATAAAATTTTACAAAAAATTTTTAAAAAAAATATTTTTACAAAAAATTTTTACACACAATTTTGGAAAAATTAAAACAAAAATTTCAATATTTCTTTGAAAATCAAAATCATGACTGTAACATAACATATGTTTAATATTAAAAATATACATATGTATGTATGTGTGTATATAGAGTAACATATTCTTATACCCTTCACCACAGGTGGAAAGGGTATATATAAGTTTGTCATCCCGTGTGTAATTTCTACAATATTCATTTCCGACCCCATAAAGTATATATATTCTGGATCCTTATACATAGAGAAGTTGATTAAGCGATGTCCGTCTGTCCGTCCGTCCGTCTGTCCGTGTTAGTGTGGTAATGTCATTTGCCAAGGCACCAGAAGAGATACAAAAAATTTAAGCACACCAATCTGTCAGGCATAGTTTCGAAAATTTTGGTATTGCAATTCAGCAACATCGGATCATTCCTTTGGAGGCTACGGGCCAAAAACCACGCCCACCTATATTTTTTTACGTTTTTTACGTTTTCTTTTTAATTTTTTTCGGCTTTAAAGATTCTGTTTTGCCTTTTTTTGTCAAATAAATATTAGACTGCGACAGGTAGATCGCAAGGAGTGCATACAGATCTCGGGGGATCAATAACCCCCTGCGAGGGGCGATTTTTGTTTGTTTTTAGATTGGTAGGGTTTTTCTGCTTTGATTTGTATTAGAGACCTTAATAGAAAGCAATACGCATAGAGGTAGCCAATGGACCCACAGGGTACCCACTGACAAATAGGAGCAGTTAAAAGGACCCCCCATGTGTCAATATGATGAAATTTTTTTTTTGTAAGGATTTCTTTTTGCTTTAGTTTGACCATTCTAACACAATATAGATTGGAAAAAGGTCCAAAATTTAACAAAAAAATTTCAATCAAATTTTTAAAAAAAATTAAAAAAAAAAATTTTTCAATTTTTTTTCAAAAATATTTACAAAAAAATTTACAAAGCATTTTCAAAAAGATATTTTACAGAAAAATATTCGAAAAAAAAATTTTTTAAAAAATTTTCCAAAAAATTTTCGAATAAAATTTTACAAAAAATTTTTAAAAAAATATTTTTACAAAAAATTTTTACACATAATTTTGGAAAAATTAAAACAAAAATTTCAATATTTCTTTGAAAATCAAAATCATGACTGTAACATAACATATGTTTAATATTAAAAATATACATATGTATATATGTGTGTATATAGAGTAACATATTTTTTTAAATGAGTTTGATTTTTAAATAGATGATATCTCTGAATAATGATTTTTTCTCATGAATAATGATTTTTTCTCATACGACTTTATTTAAGTAAAGAGTCAACAATATGGATAATGCTGTACATGTCTGTATAAATAAAATCACCGTGGTGAAGGGTATAGAAGATTCGGCATGGCCGAATATAGCACTTTTACTTGTTTTAAATGCGTTTGATTTTTTAATATAGGATATCTACGTTTTAAAACCTAGGTGCATTAAACACATAGACATCATCAGAATACCGACTACAAACTGTCAAAAATGAAACGTTGTGGCTGTCGTCAACTTAGGCTAATTTCTATTTTATTCAACAAAAGAAAATGTTACAAAATTGTAACTTGCAAATTCACAAACAAAAAGTTTTGGAGGAAATATTTATAATTTTTTGAAAAAGTTATTTAATTTTATAAAATCAAAATAAGTATTTCTACAACAATGTCAGAGTTTACGATGTAGCTGTCGTCTTCAATATCATTAAGTAGCTGACAACACGGCAAACGGAATTTGTTTTCATTTGTCTTCTATTTTTTTAACTTATGAATAATGATTTTTTCTCATACGAATTTATTTAAGTAAAGAGTCAACAATATGGATAATGCTGTACATGTCTGTATAAATAAAATCACCGTGGTGAAGGGTATAGAAGATTCGGCACGGCCGAATATAGCACTTTTACTTGTTATTACTAATTTTAAGTGCGGGAACAGAGTTTTATACAAGGTTTGACATTTTCAGATAAGCAAATTTAAACAGCTGTTCTAACAGCTGTACCTGTATTATTATGCCATGACATAGATAAATGTAAAATCAGTTTGTTTTTGTGTTGTTTTGAAATCATGCAAAAGTTAACACTTTGCAAGGGTTGGATGATCCATAAAAAGTATAACCTATTAATATGGCAAATTTTTTTTCCAGAAAAGAAAACGCCACAAGATATAATTTGAAAAAGCAGTAAAATTTTATGATAATTCAGGTCATTTTCGATGTGAAAAACTAATGTAATTAGTGTAAATTCCCAAACATTTGGGAATTTCCCTAGATAAAAACAGGTAAAAGAATATTCATAAAGGCCATGATTCACTATCATAATCAGTCGTACAATTTGTCAAAAATTCAATGAGTGCTTAAAAAGTATGATAGAGTGGATTAAAAGTGTATGTGTGTGACAGACTTTTTGACAGTCTGTACGATTTTATAATCTTTTGAGAAAATTCATAAAATAGTATTTTTCCATGCGATCAGAGTTGCATAATCTTACTTTGTATGCTAGTGTGGCATTTATGTATGTACATCGCCATTTTGAAACGATTTTTTGAGTAGGACAGAATTCTGTCGATATTTTTGTGATTGAATCTTACGATTGTGTAGAATAGTGAATCCTGGCCTTAAGAAGCATTGCAATAAAATAATGGGTTTCAAACTTTCAATTGAACATTAAAAATGTTTTATACAATGTGATGTGAAAAAGGTAATAAATGCGGCTGTAAAAATATCTGTTAAAATACACAAAAAGGTAAAAAAATACTTATAGATAGTACTGCAATAAAATAATATAGACGTTTTAAATTGAACATTGAATATTTTAGATATGAACAAAATAGTAAAATATAAATAGTTATTGAACACTAAAAATTAAAATGTTTTAATTTGATTTAATGGTTAATTTGATTAAAATCAACTACTGATTAATTAAAAATTAGTTTTCTAATTTTTAATAACTTTATCATATTGACCTGTACAAAGCATCCAAACCGTTCATATGATGCACACATAAAAACAACAGAAGCATTTAAAAAAACACAAATTACAAGTGAAGATGATGGTCTTCAGTTGTTTTTTTCAAATACTTGCGAGTGTTTGGTCTTTTTTCTACTGTCACGGAAGGCTTTGTTACGAACAAATAATGTCTTGAAAGTTTTTAAAAATAACTACATACACGAACTTCTCTATTTACTTCGTGCTACGAACAGTATACGACAGTATTTTATGTTGTTTTAATGCAAGGAATGTGTGTGCAAATCCAAGGCATATTTAACCAGGTGACAGCCCAAGGCGGAGCTAATATTAAAAAGAAATTTTTAAATTTTTAACCGACTTCAAAAAAGAAGGAGGTTATCTATTCGTCTGAATATTGCTTTTTTTATGTATGTAACCGCAGAACTTAGCCATTTCTGAACCGATTTTAAATTTTTTTCTTTATTTGAAATGTTATGCTTCCAGGTTGGTCCCATTTTAAAATCAGTTCATTATATTAAAAATTAAAGGGTGTCCCCTTACAACATGCATGTTTTTTACGTGTATTAAGAACCGTAAAGGGTACTAAATTAAAATTATAAAAAATTGCGTGTTGCTATAGCTCCCAACAGCAGAAATTAATAAAAAAATAAATTTAAAATTTAAAGGGTGGCCCCATAGGTGACGTAATTTGACCTATTTGAGCCTATCTTTTGAACCGTTATAGACAAAACCTTGTAAATTTTACAGAATGTCTATTACTATGACCGTTATAATAATGTATAAATATTAAAAATTTTAAAGGGTGCTCCAATAGTTCATTTAATTTGATGTATATGGCCATACTTTTGAACAGTTGTACACAGACCGCTGAAATTTACAAAGAACCTGTATTGCTAAGTATAAAATTTGAATTTGGAAATAAAAGGGTGTCCCAATAGTTAATGTAATTCTATGTATGTGGCCAAACTTTTGAACTGTTATAGACAGACAGCTGAAATTTACAAGGAACCTTTATTGCAAAGTCCACTGTAGCAAGTATACAATTTGAATTTTGAAACTAAAGGGTATCCCCATAAATTATGTAATTTGGTCTATATAGCCCTATCTTTTGAACCGTTAAACACAAATTTAGGCAGAATATCAACTACTTTCTCTGGTATGATATCAAGTATAAATATTTGGAATTATAATGTAAAGGGTGTCCCAATAGTTCATGTAATTTAATATATATGGCCAAACTTTTTAACCGTTATATACAGATAGTTGAAACAAAGAATCTTTGTGGCCAAGTCCTCTATAACAACAGGTCTTTAATTTAAAATTGTAAATGAAGGCTGTCCCAATAGGTGATATTATTTGATCTTGAATGGTGTCCCCATGAAAGACGGATGCTGGTGAAAATAGCTTAAATTTTGAACAGTAATAGGTAGATGCTTGACATTCACATAGTCTTTACTTTTTTCCGATAATTTTGGCGCATATATTATTTGGTTTAAATCTAATTTTTTTTTTTTTTTAATAAAAGTCTTTATTTACAAGTTTAAAATATAAAAGGTACAGAGGTATGAGATTTTACTATAAGTACTACAACAATAAGAGTCTTATAATTAAATTTACAAAACTAATAACAATAAATATACAGCCTTAAGGAAAATAGCTCACAAAAACCTTTTTGATCTCTATGGAAGTTATAAAGAAATTTGTTTGGATAATCACTAATACATTCATTCTTAACGAACGAATCTTAGTGATTACCTTGTAAATTCCTTATTGATCCAAAGTTTGACAGTCTGCATTTTTCATTAAATGTCAGTGTCAGTCTCTAGTGAAATCGTTTATCATCTTGTGTCCAAAGTTACTGTGAAGTAAATTTGTCGGATACCTACGAGGAAGATTATGAATTATTTTCAAATTCTTGTTTTGTATAATCTGAAGCTTTTTGGTATGAGTTTTCGCAGTTTTATGAAACCATACTTGACAGCTGTAACTCAACAGTTCTCTAGTGAAATCGTTTATCATCTTGTGTCCAAAGTGACTGTGAAGTAAATTTGTCGGATACCTACGAGGAAGATTATGAATTATTTTCAAATTCTTGTTTTGTATAATCTGAAGCTTTTCGGTATGAGTTTTCGCAGTTTTATGAAACCATACTTGACAGCTGTAACTCATAATTGGTCGAATGCACATTTTATATAACAATATTTTGTTTTTCATATTCAATTTAGATCTTCTGTTGAGTATGGGAAACAATGCCCGACCACACTTTATAGCTTTTTCACAAATTTGATTGACATGCTGCTTAAATGTTAGTTTTTTATCCATTATAATGCCCAAATACTTGATTTCTGACTTTATAGGTATAACATTCCCACGGCACAACATAGATTGAGAAGGTATGTGTTTTGGCGACTTATTATATGGAAAAATAATGGCCTGTGTTTTATCATCATTGACCTTTATTTTCCATTTATTAAAATATTTTTGGCTTGAATTTAAGCTCTCTTGCATTTTCCTAACTAATGAATTAGATACCTTACCGCTGCAAATGAAAGCACTATCGTCTGCATAAAATGCTGCTTCCTGATCCCTGCGTAGAGTGATATCTAACGTGTATAACGAATAAAGCGTAGGTGACAAAACGGAACCTTGCGGTAGACCTGCGAGTATGTGTTTTTCATCTGATGAGATGCGCTCCACGAAAACTACAAATGAACGTTGGTCTAAAAAGCTTTGTATGATTTTTTGTAAATATAAAGGAAAACTAAAAGAGTTAAGTTTATACAATAGGCCATTATGCCATACTGTATCGAAAGCCTTTTCAATGTCAAGAAATATAATACCTGTACTTCTACGATTTCTTTTATTATTCTCAATAATATTAACCACTCATTTGAGTTGATGTACCGTAGAGTGCTCTCTTCGGAATCCAAACTGCTGCTGATGTATAATGTTATTCTGTTCTGAGAACTCTACGATTCTTTTGTGGATTATTTTTTCAAAGACTTTATCCAACAAGCTCAAAATGCTTATTGGCCTATAGCTGGAAGGCAATTTTGGATTTTTTCCAGTTTTGAAAATAGGTATAACCCTGGCCTTTTTAAATATCATGGGGAAATGACCATTTCTCAAGCAGTAATTAAATAGTTTGCTCAAAGTTTCAAAAAAGTAAAATAATGCTGTTAATTCCGTCTAAACCGTTATTTTTTAAAGAAAAAACAAATGTCTTTACCTCTACTGCATCTGTGAATTCAAAATTGTCACTGTCAGCGAGATTTACATTGTTAAGTTCCTGCACATAATTTAGAACCACATTATCTAAAGGTGATGAATTGTTGTTGGTGATATTATTGTTGCATCTAAAAACTTCCGCAATGGCATTTGCTTTTGCTTCACCGGTACTTAAAACTTCCCCATTTATATTTATATCGGGGATTGCAGAATTTCTACCTTTTAAAGCTTTTGTTAGTTTCCAAAACTTTTTAGAGCCGGAAGGCAGTTTGGAAATGAATTTAGCCTACGCTTCATTTCTATCCCTTTCTATCAAATGAAAATCAATTAAGTGATTCAACTGTTTTAAAATGCTGATTAGTTGAGTTCTGTAACTAGGATCTCTACATCTTTTAAGTTTACGGTTATACTTGTTCCTCTGAGTAATCAGCATTTTAGACGTATCTGAAATTTCCCTCTGCCAAGGATTTTTCTGGCCAATTGGAATCTTGGAAAAAGCTGCTTTAACTATACTAACTAATTTATTTAATGACGAATCTAGGTTTATATTGTTAAGCTCTATTTGTCCGATATTATGATTCTTAATTTCATTCCCGACCCAGTATTTAATTGCTGGCCAATCAGCCTGATTATACAACGGAACTGCAACAAAGTGATTTTGTGGTGTTCCAAAAATGTAACAAGATATTGGGGTGTGATCAGACTGTAAAATATTTGGATGTGACTGTAACTGCGAAAATGAAATGTTAGAGTTAGTAAGTAAAATATCAACCGTGGATGGTTGGACTGGAATTATATTTTGGCCGAATCTAGTATGTGTATCCGGATGATATACATAATAACTTGAACTTAAGTGATGTCTGTACAGTTCTTTGCCAGCTGAATTGTTTGAAATACAATTCCAACTCACATGTTGTGAATTCAAATCACCAAAAATAAAATAGTCACTAAACGAATTGGTAAGAAGTTCTAAGTCAGTTTTAAAATTAGAAGTGTAAACTGGATTATAAGCAGAGATAAAACTTACGGGACGTCCACTTATTTTAACTTCCACAGAGATATTTTCTATGGTTATTGTTTTAATCTTTGGTAACAACTTATGATCTATGTAATTTTTAACCGCTATAAGTACACCCCCACCATGTGTTTGACGGTCTTCTCTGTATATTTTGTAGCCTCCAAATTTTAACCTATGATACGGCTTCAGGAACGTTTCGTTAAGAAGTAGAATATCAATATTTTTCTCATGGAGAACTTGTTCGAGCTGTCGAGCTGCTGACTCAGTTGTTATGCCTTGAGCATTCCAGTGCATAACGTATACATTTTGACTACCCATGATTTTATATAGCATGCTTGAGCATCATTTCTCTAGTGCATCCACAGCGACATTTTCTAGTGCATCCACAGCACTAAAGAAGATTTCTAACAATCTCTCGTTAGATAAGTCATCATCGTTGTTGCTGTCGCGGGGTCTGTTTTTCGAAACCTCAGAGTACAAACTTTTCCTTTGGAAGGTGTGCTCTCGTGAATCAGTTGGTTGACTCTGACTTGACAGGTGTGGGAACTCAGTCTCATCATACACATGATTAATTCTCGACTTGTTAAAATTAGGTCTAGACTTAGAATTTAATCGTAGGCGCATTTCTAAATAATCTTTACGGCAAGAGCATTTAGGATCGTCGGACCTGTGATTCGAGTTTCTTAAGTTCTTTTGGCTACAGTTGTGGCATTTATAAACAACATTACTCCCTTGAGAGTTTTTGGCCAATACACACTCAGTCTGGTCGTGATTGCCAGCACAAACTGCGCAGACGATAACTCTATTGCAGTTTTTAGCTCCATGTCCGTACATAGAGCACTTCGTACATTGCGTAGGCCCTTTATTCCCTTTAAGAGGTCTTCTCCAGTAAACAGCAATATTGCAAAAGTACTTTATTTTCATAAAATCATTTTTTGACACTTCTTGTTTGTTAAACTCAATCAAGTATATAGCGTCATCCCGCCTTAAAGTATGCTGCATATCAGTCTATGTATTTTTAATATTCTCATAAGAAATACAATTCCAACATGTGAGTTGGAATTGTATTTCAAACAATTCAGCTGGCAAAGAACTGTACAGACATCACTTAAGTTCAAGTTATTATGTATATCATCCGGATACACATACTAGATTCGGCCAAAATATAAATCCAGTCCAACCATCCACGGTTGATATTTTACTTACTAACTCTAACATTTCATTTTCGCAGTTACAGTCACATCCAAATATTTTACAGTCTGATCACACCCCAATATCTTGTTACATTTTTGTTTGACACAATTTCAAAAATGCGTCTGAATGTGATATCGAGTGGACAACCCACCTATTGGCCTACTGATCGACAAAAAATACCGGATGTTATTGATTTTGGCGTGATTAAGGGTATTCCAAGAGAAACGATTAAAGCTGAAGCGTCACTTGAATTATCCTCAGATCATTCACCCACTATCGTCTATATATGGGACAAACAAAACATCAATCACCAATGACTACCACAAGCATTAATTGGTTGAAATATAGAAAGTATCTTAGTACTCATTGTTCGGAAAAACATCCCGCTAAGAACACCTGAAGACGTAGAGCGGAGTCTTATTGATTTTGACCAAAACCTCAAATCAGCTGCCCAACATTCAACAATAACCCGACAATTAGCTAGACACAATCAAATTTATTCTGCAGATATCGAACGGCTCTTGGCTGAAAAAAGAAAAATTCGTAGAGAATGGCAATCACAGAGATCTCCTCAACTTAAAAGCAGACTTAAAGAATGCACGAACCGGCTAAGAGACATGCTGGAATCTCGAAGAGTAGTATCCCTGAAAAACTATTTGGGAGACCTTGACGTAACTCCTCAATCAGATTATTCGTTATGGCGTGCTTGTAGAAACCTTAAAAGGCCAGTCTTACGTAAGCCTCCCTTGCGAACTTCAGCTGGACGCTGGGCAAGGAGTGAAACCGAAAAAGAAAATTTATTTGCTGAACATTTGAAAAAGGTTTTTACCCCAAATATATCGACTGATATAGTTGAGTTGCCAGTTCTCGAGGCTAGTGCAGCAGTACCGATAAGATTTGAATTTGGTGATCTAGAAAAGGCAATAACGATTTGAACACCAAAAAAGCCCCTGGCGTTGATAAAACCAGTAACAAGATGTTAATTGAGTTGCCCCGTGTAGCTCGCAGAATCGTTCTTTTTATTTTTAATGCCATTTTACGTTTTGAGTACTTTCCCACAGATTGGAAGGTGTCCTTGGTTACCATGATTCCTAAACCAGGAAAAGACCACACAAAAATTGAATCATACAGACCTATAAGCCTTTTGTCAAATATGTCAAAGCTGTTTGAGAGGATGTTAATAACTAAGCTTAACCCTATTCTAAGCGACAAAGGATGTATTCCAAACCATCAATTCGGCTTCAGGAAAAAACATAGTACGATCGAACAAACTCACAGGTTAGTCAATGTTGTTAAGAAGACATTTGAAGAGAGAAAATACTGCTCTGCGCTTTTTATCGACGTTTCTCAAGCATTCGATAAGGTATGGCATGAAGGCCTAATATATAAGCTAAAACTGAATTTGCCAGTAAACCTATATAAGCTGCTAGATAGTTATTTAACCGAACGAAAATTTATTGTGAAAGAAGGAGATTTTTTGATCTCACCCCAGCCAATCGAAGCCGGAGTTCCCCAAGGTAGTATATTGGGGCCCTTTTTATACTTATTGTATACTTCAGACATGCCAACTAGTAACCGAGTTCACACATCGACATTTGCTGACGACACAGCGTTTTTGAGCATTCACGAAAGACCCGAAGTAGCATCACGATATTTACAAGACCACATATCCAATTTAGAAAAATGGTTGAAGAAATGGAGAATAAAAGTGAATGAACAAAAATGTACTCACATAACTTTCACACTGCGCAGAAAATCTTGCCCCCCTATTCGGATAAATAACCAAACAATACCTCAGCTTTCAGATGTCAAATATTTCGGCATACATCTTGACCGGCGCCTTACATGGAAACGGCACATAGAAACAAAGTTAACGCAAATTAAATTGAAAGCAGTCCAACTAAACTGGCTAATTGGCAGAAATTCTACTCTAGCTTTAGACTGCAAACTTTTATTATACAAGTCAATTCTAAAACCAATATGGTGTTATGGCATTCAATTATGGGGCACTGCCTTAGCTACCAATGTAGAAAAAATTCAAAGGCGCCAAAATAAGATTCTACGTATTATTACATCTGCTCCCTGGTATATAAAAAATTCGAACATCCATAAAGATCTAAACGTGCCATCAGTTAAAGCAGAAATAGCGAAACTTGCCATAAGGTATTTAAAGAAGCTTGAAACTCATCCGAATCCACTGGCCCGTAACATACTAACTGAACTTGGTTACATTCGAATCCACTGGTTGGACTTAACAAGTATATTTTTAGACTTAAGATATGAGTAATTATTGATAGTTCAATTATATTGAAGATACAATAAATAAAAAAATGCGAAACAAAACAAAAAAAAAAATTTTTGGAACACCACAAAATCACTTTGTTACAGTTCCGTTGTATAATCAGGCTTATTAGCCAGCAATTAAATACTGGGTCGAGAATGAAATTAAGAATCATAATATCGGACAAATAGAGCTTAACAATATAAACCTAGATTCGTCATTAAATAAATTAGTTAGTATAGTTAAAGCAGCTTTTTCCAAGATTCCAATTGGCCAGAAAAATCCTTGGCAGAGGGAAATTTCAAATACGTCTAAAATGCTGATTACTCAGAGGAACAAGTATAACCGTAAACTTAAAAGATGTAGAGATCCTAGTTACAGAACTCAACTAATCAGCATTTTAAAACAGTTGAATCACTTAATTGATTTTCATTTGAAAAGGTATAGAAATGAAGCGTGGGCTAAATTCATTTCAAAACTGCCTTCCGGCTCTAAAAAGTTTTGGGAACTAACAAAAGCTTTAAAAGGTAGAAATTCTGCAATCCCCGATCTAAATATAAATGGGGAAGTTTTAAGTACCGGTGAAGCAAAAGCAAATGCCATTGCGGAAGTTTTTAGATGCAACAATAATATCACCAACAACAATTCATCACCTTTAGATAATGTGGTTCTAAATTATGTGCAGGAACTTAACAATGTAAATCTCGCTGACAGTGACAATTTTGAATTCACAGATGCAGTAGAGGTAAAGACATTTGTTTTTTCTTTAAAAAATATCAAAGCCCCAGGTTTAGACGGAATTAACAGCATTATTTTAAAAAATATGCCCGATTACTTTTTTGAAACTTTGAGCAAACTATTTAATTACTGCTTGAGAAATGGTCATTTCCCCATGATATTTAAAAAGGCCAGGGTTATACCTATTTTCAAAACTGGAAAAGATCCAAAATTGCCTTCCAGCTATAGGCCAATAAGCATTTTGAGCTTGTTGGATAAAGTCTTTGAAAAAATAATCCACAAAAGAATCGTAGAGTTCTCAGAACAGAATAACATTATACATCAGCAGCAGTTTGGATTCCGAAGAGAGCACTCTACGGCACATCAAATCAAACGAGTGGTTAATATTATTGAGAATAATAAAAGAAATCGTAGAAGTACAGGTATTATATTTCTTGACATTGAAAAGGCTTTCGATACAGTATGGCATAATGGCCTATTGTATAAACTTAACTCTTTTAGTTTTCCTTTATATTTACAAAAAATCATACAAAGCTTTTTAGACCAACGTTCATTTGTAGTTTTCGTGAAGCGCATCTCATCAGATGAAAAACACATACTCGCAGGTCTACCGCAAGGTTCCGTTTTGTCACCTACGCTTTATTCGTTATACACGTCAGATATCACTCTACGCAGGGATCAGGAAGCAGCATTTTATGCAGACGATAGTGCTTTCATTTGCAGCGGTAAGGTATCTAATTCATTAGTTAGGAAAATGCAAGAGAGCTTAAATTCAAGCCAAAAATATTTTAATAAATGGAAAATAAAGGTCAATGATGATAAAACACAGGCCATTATTTTTCCATATAATAAGTCGCCAAAACGCATACCTTCTCAATCTATGTTGTGCCGTGAGAATGTTATACCTATAAAGTCAGAAATCAAGTATTTGGGCATTATAATGGATAAAAAACTAACATTTAAGCAACATGTCAACCAAATTTGTGAAAAAGCTATAAAGTGTGGTCGGGCATTGTTTCCCATACTCAACAGAAGATCTAAATTGAATATGAAAAACAAAATATTGTTATATAAAATGTGCATTCGACCAATTATGAGTTACAGCTGTCAAGTATGGTTTCATAAAACTGCGAAAACTCATACCAAAAAGCTTCAGATTATACAAAACAAGAATTTGAAAATAATTCATAATCTTCCTCGTAGGTATCCGACAAATTTACTTCACAGTAACTTTGGACACAAGATGATAAACGATTTCACTAGAGAACTGACACTGACATTTAATGAAAAATGCAGACTGTCAAACTTTGAATCAATAAGGAATTTACAAGGTAATCACTAAGATTCGTTCGTTAAGAATGAATGTATTAGTGATTATCCAAACAAATTTCTTTATAACTTCCATAGAGATCAAAAGGTTTTTGTGAGCTATTTTCCTTAAGGCTGTATATTTATTGTTATTAGTTTTGTAAATTTAATTATAAGACTCTTATTGTTGTAGTACTTATAGTAAAATCTCATACCTCTGTACCTTTTATATTTTAAACTTGTAAATAAAGACTTTTATTTTATAAAAAAAAAAAAAAAAAAATACTTTAAGGCGGAATTAAAAATGTAAGTGTTTTTGGCGTGGATTGCTTTCAAAGCAAAATCGAACAAGACATTGCAAGGGCGCTGACGAAGTGGCGGGCACAGCTAGTAATAATATAAAAGTAAAAACAGCGTGATGTCTCCTATACAAAGTGAACAATTTTTATATTGTACCTAAAGAACTCTAAAAGGTAGTCTTGAAATTTTTCATATAAATATGGATAGTCCAGCAAAAATACCGATTGCTCGGTCGGCCTGGTTACTCCCATACGAAGTGATCAATTATCGTTTTAAACATGCTTAGACTGCTTTTTCACTCCGTTAAAATGACTGTTTTTTCTTATTAATTCAGCCTTTTAAACGGTGTAAGATACCAAGTAATGTAAGTTTTTTTTTTGTTATTTTTAGTCATTTTAATAAATTTTTACTACGAGGGCAATAAAGACACGAAATTTGTCCAAAATATGCGGCTTGACAATGATGCTTGACCAGTTATAAAATACAGTCGAACTACAGGGATTTAACACTTATCCGTGATTTTAAATATAACGGAATCCGTATACATATGTATATAAAACTCGATTCGCTTTAACGAAGTTCTTTACTTCATATGCTATTAAAAATAAAACACTTGAAATTGATAATAAACAAATATTTTTTAATAGATGAACTTCAAATGCAAGAGGTTGTCTTTCAAAACGTCATAATTCCGTCTAAAAGTATTAGAAACAGAGTAAAAATGCATTCAGGTTATTAGTTTCAAAGTTGATGATGCCCCTTTTACCATAAGTAATACGATAAAGTAGGACTAAACTTTTTATTTGATTTTTGCTTATAATTCTGCAATAACAAAAGTATAACTCTAACAAAATTAATACAAAATTTTATAAGTGTTATTTATATAAATTCCTTAGCTGATACTTTATCTGATGACACATATGTATGACGTTTATGGCTTAACATTAACAGTTGTAGATGGCGACATAACGCTAGAATTAGCGCTTGTTGTAGAATACGCGTTACTGTTTTCATCTTCTGATATATCATAAAATTCCAATTCACTATCGGATGAAGTCGATGATGCGACAGACCGTTCATCATTCGTAAGCTGTAGGTGGGAAAGAGCATCGTTCAAGAGGTGTACGTTTATACGTGCGTTTAGAAGATTTTGTTTTGTAAAAGTAGACAGTTCTGAGTCAGTTTCCAACCGATACACATTAGAATACCGCGTTTTATTATATATCTAAAAATTACATGTTAAATAATGGTGTATTAGAACAAAATTTCTTGTCTAAGCTTATAACTAAAGAATATAACAATTGCTCATGATCTTACCTCTGTCGCAGGTATAGCAAAACATATGGTGCTTAACGTGTGTAGTTCTGGGTCACTTATTTTTTTTCCACTCCAGTATAATAAAATGTTTGTATCCACCGATTTATATGTTAGTTTAAGCCCTTCAATCCTTTTGAAAACATCACTATTTCCAATATCTTGCGCTTGTATATCAGGGCTTAGAAATTCATTTAGGAATGCGTCTTCATCATCCTCAAACAACCGAGCTGATTCTTCATTAGATTCTGCGTCATCATCAATATACAGCTTGGCCCGACGCCATACCTTCTTCAAATATTCCACAGATGTTGCAATTATTTGACTTGAGTTCAGAATGCTCTGAAATCTTGGATCTAAATATAAGCACCCCACTAAATAGTGTTTATTTAACAACTCTTTTGTTCTGTTTTCAATGGCCTTTACAAGATCTGCTAAAATCATGGATAAAATATAAATTTTATTGTCGGCGGAAAACAATTGCTCTGTCAAAAGTTTGCATTTTAGCCATTGAGTGTAAAAGTCGCCAATATGTAGCTCATTGTTGTAGTACTTAAGTATGGCTTTTTGCAAATAATTTGTAGATATAGTAAATGCTTCAATAAACGACCATAAGTCTTCGTTTAAACTGAACTGATATTCGGGATTTTCAATTGCTTCAAATTTTACATTTTTCAAATAACTACGAGCTTCATATAAGTCATTCATCATTTTGCAAGTAGAACCTGCTTTCCAGGGAGAGTCTAGCTGTGGAATGTTAAGACAATTTAAACTAAATAATTCATGATACCCATTACAATCGTCGCTAATAAATTTCGCCAAATTGCGGCACTGCAAGAACGGTTGAAATATATTTGAGTTTTTAAACATATCCAATAGACATAGCTGGGCTTTAGTTCCTAGATAAGGCTCGATTTTAACGTCACCCAAATACATATCAGGGTAAAGCTCAAATTCTTCCATTTCTTTTAAATATTCCGAATTTTTCACTTCTTTATTAAACTTTCCTTTGGTATTGTTCCAGAAGGCACTAATAATTTGATTGGAATCAATGTTGTATTTGTATAATATTTCTTTTATGTGATCTTCTTTTAACTCGCTTTCGTGCTCTAAATCAATAACACCTAGGATTCGTTTTTGTATCTCTCCGTCACTGATGAATTGGGCGCTTACGCAGAACGTATTAGACGAAGTACTTAAATCCGTGTCAATTGTGATGGACAATAAACGACAATGCAGATCATTGGAAAAATCTTTGCGTATATAATTAGCAATTGAACTTATAATCTTTTCGATATCAGCCCCAGCCAATTTAAATTCTTTACCCTCTTTATCAGATATAGCCTCAGATATGGGACGTAAAACAGCTTCAATGTGTTTCGATCTAAATAACTGGGGTGAAGCACCATCTTCCACTATTAAACCAATTACTCCTCGTGCAATTGTTTTTCTATTCATCTTAACACATAGCCGGTGCGTTGGACGTTTCTCGTCATTTGCAACCTGTTCCTTCATTTTGCGCTTTGCCACTTCAAGAACAGCTTTTATTTGATCTTCATCGTAGGGTTGGGGCGAAGGAGGATTTATTGAAGGCTTATCTTCTGGCAGTTTTACTTCAATTTGATGGGATCTTCGCATGTGTAATCTTAAATTGCAAAGGCGATTTACTAGACGTTTCTGACATGTTCTACACGCTGCTATATTCTCTGAAACAATAATATCAAAGTACTTATCGATTTCCCTTCTATTATTGTGAACGTTTTTTAAATGTAGTTTCAAGTTGTAACTTCGATTATTTTTTAAGCGGTGTTTACACAACTTGCATTCTGCTATACACTCTCCGGGAATGTTAGTGAAATAATTCCATAAATCACTATCTGGTCTAAGTGCCATTTGTGCTTTAATAAACTGATTTGTTTTCGTATATACGATATTGTAATTACACACACACACTTTGCACACGATGCTCTTTTCACAAAGACTCGACGTATACTAAATGCAATTAGCTTTGTGATACAGTGTTGAGACCTGGGAATGTTTAAAATGTACCGCCTCAATGATAAAATTGTACCAAATCAGCATCAATTGTACCAAAATTATGTATAGAAAACAATACCGCAGATCAACATTAAATAAATCAGTCAATTGCGAGTTAGTCTCGCACACGTAGAGTTCCGTACTGTGTTTAGTACGACTTTAAAAATTCAAGTTGTTGATTTTTCATGTCTTATGGGACACCCTTTATTTTTAAAATCAAATCAAAATCGTATTCGCGAAAATTGCATCGCTATTGGAACACCCTTTAAATTTTAGGAGTTGTTGTTATATGATGGTTATATGAAAATATCAGGCGCCTACCTATTGCGGTTAAAAAATAAGGTAATATACATGAAAAACATGTCACTGATGGAACACCCTTTAGTAATTTGTAATTGTTACAGCGGCCGAAGTACAACATCTACTGTAAACAATTCAAGAGTCTACCTACTACGGTTCTAAAAATAAGGTTATTTAAGTAAAAATTATGTCTCTGTCTCTGCCTATTATGGTTCAAGAAATAAGGCGTTATACATGAGAATCACCTTACTGTCGGAACACCATTTAATTTTTATTATTTGTTATTATCATTTAAAACTTAGGCCATATACACGCAAAGCACGTCACTCTCGGAATACCCTTTAATTTTATATACTTGTTTAAAAAGCGAACATAGAGTTAATTACTGTCTGCAAATTTAAAGTGGTTGCCTCATATTGCTCAAGATATAAAGACATAAAGGCAAATAGCACGTCACTTTCGGAACACCCTATAAGTTTTAGTATTTGTTGCTATAGTGGCCACAGTTATTCACCTTCAAGAAAATTTCAAGAGTCTACCTATTATGGTTCAAAACTTAGGCCTTATACATGCAAATCACACCACTATCGGAACACCCTTTAAAAGGCGCTGACAGACGGCCAGACGGACAGACATTGTAGCGAAAACAATAGGGTTTCGTTTTTACGGAGCCCTAAAAAGGACAAATCAACATTTTTATGCTAGGATATTTTAGAGTAATTGACTTTGATTCCTTAAATTTTTTTTTGTGTTGCCAATTTGCTAAGAATTTTTTTGCCCAAGGTTAACAATGTTAGGAGCTGATTACTCCACTAAAATTCTTTTTTTGTGTCGCCAATTTGCTAACAATTATTTTGCACAAGGTTAACAATCTTAGGAGCAGGTTACTCCACCAATGTCAGGGGTCGTAATCCGATAGAGTGTGCCTGGAGTAATTTGAAAGAATAATTAAAGAGTCACCAAATTAGATAAACAGACCTTACAATACCTTACAAGAAAATATGGAAAAATACTTCTGCCAACTACCACTGGAAACTAATTAAAAAATCTATAAAATCTATATTATTAAAAGAAATGGATTACATACGCCTTAATACCATAAAACTAAAATTTTGTTAGGGCAGGGGGAGGTATCCCTCCCATCACACCCCCGAAAAATCCATGTGAAGTTAAAAAAAAAATTTTTTTGCTTATTTGTTTATGTCGAAGAGATGAACATTAATAAAAGTCATTTTTGTAATTATTTACTTTATAGTACTAAAAGTACTATGACTTCGTAAGCGTCCGTATTTTGTTTTGAAAGAAAACCACTTTAAGACTCCTAATTTTGTAGTGCTTCAGATAGGTTTTATGTAATTAATTTATATAAAGGTACCCATCCCTGAGTAATTACTCAGAAATATCGGCTTTATATAGAAATCCATAATTATTGTAAAGTACTGTATGTAGTGTTTTAAATTACCCGCTGACAAAAAATTTGCTCCCAAGTTTGCAGTACCATTAAATCGATAAAATTGCTTACTTTCACTACTTGTTCTCCCTCTTTCTTGGTAATGAGATATTTTTATGGGAAAGAAATATCCCATATTTAAAACACGATGCTAATCTACCTCTCCATACAATTTTATTATAATTCATTTAGTAGTTTTTAAATGATGCGAACACAAACAGATAGACACGCAGAAAATCACAGTTTTATTACATGTATAGATAAGAAATAATTCACACTAATAACAATAAATTTTATTTAAAATAATAACAATTAATTTATTTACAACAACTCAGAAACCAAAAACATTTTATGATCGATAAAAAGGTTTCCTACTTGTATCTATCTCTGCAAGATGAGCAAAAACAGAAAAAAGGTGAAATTTGGAAAAAGTCGAATAAATTGCGCAAAAACGCGCAACGTTTTTTCTACTGTCTAACAGTAAAGATCGCAAATTTTTTAGTGATATATAACATTTTTAGGATCGCGTTGGCCCACACTCAAAAATTTTTTAATTTGAACAGAAATTTTTTATCATAAAAAATTTAAAATAAAATTTTTCTAAAATCTGATATAAGTAGCTGCTAATACAGCTTTCACAGAAAAAAAAAACAACACAAAATCTTTATTCGTTTAGTCACAAAAGAATATATTACAAACCTCTTAAAGTCGTATAATGTTAATAAAAACGTATGCGATTTACTCAACTTCTGGGGGCCTACTGCGTATTTCGATTCGAAAGAAAAATCATTCGAATTTGTATGTCTTTTACATTGAGTTTCGAACAATTTTTCTTTCGAATCGAAATACGCAGTAACCCCCCTGATTTTAACAGTGTCTTAAATCTCAAGCGAAAGCCTTGAAAATTCACTGTCTGTCGAGCTGCATACTCATTATGTCCGGCTAGATTGGCAAAATACCCCTCTATGTGCGAGCAAAAACGTTCAAACGCTGAATTCAGCAAAAATGCCTTGGAGCAAAATTAGCTCTTACTTTTACATAAAAGAATTACCAAGAAAATAATAAAGATCATTACAAAAATCTGAATTCTGACAGGGTTAGAAAATGATTAAATTAGAAATTTTTGTTATTGTAAGAAAAGATGGGATCTTCGCATGTGTAAAATATTGATTAAATAATGATGTGTCGATTGTACCAAATTTGGTACAATTGCACCACAAATCCCTACACTGTTGTGATATGTTATTTTACTCTCTTCCAGCTCTTGAGTTAAATTGTGAGTTTTATTTTAATATTTATGAGTTTTTGTGTAAACCAACGACGACAAGCAGGGCTGCCAAAAGTAATTTTTCAGCATTTTGCCGATTTTAGGTAAAAAATGCAGATTTTATCAAATCAATTGATTTAGGAATTTATGCTAAAAATTTAATATTGAAATATAAAATTCAAATATTAGTAATAACTGCTTAAATTTTTATATAGAAATACTTACGGAAATGGTTTGATTTTGAAACTAGCTTTAAATTACAAAGTTTATTAAATCCATATGTCATAATAATAACAATTAAGTCTATTTTAATCCGCAAGGATTTTTCCGAATTTTTTGGATGAAAATGAAAAAGAAGCATTAGATTCGGAGTACCGATAATTGCATTTTCTTGAATTTGAACAAATATTTACAAACAACGAAACTAATTTCTGTAATTTTTGGAAACGAAATTCCACAAAAGCACTTCCAATTTGAATAGAATTTATTCACAAATTATGATTCTACCACATTCGCAAATGTCGAACGACATTCGATGTTCCCTAGAAAATTAAACTTTAGAAGGAATATTTTCTAAAGATTATTTAGAACTTAATAAATCTACTATCATATGAAATACGATTAACAAAAATGAAAAATTCTGAAATGTATTTGTTACTATATACGAAACATATATGTGACGCAAGCAGACGAAAGAGACCTTATCTTACTAGGGCAAAATTTCCAGAACGGAACAAAACAAAATTTTATGTTTTCTGTTGCGCCAAATGATATCTTGGGATCAACTACAAAATAGAATTTATTTCATATTTAGCATATTTAATTAGGCAGTCTTAAAAACTACACAAATTGGTTGTCAAACTTTATCCTCGACTATTTCAAAACTATATAAACTTCTTTGATTTGAGCCTTAATTTTTGCGTTCTTTTCAGAATTTTGTACTTTATCGAAAAACATCTATCTAAACATCACATATTTAAGCTTGTAAAAATACTTTGAATAATTCTTCTATTTATGTTTATATTTATGTTTATAAAATCCATAAAACTATTAGGATTTGTTATTTCAAAAAACCAACCTACCTATATTTTTTCACGTTGTTTATTTTTAAAGACCCACAGGGCGCCCAGAGTAAAATCCAATGATTATTTTTTAAATTTTTATATTTATTAATTATTTTATTCTTTTAAATGTTTTACAAAATAAGTCTTTCTTCAAAGTTTTTAAAATTATTAGTAATCAATCAGAAAAAAAATATCAAATTAGTTACAATACAAAATATGATAATATGATTTGAATATATAATATAACATAAAGTAAAAGTAAAGAGTTACAATAGTATTAGTAATATACAATAGTAATAGTAGTAATAATCATAATACATATATGTAACATGTATGTAACTCCCCCATCCTTTGTTTATACATTACTCCTGGAATGTATGTTATTAACTGTATTAACTGTATATATACACATACAAAAAGTAAATATATACTACATTTTTCCATAACGATTTTAAACATGTTCAGTTATTTAATGTTTTAATAATGTTTTAAAGAAAACTTGTAACAATAACAAAGAACAAAAATATGTGTATGTAGTTAATAGTTCATCAAAATCTTTATAATTACTTCTTTTTTTTAGAGTAATCTCTTCCAGTTACTTTTCTTTCAAACATTATATCGGGCAATTCCATTTGATGTTTAAATACTTTAAAATTAGTTTTATTTTTTTCTTTTACTTCTTTAATAACATATTTCGGTTTCTGTTTTAGATTCTGAAAACCGAGATTCTTTACTAATTCCCTTTCCTTATATTCATGGCATTCTTCTCTATTTTGATTAATTTTATTAATACGTTCCATTTTTTATTATGAACGATATCATGTAAATTTTTCCAGACGGATTTATCTACTTTATTATGCAGCAGATCGTTTGGTTTGTAACCTGTAGTACTATGTATAGTGTCATTATAAATCTGAACAGATTTGAAAACTAAAGTTTTATTGTTTATATCTTTATTTTCTTTTTCTAGTTTAAATAATCGTATATGCTCATTTAAGGTCAGATGAAATCGTTCTATATCTGAATTTCCTGTGTGAGTATTAGGGGACGAAAAGTGAAAATCTACATTTTCTGAATTTAAGAAGTCTTTTATATATGCTGTTTTAAATTCATTATCAGCAATAATTTTCTTTGGTTTACCTAAAATTGCAAACTTTTCTCGAAGCATTTCCACTATAGTTATTGAATTTTTGTCGGTTAAATAGTGAATTGATACATGTTTTGTAAGTTTATCAATGCATGTTAAAAATGTTGTTGTTCTATTTAGGAACCAAATATCAACATGAAGTATTTCGTTTGAATTAAAAGGGGTTTCAGTAACACAAAACTTCGTTTTAATTGGTCGCCTGTCATATTTACACATATTACATATTACACAATTGTTTATAAATTTATAAATCTCCTTTTTTAAATTTGGGTAATAAATTATATTTTTTAATTCTAAGAAAGTTTCTTCAATTCCTCTATGATTTTTGTCATTATGATATTTTTCTATGATTTCCAAAAGATTTTCTTTATTAAAAATATCTTTTACAAACTTCGAACAATATATAAATTTCATTTCACTGCAATTAGAAAAGTAGTGTACTAAAGTTTCTTGAAAATTTTTAAAAATATTAAAATTATCGCAAAAAATTGCTACTGTTCCTTTAATAGGTAAAATTGGATTTAAGAATTTGATTATTTGTTCTTCAAAATATTCTTTTATTGTTATAGTATGTCTTGTTTTCCTCTCATACAATGTTTGTTTTTTATATTTATAATTTTTTCCTAAAGTAATTATAATTTGATTATTATAAATGTTTACTGGAGAATCCGATATAGAAATGTAATCATTCAAATTTTCTTCTGCACTGTGTATTGTGGCTAAATCTGTTTCTTTCGATATTGCATTAACATTAAGCCGACTTAGGTAATCAGCAACTTTGTTTGTTTTTCCTTTAATGTATTCTACTTCAAAATCATATTCGTTCAACTGAATCTTCCATCTCTGTAGTTTCATATTAGGCTCTTTCATTGAATTAAGCCATATAAGTGGTCTGTGATCTGTCTGTATTTTAAATTTTCTTCCGAATAAATAGGGTCTAAAATATTTCACTGACCAAATTATTGCTAATAACTCTTTCTCTATAGCACTATAATTCAACTCATGCTTGTTCAATGTACGCGATGAAAAAGCAATTGGATGTCCGTTTTGGGATAACACGGCACCTAATGCTTCATTACTGGCATCGGTTGTCAATACAAATAATTTGTTAAATTGGGGATATGCTAAAACTGGGGCACTACATAAAATGGTTTTCAATTTATGAAAAGAATCAATATATTTTTGATCATTCAAGTTGATTTTTGAACCTTTCTTAAGGTAGGAAATCATGGGTAAAGCTATTTGGCTATAATCTTTTATGAATTTTCTATAAAATCCAGTTAATCCTAAAAACGACCTTATTTCTTTAATGGTTTTGGGAAGTGAAATTTTTTGAATGACAGTAATTTTGTCTGGGTTTGGTTTTATTCCTTCAGGAGTTATAACGTGTCCAAGATACTCTGATTCACGACGAAAAAAATTACACTTATCAACCTGAACTTTAAGATTATAATCGGATAATCTTTTGAAAATTTGCTTTAATGATGAAACGTGTTCTTCAAGAGAAGTGGAAAATACTAAAATATCATCTAAATATATTACGCATTTGTTATTAATATAGTCTTGAAGCACTTCATTCATCATACGTTGAAATGAGGCTGGAGAATTTTTTAGGCCGAATGGCATTCTAATGAATTCATAGTGACCGGTGGCTGTAGAAAACGCAGTTTTGTGTCTATCTTCTGGTGAAACTAAAATTTGGTGAAATCCTTTTGCTAAATCTATTGTACTAAAATATTGCGAATTTCCTAATTTTGAAAATAAATCTTCCATATTTGGTATTGGAAATTTGTCTTCAATTGTTACATTGTTTAGTTGTCTGTAATCAATAACTACTCTCCATTTCTGTTGACCAGAATTATCAATTTTTTTAGGGATGACCCAAATTGGGGCATTATAAGGACTATTCGATTTCGCTATTATTCCTGATTTTAACATTTCATTAATTTGTCTGTCTACTTCCTGCTTATGAATTTCTGGAAAACGATATATCTTTGAATAAACCGGAACTTCATTAATCGTTGGAATTTTGTGCTTATATTTACATACAGAAGTCAAATTATCTCCTTCAATATAAAAAACATGTTTAAATTCCTTGATTATTTTAATTAAAACGTTAATCTCTTCTTCGTTAGAATTTTGATTTTTCAGTTTTTGTATTAGATAGTCTATTCTGGGTTCATTAAAATTTATTTCAATTACTGAATTTTGGTATGGATCATAATTAACATTTTCTTCTGAAGAGTTTTCAAATAAAATGGGAATTTTTGCATCATTAGTTATTAATGTATTTTTCTCAAAATCTAGTTTAGCTTCTAGAGGTTTTAATAAATTACAACCTATAATTCCATCAAATTCACTTAAGATTTCTGTTTCTAACATTTCTATTTTTGAATTTGGGCGATTGAATTCTTTAAAAAGGGGTATAGTTATTTTTGAAGTTGTAACAGTTTTTGAACAAATTGTATTTAAAACAATTGGATGTTTGAGTTCACTTCTAAAAGAATTATGAAACAAACCTTTTCTAATTAAAGTTGTCCCAGAGCCTGTATCTATTAATAGTTTTATTGGTTTAGTTTTTGTTCTCACAATTATGAAGGGAAGAGCTCTTCGGCCTGTAACTGAAAATTTGAAGTTTCAATATTATCTACCTCCATTTGCATTGTGTTATTTGCATTACTTCGTTGAGTCCGATTAGTGACATTACTTCCACTAAAATGTCCTGAGTTGTTTTGTCTAATTCGACTAAAACTAATATTAGGTTCATTAGATAAATTTCGATTTCTATTTGCATTTGAATAAGTGTTCTGTAAACTTTTTTGGTTGTAATATTTATTAGTATTAAGGTTTGGGTTGTCTCCATTACTCTGATAGTGCAGGTTATCATTTTGTTTATTATATTTAGAAATAGATCTGTTTACATCATAATAAGGTTGAGAAAAAGAATTAGTAAAATTTGAAAATTTTCTACTTTGAACATTGCTTTTATTATAACCATTCGATGGAAAAGATTGCAAGTTTTGATAAAAATATTCCGTTTCAATCAAAACTTCTTTTGCTCTCAATAAAGAATGAGGATTTCTTGAATTAAGAACTAATTTTGGTTCTCTAGGGAGTTTGCTAATAAAGATTTTTAAGACCATTAACTCGTTATTTTTACAACTAAACCATTGATTATCCCTATCAAGGCTAGTTTTTAAGTTTAACTTTGTTAACAATTTTAAAATATAATCGTAAAAATCACTTATAGAATACCTTAATTCTGCTGTTTTGATCATATTTATTATATTTTCTATGCTATCAGCTATGTTAAAAGTAATTCTTAAAATTATTTTTACCTCTTCCCAATTTGTAGGGTTGTTGTTGTTAATTAATGTTATGTTAGCCCTTCCAATAATTTTATTTCTTACCCTCAAATCAAATAAGGGTAGTAAGTTTGCTGCTGCCACATGTTTTCGAACTTCATCAACATGTGAAACAAACATCTGAAGTTCCTCTGGCTGTCCATCATAATTTGGAACACCTTCCAAAAGTGTAAATGCATTTAACGACATCAAAAATTTTGTTTTCAGTTTGTTGATTGAATGAATATGTTTTCCTGATATGCACTTCTTTATTAAAATATATTTACATAAATGTTGCTATTACTGCTGATGTTTTTTTTATTTATTTTGATTTTTTCTTCCTTTTGTAAAATTTTGGGAATGTTTAAATAAAATTCAGCTGCTGTCGTCGTGTTTTTCTTAGTTTTTATTGATCAAATATTCACAATCCACTTCCAATTGGCAAATACAAAATTCTGCTTTTGTTTGAGTCAGATCTTTTCGTTTATTAATAAAATCGATCAAATCGGTTTAAAGTTTCTGATTTTACACTAACTTCTTCTTAAATATTCTCATTAGGGTTGGTTCCCGAAACTCGACTGCGCCAGTAAAATAATCCAATGATTATTTTTTAAATTTTTATATTTATTAATTATTTTATTCTTTTAAATGTTTTACAAAATAAGTTTTTCTTCAAAGTTTTTAAAATTATTAATAATCAATCAGAAAAAAAATATCAAATTAGTTACAATACAAAATATGATAATATGATTTGAATATATAATATAACATAAAGTAAAAGTAAAGAGTTACAATAGTATTAGTAATATACAATAGTAATAGTAACGAGTGATTTTTTAAGAGCTTGAGAACTTTTTTTTAAAAAAAACGCATAAAATTTGCAAAATCTCATCGGTTCTTTATTTGAAACGTTAGATTGGTCCATGACATTTACTTTTTGAAGATAATTTCATTTAAATGTTGACCGCGGCTGCGTCTTAGGTGGTCCATTCGAAAAGTCCAATTTTGGGCAACTTTTTCGAGCATTTCGGCCGGAATAGCCCGAATTTCTTCGGAAATGTTGTCTTCCAAAGCTAGAATAGTTGCTGGCTTATTTCTGTAGACTTTAGACTTGACGTAGCCCCACAAAAAATAGTCTAAAGGCGTCAAATCGCATGATCTTGGTGGCCAACTTACCGGTCCATTTCTTGAGATGAATTGTTCTCCGAAGTTTTCCCTCAAAATGGCCATAGAATCGCGAGCTGTGTGGCATGTAGCGCCATCTTGTTGAAACCACATGTCAACCAAGTTCAGTTGTTCCATTTTTGGCAACAAAAAGTTTGTTAGCATCGAACGATAGCGATCGCCATTCACCGTAACGTTGCGTCCAACAGCATCTTTGAAAAAATACGGTCCAATGATTCCACCAGCGTACAAACCACACCAAACAGTGCATTTTTCGGGATGCATGGGCAGTTCTTGAACGGCTTCTGGTTGCTCTTCACTCCAAATGCGGAAATTTTGCTTATTTACGTAGCCATTCAACCAGAAATGAGCCTCATCGCTGAACAAAATTTGTCACATTTGAACATTTCGAACCGAACACTGATTTTGGTAATAAAATTCAATGATTTGCAAGCGTTGCTCGTTAGTAAGTCTATTCATGATGAAATGTCAAAGCATACTGAGCATCTTTCTCTTTGGCACCATGTCTGAAATCTCACGTGATCTGTCAAATACTAATGCATGAAAATCCTAACCTCAAAAAAATCACCCATAGTAAGTTAGTAGTAATAATCATAATCATAATCCTTAGTAATAATCATAATACATATATGTAACATGTATGTAACTCCAGGGAGCAGTCAATAGCCCGTTGGGGGATCAATATGAGGAAGTTTTTTTAGAGGATTTTTCTGCTTTAATCTCAGAATTCTAACGAAATATAGATTGCAGAAAGATCTTAATTTTTACAAAAAATTAAAAAAAAAATTACAAAAATGTTTAAAATAATTTTTAACAAAGGTTTTCCAATAAATTTGTTATAAAATTTTTACAAAATATTTAAAAAAAATTTTACAAAAAATGTTTAATAAAATGTTATATAAAATTTAAAAAAAAATATCTATAATATTTTTACAACAACAATTTTCTGTGAAATTTTCACACAATCAATTATTAGCAAAATTTTTACAAAAACAATTTTCTATAAAATTTTTACAAAAAAAAAAAAAAAAAATTGGCTATACAAATTTTGTAATCATAGCTCTGTAGGGTTCGCCGTTCATTGAAATGGCATTTCCAGCAGCATTTCTGAAAGAATGAGCCAATGGCTCCACTCCAAAATCTAAACAAAACTGTTACCCTCTTTAGATGCATTTGCTTCTCGATAATCTATTGCCTCCTCAGAAGCACTAGATGCATTTTTTTGCAGAAAAAATGACTTTTCCGATAGTCATGTGATTTGTCATCACCTTGGAAATAAGTTTGTAATTCTTCCCAAACGCTATTTAAGTGTAAAGCGACATATTTTGGCCAGCGGTGGTAAAATACAGCATTTGGTACCATTTTAATGAAACATCCAATTTTATGAACTACATATTTGTCTGTAACTCTTACCTTTGTTTAAACTTGCATAGTCAAAAACATCTTTTAAAGGGTTAGTTACTAACCCTTACTAACCCTTCAAAATATTTCTAAAGTTAGAAAATATTTTTTCATATCCCTATAACCAAACATATACAGCGGTGTTCGATGAAATAGATCCACCCACTCTTTTATCCTTTTACTAGCCGTTAGTTTTACTTACAGTTACAATACTTTTTGGGAAAAAAAATTTTATCACATAAAATTGCAAATGTAGGGTATTTCTCTAAGTTCAGGTAAAAAACATTTAGGCACAGAAAAAATTATTTGGGAATTTTAAGCACATACGCAGGTGTGATTACGCACGGTTTACGGAAAAGTATTTATAAACCATTTAAAATGTATTACAATAATTAAAATCTCGTTAAAATTCAATTTTAACAGAGAAACAATCCTCTCAGTGAATTAAATTATCAGGACGGCCAATTCGCAGAATTGTCACTTAGAAATTTAGGGGATACTTGACTTGCGTGCTTGGGATTTTTATATTGTTGGAAAATACTATTAAAAGCAAGCTTTTCAAGATTGCCTTACTATACTGTAATACCACGCTAATCCGGATATAGTTTGCAGACCTTAATCCGGTTAATCGAAAATTCTACATTAAATGAATATTTATGTAAATATAGTCGATTAAGTTTAACCGGATTCGAATTATGTATATTATTTTTGAAACAAGATTTATAAAAAACAATTTTTTAAATCAAACTTGTATATCGATACCTTTATATAGAAAGGCTCTAGCTAAACTTAAAATTTAAAGGGTGTCCCCATAGGTGACGTCAATTGGCATTGTAGGCCCTATCTTTTGAACTATTGTAGACAAACACTTGAAAATTGGACAGAATATCCGTTATAATAACAAGTACAAATATTTATTATTAGAACTTAAAGGGTGTTCCAATAGTTGATGTAATTAGATGTATATGGCAAAACTTTTTAACCGTAGCGAGAGACGGTTGAAATATACAAAGAACCTGTATTTCTAAGTCCGCTATAACAACAAGTATAAAATTTTAATTTGGAAACTAAAGGGTGTCCACAAAATTGATGTAATTTCACTTATCTGGCCCTATCTTTTGAACCGTTATAGAAAAACACTTTGAAATTAAGCAGAATATCCACTACTATATCCGGTATAATAACATACATAAATATTTAAAATTATAAATTAAAGGGTGTTTCAATAGTTGATGTAATTTGATGCATATAGCCAAAGTTTTGAACCATTATATGTTTGGATAAGTCCTTTATAATAAGTGTTCAATTTAAAATTGTACATTAAAGGGTGTACCAATCAGTAATATAATAATAATAACCTATATGGTCCTATCTTTGGAACAGCCACTTCTTATTACTGTGTCAGTAATAATAAATGTAAAAAATAATGGGTCTCCTCATATCTGCCGTAATTTGTCGTATAGGGCTTTATCTTTTGAATCGTTATGGATAGACATTTGAATATACAGAACGTATGTTACTATGTCCGCTATAACAACAAGTATAAAATTGGAAATTAACGGGTATCCCTATTGTTAAATTTTTTCTATATGACCTTTCTTTTCTTCCCTTATATATAAACATTTGAAATCGCTTTGTACACAATAACAAGTATAAAAAACTTAGAGGGTGTCTTCATAGGTGATATAATTTGTCTTATATGAACCGCTATAGATAGATACTTTATATTTACACAGAGCGTGTATTATTGCAAGAATATAAAATTGGAAATGACAGGGCGTTGCTATAGTTTATAATATTTTTTGTATATGGAATTATTTTTTGAAGCTTGAAATTTTAAAAGGGGTGCACTGCTATGTCCACAGTAACTAGTAAAAAGATTTAAAGGTTACCGCCGTAGATAATGTATATTTGATACATATGACTTTATCCTTAGAGCCGTCGTAGATAGACACTTGGCTTATACACAAAGTGTTTATTGATAAGTCCACAATAAAGAGAAGTATAAAAAATTAAAGTTAAGGAATGTCCCCATAGGTGACTTAATTTGGCGTATATTGCCTTATCTTATAAGCCATTATATAGACACCTGGAATTCACACAGTATGTGTACTGCTTTAACCGCTCTAGCAACAAATATAAAATTAGAAATTAAGGGGTGCCATCATAGATGATATTATGAATATATTCTATAACGTTATTTTAAACCAATATATGATGTTTAAGCAAAGTTATGTCCACAATAAAAAGTATAAAAAATAAAGGAGTGTAAATCATTACAGACAGCAAGTTTTTTGGTGCAAATAGTTTATCTTTTTATTTAGGCAGATTTACTTAGTCTATAGTTCTATGCCCCATAAAAGAAGAGGTACACGTAATATACGTAATTTTGGCGCATTATGTTTATTTTTTATTTGGTTCGGATACTAACGAGTGATTTTTTAAGAGCTTGAGAACTTTTTTTAAAAAAAAAAACGCATAAAATTTGCAAAATCTCATCGGTTCTTTATTTGAAACGTTAGATTGGTCCATGACATTTACTTTTTGAAGATAATTTCATTTAAATGTTGACCGCGGCTGCGTCTTAGGTGGTCCATTCGGAAAGTCCAATTTTGGGCAACTTTTTCGAGCATTTCGGCCGGAATAGCCCGAATTTCTTCGGAAATGTTGTCTTCCAAAGCTGGAATAGTTGCTGGCTTATTTCTGTAGACTTTAGACTTGACGTAGCCCCACAAAAAATAGTCTAAAGGCGTTAAATCGCATGATCTTGGTGGCCAACTTACCGGTCCATTTCTTGAGATGAATTGTTCTCCAAAGTTTTCCCTCAAAATGGCCATAGAATCGCGAGCTGTGTGGCATGTAGCGCCATCTTGTTGAAACCACATGTCAACCAAGTTCAGTTGTTCCATTTTTGGCAACAAAAAGTTTGTTAGCATCGAACGATAGCGATCGCCATTCACCGTAACGTTGCGTCCAACAGCATCTTTGAAAAAATACGGTCCAATGATTCCACCAGCGTACAAACCACACCAAACAGTGCATTTTTCGGGATGCATGGGCAGTTCTTGAACGGCTTCTGGTTGCTCTTCACTCCAAATGCGGCAATTTTGCTTATTTACGTAGCCATTCAACCAGAAATGAGCCTCATCGCTGAACAAAATTTGTCACATTTGAACATTTCGAACCGAACACTGATTTTGGTAATAAAATTCAATGATTTGCAAGCGTTGCTCGTTAGTAAGTCTATTCATGATGAAATGTCAAAGCATACTGAGCATCTTTCTTTTTGGCACCATGTCTGAAATCTCACGTGATCTGTCAAATACTAATGCATGAAAATCCTAACCTCAAAAAAATCACCCATTAGTTCTTACAGATTACTTCCTTTTAAATTTTTAGTTTAGAATTGATGCCCATATATCTGTTTTGAAGTCGGTTTTTTTTTTTTGCAAGAATTATATTCTACGAGAACCGGTTTAGGGTATTCAGTTGAAAATTTTTTCGTAAACAAACATTGCAAGTTAAATGAAAGCTTGTAAAAACAAAAGTATTTACTTGATAAAGGACAGTAATATTAAAAAAGTATTTTTTCAGACTATTTATTTTCAAAATACATAAGTATGCAGAAGCAAAAAACTTTATAATATGAAAAGAAAAATATTTGAGATATAGAAACAACAATTTTAAATCTAGAGTGTGATAGAAACATGAAATATATTTTGGATCCGTCTTGGGCATTCTTCACATCTATCTACTTTAGGAGGTGTTAAGTTGTAAACAGTCTAACGCCTGAATTCCTAAAACGGGAATAATGAGCTCCAAAAAATTGTTTATTTTTTTTTAACCACGGTACTGTTATATCCATGTTGCTACGAAATAAAGCTTTAAAAATCTGTAAACTTTTTTCAATCGCTGTTTTGCTCTCGGAGGTATCTAATTTTTCTTTATCTCTTTATAATTAAGAACTTAAGCCTAAATAATTAATTTATTAATTCAAAAATAGTTCAAATAAAAATTCAAATAATTTCACAGAGCGGGCACGGCTTTGACAATGTTAACTTCAACACTATTGTGTTAATAATCAAAATATACATTTGTAAAATAAAAAATATCTAATTGTTGTTAATTGCTAACCAAAGGATAGCTAATAGCAAGACAGATATATACCATTTTCAAATAAAAGAAAATATATAAAGAGAATTAAAATAAAGAAAAATGTTTGCTTGGTAGTATAATATAAAAAAGAAATAGAGTTTAAAAGTGTAAAACAATTTCTATGAAATATAATGTAAAATTAAAATTTCTCAGATTCTATTTCTTTGATAAGTTTGTTTAAATAGAAAATTAATAACAATTGAAAGTACCGGGTAGATCGATACGAAGAGTACTGATGACGGACGTAGCTGTCTAGAAAATGCATTCTGCTTTGCTGGTATCTAATTTTTCTTTATCTCTTTATAATTAAGAACTTAAGCCTAAATAATTAATTTATTAATTCAAAAATAGTTCAAATACAAATTCATATCATAATATAATTTTTTATTTGTAACCCAAATTTTTCTCTTTTCTTAAATTGTCTTTAAAATACTTCAAACAAATTTACTTGTAACGAATTAATTTTAAATTATTGACTAACCTATAGAGAGAAAATAGCTAAAATGGCACCACTCTTACACAAAACAACAATAACATTTTGTTTGTACCCAACTTCACTACCTAACGCTCTGTCAAAATTGGATTTTCCAATTGCAAAGCGTTGACGCCGCGCTATTTAGGTTTGCTTCATACCTCTTGTATGTACATAAGAATTTTTGACAGTTACTTTTACGTTTTACGCCCTCGTTTAGGTTGATCAGTTATATATGCAAAAAACCCACACAACCTTTTTGGGCTGTTTACCTTGTAACTTTTTAAGGAAAAGCACTATCAGAACAAAACTGGACACTATTTTATTTTAAATTTCATTAAGGATCACACAAAATAAAAAGTTAAATCTTAACATTTGAGTTACAAATAAACTTTTTATGACATTTCAAAAAAATTGTATGCCCGAGGTACCCAATTTCGAGGGCTTAAGGCTCCATTACTCTTACGTAAATGTTGATGATACGTATATTTTACGTACACCTTCAACGTTTTAAAGTTACAAAAAATACGTAAACGTTTCATATTTGAAGTTTAAACAAAAGTACATAAATTAATAACTTTTATATTCAATATAAAAGTATTACAAAGTATTATATATGGCCAGAAAAAAATAATTATTTGACTATATTTGAAAATGACTGATTTTCAGCACCGATCTGTAAATGGACTGTACTGCCACACATTTGAAGTTAAGTTTGAATAACTCTGGTATACAATTTTTTTTTTAATATTTAAAATTGCTGATCACGAAAAAATTATATATTTTTTATTTTGGCCTTTGTATTGTTAGTTCATTTCTTTTTTTTTCCATAATACTACTCTTTAAAGCGTCAGTCTAGTCGACATCGAAAAAAAAAATCTCTAATAAAAAAGACAATATTAGGATTTATTTTTTTTATAAAATTCTTTAATTCTGTGGCAATAAGGAATAAGTGCTTAAGTCGACTTAAGCAAAATTTTAGTTACTGGCACCTTTGCAATCTCCGTAATTGAAAGTACCCATGTGCAAATTTTCAATTATTTTGTACCATTTTTCAGGAAGTTATAGCGAAATTGCTTTCTGCTTATCTTTTTTCAATGTCTAATCGTATTTGGAAAAAAGCTAAAGAAACTACTAAGTTATTTTTTTAAAGCATAAAAACTTCTTTCACACCTTATTTATTGCAACGCTTGCGTACTTTTGGTAGATATAAGATTTTGTTCCAAAACATACGTTTGACTCTCTTATGTAAAGTTTTAAGATAAGCTATTGAAAAAAGAAATTAATTTTAAAGTTTAAAATTGTTCTCCTACAAAACTTAAAAATCACACTTAAGCACTTTTTCCCTATTGCCACAGAATTATACCTATACATACATATTTTCTTTTGTTTTTTGTTCGATTTTGTTTGGTTAATTGCAATGCAAGTGCCTTCTTTTTTTTAGCATTTTATTTTTATATTACACTAGATATCCCCGGTGCGCTTCGCTACACCCATCGATAAAAAATACAATAAACACTTGGAACAAAAGTATGGCCAACCTCTAACTCGAAAACGCTCACTATTCTCACATCAAAAATATTTTAGTTTATATGCAAGGTACGACGCCTACTGTTCCCAACCAATCTGTTTTTTGCTTGACTATACATATTAACACGATAATAATTTTTAACTTTTTATGGGAGGTACCACTATCATAATCTGTATTTTGCACTAGACTATGAACTTTAGTATGAGGGTTACTTGTGCAAAGTTTCAAGACTCTAGCTATTGTAGTTCTTTAGGTACACGATAATAATTTTTCTCTCTGTTTATATATTGCTAGACTATGTGCATTAGCATAGGGGCTACTCGTGCTAAGCCTCGAGGCTCTATCTATTGCAGTTTTCTAGGTACACGATAATAATTTCTCACTATGTACATGAGGTAACACACCCACCATTCCAATTCAGTCTGTGTTTCTTTAAGAAATGTATCTTCGTATAGGTGTTACTGATGCAAAATTCCCAGATGCTACCTATTGCAGTTCTATAGATACAGGATAATAATTTTTTACTTTGTATAGGGGGTACTGTCCCAATCCAGCCTATGTTTTTCTAGAGTATTTGCATGGGTATGAGAGTTACTTTTACGTACTTTCTAGACTATACCTGTTATAGTACTCTATTTCTAGATACAGGATAGTAATTTTTCACTTTATATGGGAGGTACCACGCCCACTGTCCCAATTAATTTTGTATTTATGTAAACTATGCACATTAGCATAGGGGTTACTCGCACAAAGATTCAAGGCTCTGTCTATTGTAGTTCGCCAGGAACACGATAATAATTTTTCACTTTGTATGGGATGTACCACGCCCACTATTCCAATTCACTCTGTGTTTAGCTTGACTATGTACGTTAATATTGGGGTTACCGGTGCAAAATTGCAAGGTGTTAGCTATTGTAGTTCTCTAGATACACGATAATAATTTTTAGCTTTGTATGGGAGGTACCACGCCCACTATTCCAATCCAGTCTATCTTTCTCTAAAATATGTATGTTGATATACACGTTCATGTTGCAAAATTTCATGGCGCTACCTATTACTCTTACCAAGATAAGCGATGATAAATATTTACTTTGTATGGGAGGTGCCACGACCACGTCGAATATCAAAGAAAAATAAGTACCCTATTTTACCATCCGTATATCCAATAACAAACTGTGAAAATTTCATAAAGATCGGTTCACTGGTTTAGGCAGCTATAGCTTTCCGACAGACAAACAAACATACAAACACATTTTGTGCTTTATATATATATATATATATATATATATATATATATATATATATATATATATATATATGTATATATATATATATATATATATATATATATATATATATGTATATATATATATATATATATATATATGTATATATATATATATATTATATATATATATATATATATATATATATATATATATATATATATATATGTAGATATAGATTGAGAAACACCAGTGTACCAATATCTTGTCAATGGAAGGAACTGAAAAAACACTTTTTTGGGATCAACATTCGCTAATTAATATAGAAAAATGCTATATACATACAGTACAAACAATTTTCTGAATTTTTTTATATGGATTTTGACAGTAATATTTATTTTATTCTCTCTTAAACTCCACATAAAATAATTTTTGCAAAAAAAACCGACTTCAAAACAGATAGAAGGGCACCAATTATAAACTAAAAATATAAGAAGTAATCTGTAAGAATTAGATTTAAACCCCTGGCAACATTGCCTGGAGTTGTAAACAACGTGTTATTTTTTGCTCGTGTGTGATTTTTCTTGAAAATTTAATTTTTCCTTTAAATCGCTTCCAATATGGCTAGCCAGAAGCGAGATTACTTTGGGAATAGTCCCAAATTTAAGACAAAAAGGATTGATCCTGGCCCTAATAACAGGTTTCATTTGCTAGCAAATGAAGAAGAAGAAGAGGCAAGAGCAGTTAAAGAAAGGGTTCCACCAATAGTGGTAGACTCGTGTCACAGTTTCTCAAAAGTTTGGGAAATACTTGGTGAGGAGTACTTCTTCAAGAGAATGACAATTGGAACTAAGGTTACATGCAATACAATGGTCCTGTATGAAGCTGCGTTAAAAAAGCTGAGTGAACTGAAGTACAGTTTTTATACACACGAAGTTAAAGACGTAAAGCACTTTAAGTTAGTGTTATTTGGTTTGCCAAGAACAGACGCAAAGCTTTTAAAGGAGGAATTGGTTAAAATGCACAACATAAACCCAGTAAGTGTCAAAGAAACCAAAAGGACTACAGCTGATGACGCTATATATTTGATTGAGTTTAACAAACAAGAAGTGTCAAAAAAAAATATTATGAAAATAAAGTACTTTTGCAATATTGCTGTTTACTGGAGAAGACCTCTTAAAGGGAATAAAGGGCCTACGCAATGTACGAAGTGCTCTATGTACGGACATGGAGCTAAAAACTGCAATAGAGTTATCGTCTGCGCAGTTTGTGCTGGCAATCACGACCAGACTGAGTGTGTATTGGCCAAAAACACTCAAGGGAGTAATGTTGTTTATAAATGCCACAACTGTAGCCAAAAGAACTGAAGAAACTCGAATCACAGGTCCGACGATCCTAAATGCCCTTGCCGTAAAGATTATTTAGAAATGCGCCTACGATTAACTTCTAAGTTCAGACCTAATTTCAACAAGTCGAGAATTAATCATGTGTATGATGAGACTGAGTTCCCACACCTGTCAAGTCAGAGTCAACCAACTGATTCACGAGAGCACACCTTCCAAAGGAAAAGTTTGTACTCTGAGGTTTCGAAAAACAGACCCCGCGACAGCAACAACGATGATGACTTATCTAACGAGAGATTGTTAGAAATCTTCTTTAGTGCTGTGGATGCACTAGAAAAATGTCGAAATAAATTTGACAAATTAAGAGTGCTTGGCATGATGCTCAAGCATGCTATATAAAATCATGGATAGTCAAAATGTATACGTTATGCACTGGAATGCTCAAGGCATAACAACTGAGTCAGCAGCTGCACAGCTCGAAAAAGTTCTCCATGAGAAAAATATTGATATTCTACTTCTTAACGAAACGTTCCTGAAGCCGTATCATAGGTTAAAATTTGGAGGCTACAAAATATACAGAGAAGACCGTCAAACACATGGTGGGGGTGTACTTATAGCGGTTAAAAATTACATAGATCACAAGTTGTTACCAAAGATTAAAACAATAACCATAGAAAATATCTCTGTGGAAGTTAAAATAAGTGGACGTCCCGTAAGTTTTATCTCTGCTTATAATCCAGTTTACACTTCTAATTTTAAAACTGACTTAGAACTTCTTACCAATTCGTTTAGTGACTATTTTATTTTTGGTGATTTGAATGCACAACATGTGAGTTGGAATTGTATTTCAAACAATTCAGCTGGCAAAGAACTGTACAGACATCACTTAAGTTCAAGTTATTATGTATATCATCCGGATACACATACTAGATTCGGCCAAAATATAATTCCAGTCCAACCATCCACGGTTGATATTTTACTTACTAACTCTAACATTTCACTTTCGCAGTTACAGTCACATCCAAATATTTTACAGTCTGATCACACCCCAATATCTTGTTACATTTTTGGAACACCACAAAATCACTTTGTTACAGTTCCGTTGTATAATCAGGCTGATTGGCCAGCAATTAAATACTGGGTCGAGAATGAAATTAAGAATCATAATATCGGACAAATAGAGCTCAACAATATAAACCTAGATTCGTCATTAAATAAATTAGTAAGTATAGTTAAAGAAGCTTTTTCCAAGATTCCAATTGGCCAGAAAAATCCTTGGCAGAGGGAAATTTCAAATACGTCTAAAATGCTGATTACTCAGAGGAACAAGTATAACCGTAAACTTAAAAGATGTAGAGATCCTAGTTACAGAACTCAACTAATCAGCATTTTAAAACAGTTGAATCACTTAATTGATTTTCATTTGAAAAGGGATAGAAGTGAAGCGTGGGCTAAATTCATTTCAAAACTGCCTTCCGGCTCTAAAAAGTTTTGGAAACTAACAAAAGCTTTAAAAGGTAGAAATTCTGCAATCCCCGATCTAAATATAAATGGGGAAGTTTTAAGTACCGGTGAAGCAAAAGCAAATGCCATTGCGGAAGTTTTTAGATGCAACAATAATATCACCAACAACAATTCATCACCTTTAGATAATGTGGTTCTAAATTATGTGCAGGAACTTAACAATGTAAATCTCGCTGACAGTGACAATTTTGAATTCACAGATGCAGTAGAGGTAAAGACATTTGTTTTTTCTTTAAAAAATAACAAAGCCCCAGGTTTAGACGGAATTAACAGCATTATTTTATTTTTTTGAAACTTTGAGCAAACTATTTAATTACTGCTTGAGAAATGGTCATTTCCCCATGATATTTAAAAAGGCCAGGGTTATACCTATTTTCAAAACTGGAAAAGATCCAAAATTGCTTCCAGCTATAGGCCAATAAGCATTTTGAGCTTGTTGGATAAAGTCTTTGAAAAAATAATCCACAAAAGAATCGTAGAGTTCTCAGAACAGAATAACATTATACATCAGCAGCAGTTTGGATTCCGAAGAGAGCACTCTACGGTACATCAAATCAAACGAGTAGTTAATATTATTGAGAATAATAAAAGAAATCGTAGAAGTACAGGTATTATATTTCTTGACATTGAAAAGGCTTTCGATACAGTATGGCATAATGGCCTATTGTATAAACTTAACTCTTTTAGTTTTCCTTTATATTTACAAAAAATCATACAAAGCTTTTTAGACCAACGTTCATTTGTAGTTTTCGTGAAGCGCATCTCATCAGATGAAAAACACATACTCGCAGGTCTACCGCAAGGTTCCGTTTTGTCACCTACGCTTTATTCGTTATACACGTTAGATATCACTCCACGCAGGGATCAGGAAGCAGCATTTTATGCAGACGATAGTGCTTTCATTTGCAGCGGTAAGGTATCTAATTCATTAGTTAGGAAAATGGAAGAGAGCTTAAATTCAAGCCAAAAATATTTTAATAAATGGAAAATAAAGGTCAATGATGATAAAACACAGGCCATTATTTTTCCATATAATAAGTCGCCAAAACGCATACCTTCTCAATCTATGTTGTGCCGTGGGAATGTTATACCTATAAAGTCAGAAATCAAGTATTTGGGCATTATAATGGATAAAAAACTAACATTTAAGCAACATGTCAACCAAATTTGTGAAAAAGCTATAAAGTGTGGTCGGGCATTGTTTCCCATACTCAACAGAAGATCTAAATTGAATATGAAAAACAAAATATTGTTATATAAAATGTGCATTCGACCAATTATGAGTTACAGCTGTCAAGTATGGTTTCAAAAAACTGCGAAAACTCATACCAAAAAGCTTCAGATTATACAAAACAAGAATTTGAAAATAATTCATAATCTTCCTCGTAGGTATCCGACAAATTTACTTCACAGTAACTTTGGACACAAGATGATAAACGATTTCACTAGAGAACTGTTGAGTTACAGCTGTCAAGTATGGTTTCATAAAACTGCGAAAACTCATACCAAAATGCTTCAGATTATACAAAACAAGAATTTGAAAATAATTCATAATCTTCCTCGTAGGTATCCGACAAATTTACTTCACAGTAACTTTGGACATAAGATGATAAACGATTTCACTAGAGACTGACACTGACATTTAATGAAAAATGCAGACTGTCAAACTTTGAATCAATAAGGAATTTACAAGGTAATCACTAAGATTCGTTCGTTAAGAATGAATGTATTAGTGATTATCCAAACAAATTTCTTTATAACTTCCATAGAGATCAAAAAGGTTTTTGTGAGCTATGTTCCTTAAGGCTGTATATTTATTGTTATTAGTTTTGTAAATTTAATTATAAGACTCTTATTGTTGTAGTACTTATAGTAAAATCTCATACCTCTGTACCTTTTATATTTTAATCTTGTAAATAAAGACTTTTATTAAAAAAAAAAAAAAAAAAAATATAGATGTATATAGATAGATATGGGGGTTACTTGTACAAAATTTCAAGACACTAAATACAACAGTTCTGAGTACACGATAATAACTGTTCACTTTGAATAGGAGGTACCACGCCCACTATTTTATTGTGTTTCGCCAGACTATGTAGAGTGGCGTTCCATAAAATAGAGCCACCTCTTACTACATATTTCGAAAAATAAAAAAACATACTAAATCTTTATAACAAATTTTAAGGTTTTTATTTTTGTGTGACCGAACAACTGACAAACTAAATTACTATAGATACTAAAAATTATTATAAATATTTGTATACCTATACATATTTAATTTAAGTTTTTAATAACAACAGGTCTATACTAATTTAGTTGGGTCAGTTGTTAGGTCACAAAAAAAAACTTAAAATTTGTTATGAAGTTTTAGTATAGGTGGCTCTATTATATGGAACACCACTGTATATTAATATGGGTGTTACTGGTACAAAATTTCAAGTATTTACCTGTTATAGTTCTTTAGGTTAACGGCAATAATTTTGCACTTTGTATGGGAGGTCCTCTATTCTGATCAAGCCACAGTTTATTTTAAAAAATGTTAAAGTACTTTCGAAACTAAATGTACTCACTTAAATTGCAAAAACCTCTACATCATAATTTTGGTGCACTTGTATCCAAACAGTGCACTTGTATCCAAAGAGAACCCCTTGTATCGTCGCTTCTCTTTGATGCCAACCATGGTAGAATAAACAAGGTAAAGTTGGTTTTACAAAAACAAAAATCGCATGTATTTTGTTGGTAGATATGGAACTCAAAAACAGCCGATTGCATTAAGAAATTACGAAGCAAATTGTGCGTTTTTTTCCATTTAGTGCTTTTAATTTTATCCAAGAAAGCACTGAATAAATATAAATTTAAGTACTTGAAATAAAATTTATTTTATGTTTTAAATATGGTTACATAACTAAATGTAGCAAATAAAAAATAAAATATATTTTAAATCTATTTCAAAACTAATTTTTCAAACAACAACTGTTCTAAAATACATATCAAATAAGTTTCATTGTTTAAAAGTATAGGGAGGGGGGTATGGGTAAAAAATTAAGAAATATTTATTAGTGTTGTACTGAAAAATTAAAATAGTTCAGGGGGGTTACTGCTTATTTCGATTCGAAAAGAAAAACATTCGAAATTGTATGTCTTATACATTGTGTTTCGTCTAGTACATAGATTCCAAACATAGATAGCCACATCACCCAATGTCAAAAAGTGGCTATAAATGTTTTCACACTTTCGGGTATGGTGTGAATTCATTTATTACATTAAGACACTTTAAAGCGATATATTGTTGCACTTTCTAATGATATAAATAATTTTTAATTTTTGCACTAACAATTTATTTACAATTTAATGTATTTTCAATTTTTAACACTAAAATAAATTTTATACTCTTAAGATTTGTTAGATTAAATTTATTTCTTCACAGTATTGTATTTTTTTTTTTTGTGTTTTAGGAAATGATCATTTCAAGACAGAATAAAAAATAATTAAAATTAGTATTCAATTCAACGTTTTTCGCATATAAATATATCAGTAACAATACAAAATTCTTACTTAAGAACAAAAAAAATATTTAATTTTAACATCTAAAATTGATTGTAAGAAATATATGTATGTAGTTTTTTAGAAAAAATGTTATACAACTATGTGCAGTTAAGCTACTGTGAGGAATTATTTTTCAAAATCAATACGTATACAAACTTGTCTACCAATACATTCCTAGACTTAGATTTTTTGGCAAAAGATTTGTTTTTTTTACATTTCAGTTGGCTATCTATGTGTAATCTATAATCTTAACATTACAATAATTATCTTCAAATCTAATGTTACTTTAATTTTAATAATTTATTTTTTATTTTTCAAAAGGTGCTTGAATTGGATTATATTGTTTACTTGCAAATCTTAATTCAATAAAACTCTAATACAAGTGTATCAACATTGTAATGTTTAACTTAAATACTAGTTCCATTAACTGGGGTTTGCTATTGATGTAATAGATGCATAATAAATGCATGTGAACACAGCTTGATTTACATTTGCTTTTAATTTAATGAAAAATTATCCATACAAATTGTACAAATTTGCTCTTAAAATATTGCATCACTTATTAGTCCTTTCAGCCTAAAGCCATCTTGAGGTTGAGTAATTTCCACACATTTTCCAATTAAGTCAATAATAAGCTTCAAATTACGATGTAAAACTGCATGAACATAAAAATATTATATTTAATTAATATTGAAAAAAGTGCAAAATTATAAATTAATTGAACATTTTTTTTAAGCTTGCATTAACAAAAAACAAAACATACATTGTGTGAACAATTTAAAACAAAAACAAAAAACAAACCTGTTTTAATACAACAACAAAGTTGTTTGTAAAATATTTTTTTTCTTTTTTTTCCCCTTTTCTATATTTTGTACAACGGCATATTGAATTGCTATTTTTAAAATAAAATAAAAATAAAGGCTAATGAGCCTGTTTAATTTAAGCAACAAAAATGTTGACAATGCTGAATTAAATAAAAACAAAAAAACTGAAAATAATTTGTGTATTAATGCTACGCCAGTTATACGTGCCCAATCTTGTTCTTCACTTTTTCTAAGCGATGACAATAAAATAAATACAAACAAATCGCCTTCTGAACACAGTGTTGCCAAAGATAATATGGATAGTGTAGAAAAACCCAAGACGCAAGTGGGAATGGACAGATACATAACTGTATTGAAAAGAGGTCGAAGCCCTAAATCTTCGCAGATTGCACCAATGGCTAAAGTACAAAAAGACAAGGACTCTAACGGAATAAATTCCCATAATCGTTTTGCTATCTTAGATAGTGAAACGAGTGTACATAAAACGGCAATTAAGTCGTTCAAACCACCTCCAGTTTATTTAAGGGAGAAAAATTCGAACGAATTAATAAAAAATTTAATTACAATTATTGGCGAGAACTCATTTTATGTAATTCCCATTAAGCGCGATAACATTGATGAGACAAAAATACAATTTATTGATGAAAGTAGTTATCGTAAAGCAGTAAGCGAGTTTGAAAACTGCAAAAAGAACTTTTAAACCTATCAGCTGAAGAGTAGCAAAGGTCTACAGGTAGTCATTAAAGGTGTAGATTCATACGTTGATCCAGCTGAAATAAGAGCCGGACTCCAAAAAGCGGGTTTTAAAATAAAAAGTGTAGATAATCTCCGTAATCGGGAACGTGTACCCCAACCACTATTTCGCGTTGAACTGGAACCTGGAGATATCAGATTGAAGAAGAATGAAATACACCCCATTTACAATCTGAAATACCTGTTACACCGTAAAATAACTGTAGAGGAGTCCAGGTCCTGGACGCTTATGCATCCAGTGTCTAAATTGTCAAGAATATGATCATACTAGGGCTTACTGTAAGTTGCCTCCGATTTGCGCTGTATGTGGCGAGCTACATTGTTCCGCCCAATGCGACAAAGCAAGGGATGATTCGAAAGTAAAAAATGTAGCAATTGCGGTGGAAACCACACTGCTAACTACAGAGGCTGTCCAGTTTTTTCCATGGTAAGGAAAACCACTCAAAAACTAAATACTCCTGCTAAGCACCAACAATATCGAGCAAATGCTCATTATCCTCAGTTAGCCCAAACAACAACACAACATGTTTCATACGCTGATATGGTAAAAACCAATCATACTGCAGTACATAAAGCGACACCGACAACTAATTCTACTCCTAATTTGCAATCGCATCCTAAAGAACAAACACCATCTGGTAATTATAACGGATTTGAACACCAAAAAAGCCCCTGGCGTCGATAAAACCAGTAACAAGATGTTAATTGAGTTGCCCCGTGTAGCTCGCAGAATCGTTCTTTTAATTTTTAATGCCATTTTCGTTTTGAGTACTTTCCTACAGATTGGAAGGTTTCCTTGGTTACCATGATTCCTAAACCAGGAAAAGACCACACAAAAATTGAATCATACAGACCTATAAGCCTTTTGTCAAATATGTCAAAGCTGTTTGAGAGGATGCTAATAACTAAGCTTAACCCTATTCTAAGCGACAAAGGATGTATTCCAAACCATCAATTCGGCTTCAGGAAAAAACATAGTACGATTGAAGAAACTGGTTGGACTTAACAAGTATATTTTTAGACTTAAGATATGAGTAATTATTGATAGTTCAATTATATTGAAGATACAATAAATAAAAATTGCAAAAAAAAAAAAAGTTAATCGACAGTTTGTCATATTCTAGGAAAATTTAAAAGTAATTTTTTCTTATGCGATTTAATGTCGATGCAGTATTTCCTGCTAACACAGTGCAATAGTGAAAAAAACACACAGACGACTCTACTACCAAAGGGTTTGCGAATTGATTGACCAATTTTTATTTATATGCCTGGAAAGACTGAAAATCAGTGGGCACTTCAAAAAAGGTGTCATCAGTTTTTGTCTAATATCGCATTCATACTAGCTGATACCGGTTAATTTTGTTTGATAATAATGTAATAATAATGTTAAATAATAATGTAATGATAATAATGTAACATTTTATGCCAAAAAGTAAAAAAAAGCAAAAAGCCTAGATTTAGCTGCAAAATCTACAAATTGGCAACAGTGAAGGCACAAACTAAATCATCTTACATAAGAACCTCACTGCTCAGGGACTGTTGTATAATGATGTTTGACAAATTTCGCCTGACCATGTAAATGCTAAAGGAACAAATCTAGTTTAGTGAAGCTTGACCGATCAAAAAAAAAATTAAAAAATAATAAAAAAAGGTAAAATAAAAAATTTGGCGGTCGCCCTTATTTTCCGAGTTATGGGGCTCTGAACTTTTCATATGGAACTATGATTTTACACTACATTTTTTTACACTACAATTATGTCAATATGGATATCATTTCAAAGCTTTTGGAAATATCTATCAGGTGATGCTAAACTTTTTTTTTTTTTTAATAACCCATTAAGAGCCAACGCATTTTTTTGATTTTTAAAATTTTTACACTATTATGTACAGTAATATGTAATAACAAATGTGATAAAAAGCAATTAAATGAATCAATAAAGAAAAATATAACAACAAATAAAACCCTCAAATCGAACACCTACACCGGCTTCGCTTACTAAAGGTTTCCTGCATAGTCGGCCTTCGGCCGGGCGCAAGGATTTTCTCCTCTATGGTATGACCAACACCGGCTTCGCTTACTAAAGGTTTTTTGCACAGCCCGCCTTTGGCCGGGCGCAAGGATTTTCTCCTCTATGGTATGACCAACATCAGCTTCGCTTACTAAAGGTTTCCTGCATAGTCGGCATTCGACCGGGCACAAGGATTTTCTACTCTATGGTATGACCAACACCGGCTTCGCTTACTAAAGGTTTTTTGCACAGCCCGCCTTTGGCCGGGCGCAAGAATTTTCTCCTCTATGGTATGACCAACATCAGCTTCGCTTACTAAAGGTTTCCTGCATAGTCGGCCTTTGGCCGGGCGTAAGGATTTTCTCCTCTATGGTATGACCAACACCGGCTTCGCTTACTAAAGGTTTTTTGCACAGCCCGCCTTTGGCCGGGCGCAAGGATTTTCTCCTCTATGGTATGACCAACACCGGCTTCGCTTACTAAAGGTTTTTTGCACAGCCCGCCTTTGGCCGGGCGTAAGGATTTTCTCCTCTATGGTATGACCAACACCGGCTTCGCTTACTAAAGGTTTTTTGCACAGCCCGCCTTTGGCCGGGCGTAAGGATTTTCTCCTCTATGGTATGACCAACACCGGCTTCGCTTACTAAAGGTTTTTTGCACAGCCCGCCTTTGGCCGGGCGCAAGGATTTTCTCCTCTGTGGTATGATCAACACCGGAATGTCACCGATTCTTAATGCGTTAAATTTTTTTAATTTTAGCACCACCTGATAGATATTTCCAAAAGCTTTAAATTGATACCCATATTGACTCAATTTGTTCAAAAATGTAGTACACAATCACAATTTCATATGAAATGTTCAGAGGCCAATAACTCTGAAAATAAGGGCGACCGCCAATTATTTTATTTAACATTTTTTTATTATTTTGTAATTCTCTATCACCCTGTATAATTTTTTTTTGATCGGTCAAGCTTCACTAAATTAGATTTAAGCCGAAAATTTTTGTAATTTCAAATGTACAAGTGCAACATGTTTACAGGCTTTGATTGAAGTACATAGGTATAGCAAAAACAAGCAAAACCAGTATTTTTGATCTGAATGCATCTCAACTACACTTTGACTAATTAGATTAAATAAATACACTGGTAGTAGCCCATTCAGGCTGCCACGAAATTAAACTATTTCGTGATTTCGGACGAAATCAACATGAAATTACGTAATTTCGCATACATTTTACCATTGCCCAAATTAACTGATTCTACTTAATTTCGTCGAAAATAACTTGAAATTACGATAACAAAGCTGGTTTTGCAGAAAAAGCTACTTTTTTTCAACTATGTATGACCATATTTAAAACCTTGAAAGTACGCTTTTTTCAGAACAAAATTAAAAGCCAAATTAAATAATGGAAACATATATGTATGTACATTAATTTTGTTGTACTGTTGTTTTTAATATTCGTGTATATTTTAAAATAAAACAAGTGTTGTGCAAAAGCTTTTTGCAAGAGAATTAAATTATACAAATATAACTAAACGCGATCAGCTGTTTTCGAAATTAACTCAAATGTCAAAAAACCCAGTATGAACACTTTAGATTTCGTTCGTAATTTCAGTTCGAAATTACTTAATTTCATTGCAGCCTGAACGGGCTATAAATACTTAATCTATACACTACATATATATAAAGCACAAAATGTGTTAGTATATTTCTTTGTCGGGAAGCTATAGCTGCCTACACCAGTGAACCGATCTTTCTGAAATTTTCACAGTTTGTTACTAGATATAAGGTTGCTTAAATAGGGTACTTATTTTTTTGATATTTGTCGAGAGCGCGGCTCGTCCCATACAAAGTAAATGTTTAGCATCGCGTAGCTTGGTAACAGCAATAGGTAGCGTTTTGAAATTTTGCAGCCGTAACCTCTATATTAACATACATAGGTTTGAGAAAGATAGACTGGATTGGAATAGTGGGCGTGGTACTTCCCATACAAAGTGAAAAAAGTATTATCCTGTATCTAGAGAACTGCATTAGGTAGCACCTTGGAATTTCGCACTAGTAACCCCCATAATAACGTACATAGGCAATCTATACACAGGCTTGAAGCTTTGCACGAGTAACCTCTATGCTATCAAAATACGAACTAAATTGGGACATTGGGCGTGGTACCTCCTATACAAAGTAAAAATTGTTATCGTGCACGTGGACAACTACAATAGGTAGAGTTTTGAAATTTTGCGCAATTAACCCTCAGAGTAATGTGCATAGTCTAGAAAAATACAGACTGGGTTGGAACAGTGGGAGTTGTATCTGCCATATTAGGTGAATAATTTTTATCGAGTATCTGGAGAACTACAATAGGTAGTCTTGAAACTTTGCACAAGTAACCCTCAGAATAATGAGCATTGTCTAGCAAAATACAAACTGGATTAGGATAGTGGGAATGGTAGCTCCCATAAAAAAATATTATCATGTTAATACATATAGTCTAGCAAAAAACAGATTGAATGGAAACAGTAGGCATCGTACCTTGCATGTAAACTGAAACATTTTTGATGTAAGAATAGCGTGCGTTTTCGAGTTAAAGGTTGGCCATAGTACTTTTCTTCCAAGTGTTAATTGTATTTTTTGTGGATGGGTGTAGCGAAGCGCACCGGATACAGCTAGTTACAATATAAAGAAGGAAATTGAATGTAATAGGCTTTTTACACTGGCCAACATCTTAGTGAAAAGTCTGGAAGATGTTAAAAATGTGAAAATCAGTTTACATTTGCAACATCTTCTTACATCTAACATCTACCATCAACTCAACTGTCGAAAAATTAAAAGCAAAGACGCTTTTATCTAATAAAAAGTTAAACTACGGGTTAACAACAAATATTTATAATTGGAATAATTGTTGTTTTGCTAGAACAAACCCAAGTATTAATGTAGAGTATTAAAGTTATTGAAAGCATTTTAGAGAAAGAAGATTTAAAAAAAAATTTTGTGTACCTTTGTATGATGCTCATTTTTAACCGACTTCAAAAAAAGAAGGAGGTTATCAATTCGTCTGTGTGTTGCTTTTTTTTTTTTGTATGTTTGTGCCTTCAGAACTCGGTCATTTCTGAACCGATTTTAAAAATTTTTGCACTATTAGAAAGGTTATGGCTACAGATTGGTCCCATTTTAAAAGAAGTTGAAAATATTAAATGGTGTCCCCATACAACATACATGTTTTTACGTGTATTATGAACTTTATAGGTCACCAATTTAAAATTAAAAAAAAATGCGTATCACTGTAGCTCCCAATAACAAAAAGTAAATAAAAAATAAAATTAAAGGGTGACCCCATAGGTGACTTAATTTCACCTTTATTCTCCTATCTTTTGAACCGTTATAGGCAAACACTTGAAAGTTGCACAGAATGTTCGTTACTATGTCTGTTATAATAAGTATAAATATTTAAAATTAGAAATTAAAGGGTGTCCCATTAGTTGCTTTATTTTGATATATATATGGCCAAACTTTTGAACCGTTATAGACAGACAGTTGAAATTTACAAAGAACTTGTATTGCTAAGTCCGGTAAAATAACAACTGTAAAATATGAATTTGGAAATTAAAGGGTGTCCCAATAGTTAATGTCAAAGTAATATATATGGCCAACTTTTTAACTGTTATAGATAGACAGTTGAAATTTACAAAGAACCTATATTGCTTAGTCCGCTATTACAACATGTATAAAATTTGGATCTATAAATTAAAGGGTGTCCCCATTATTGATGCAATTTGACCATTATGTCCTCATCTTTGGAACCGTTATAGACCAACACTTGAAAAATAGACAGAATGTTCACAACTATGTCTGGTATAACAACAAGTATAAATATTTAAAATTGGAAATTAAAGGGTGTCCCAATAGTTGATGTAATTTGATATATATGGTATACAAAGTTAAAATTTAAAAAGAATCTGTATGACAAAGTCCTCTTTAAAAAGTATTTATATTAAAATTCGAATTTAAAGGGTGTCCCAATAGGTGACGTCATTTGATATATACGACCCTATCGTTTAAACAGTTATTGAAAAACACTTAACAATTAGACAGAATGTCCATTACTATATCTGTTATAATAAGTAAAAATATTTAAAATTATAAATTACAGGGTGTCGCAATAGTTTATGAAATTTGATGTATATGACCAAACTTTTAAACCGTTACATACAGACGGTTGAAATTTACAATGAACCTGTATTGCTACGACCGCTATAACTAGTATAAAATTTGAATTCGGAAATTACAAGGTGTCGCAATAGTTACCGTCTTAAAGAAACATGATTTTAAGTTTGTCTGTTTTGAAGTCGGTTTTTTTTGCAAGAATTATTAAACAAATATTGGTTTATATTTTTTCAGTGATGCCACTAAATTAATCTAGTTTATTGCCATTTTTCTAGTGATGACACTCAAATAATCGAAAGATGTAAAATGGAACAAACTGAGATAGGAACATCTTGTTAAGATGTTAAATTTTAGGCCTGTGTATTTCTTATGGAAAGATGTCAAAATCTTCGCAAATTGATGGTAGATGTTAGATGTTCATCAGTTTAAAAAGCCTATAAAGGTTTTAAAAATATACAATTCAGTTTTGCCAACAACAAGAAAAAACTAAGTTAACAGCATAATTATAAACAAGTACAGGTTTTTAGAGCTCATTCATTTACACAATAGCAAAACGATAGCGTCATGCACACGAACTATACAGAAACAGTACAGTATGTCCCTTTCCACACTTGCTATTTTTGTTTTTTCAACACAAATGTATTTGTTGTTGGGAGAGAAAATAAAAATGGCAGCAGTACGATGTTTCATGTACTTGAAACTCTGCTGCGACTCTCTATTGTTGTTGTTTGCTCTTTTCGACAGCGTTGTGAACTTGGTGCGTTTCGCGTGGTGGGCTTTTTTTTAAATTTTTTTGTGCTTTTTTTTAATTTTTGGTGGCACCAATAGTGCAAAATATTCATAGTCATTTTTACAGACCATAATAAGAACAACTAGTAATGATGTTTAAGACATACCAAATCATATGCACAAAGTAAAACGGTATTGTTGTTGTATTAATTTGTGTTATGTTAAAAAAATAAACATTTCGCTGTAAGGAATTTGCTATCCCTACAAAACACATTGGTTTTCCCATTCAGCTTTTAGGCAAAAGACCTTCAAACAAATATATCAATTAATAAATACTGATAATGAGTATCCTGATAATACTGAGAAAGAGTTCCATTGATTTTAGAGACTCGTTGGCTTTTAATAGAAAAGTCAAAGCAATTTTAAAAATATGGCGTGAATTAAAAACGCTATTTAATACATTTCCAACATCTCAACAATATTTTTTATCTAACCAACTAAAAAATATGTACAATGATAATATTAATTTTGTTTACTTAGTATAGTTATCCGATATTTTAGAAGAAGTGCAACGTGTTAATCTCGCATTTGAATCAAAAAATGCCGACCAGACTAAATTATTTGATGATTTACACAATCTCTTAAAAATTTTGATATCCAAACTCACTGAGCCTGACATTGAATTCGAATTTTTTAACAGGTGATATCAATACATCGTTTGATATTTGTTATTTGGGTTTTAAGTTTGAGGAAGCTTGCGCATTAAAGAAAATAAGCAATGAAGCAAAGAAGCAAAGAAAGATATATCAAAAACTTGTTGTAAATTCACCATTACAAATTAGTTGAAATGATTCAGACGCGACTGCGTTCTAATGTTGAAATTTTACAAAAAATTAACGTTTTAAACGTAAAAAATGTTTTATCTCATTGCAAAAATGATATCATGCCATTAGCAGTACAATTTGAATCCGATATCGAAATATTGTCTAGTATTGAAAACGGATGGCGAATGGTTTACCTTATGCAATGGAAAAATATTGATTCAACATTAGAATTTTGGACTGAAGTTAAATGTTATTGTTAAGTTTTTTGTTAAACTATGTATATTGTGAATGATCGCTGATTTCTATTTAAAAAGTTGTGTATGCAATATATGAAATAAAAAAAATGTATTATCTAGTACAACTGAATGCAAACATATTTGTTTAGTTTTTTTTTTATTTTTTGTTAAGTTTTATGATTTAATTTTGTTTTTTTTTTATACCTTTAACTTTAAGACTGTTTTATTGTTATATTTTTAAAACAAAAATATTAATAACAAATAAAAAATATTATACTTTTTTTGGAAAATTATTTCACTCAAGATTTTAAATAATTCTTGCAAAAAAAACCGACTTCAAAACAGATAGTTGTGTAACAGTTCTAAACTAAAAATATAAGAAGTAATCTGTAAGAACTATATATAAACCAAATAAAAGATAAACAAAATGCGTCAAAGTTAGCAGGAAAAGAAGTAAAGACTATGTGAAATTCAAGCATCTCCCTATTACTGTTCAAAAGTTAAGCTATTATCACCAACAACCGTCTTTTATGGGGACACCATTTAATTTTAATTTTTTATAGCTGTAATAGCGATCATAGTAATACACATTATGTGTAAACTTCAGTTGTCTATCTAAAACGGCTCAAAAGATAAGGCATACATTAAATGTCATTAACACTCTCTCATTTCCATAAGTCTCTATCTATAACGGTTCAAAAGACTAGTCAATATAAGTCAAATTACGTCAGCTATGAGGACACCCTTTAAGTTTTTTGTACTTTTTGCTGTGGACATAGAGATATTAGCTTTGTTAAAATTTTAAATGTTTATCTATAAGCGTTCAAAAGATAAGGTCATATAGATCAAATATCATCAACTTTATGTACACCCTTAAATTTCCAGCTTTATACTTGTTGCTATAGCGGACATAGTAATATACGTTCTGCGTAAATATTAAATGTCTGTGTATAACGGTTTCAAAGATAAGGTAACATAAATCAAATAACATCACCTATTGGGACGCCCTTTAATTTACAACTTTAAATTAAAGACATATTGTCATAGAGGACTTGGCCACATAGATTTTTTGTAAATTTCAACTGTGTGTCTATAACGGTTTATAGGTTTAGTCATATACAGAAAATTACTGAACTATTGGAACACCCTTTAATTCATAACTCTAAATATTTATAATTGCAAGTATACCAGACAAAGTAGTGGAAATTCTGCCTAATTTTCAAGTGTTTGTCTATAACTGTTCAAAAGATAGGGCCATATAGGTCAAATTACATCAATTATGGGAACACCCTTTAATTTATGAATTCAAATTATATACCTGTTATAGCGGACTTAGCAATACAGGTTCCTTGTAAATTTCAGTTGTCTGTCTATAACGGTTCAAAAGTTTGGCCACATACATAAAATTACTTTAACTATTGGGACACCCTTTTATTTCCAAATTCAAATTTTATACTTTTTGTTATAGCGGACTTAGTAATAAAGGTTCTTTTTAAATTTAACGGTCGGTGTACAACTATTCAAAAGTATGGGCATATACAACAAATTTAATGAACTATTGGAGCACCCTTTAATTTTTAATTTGGAATATTTATCCTTTTTATTATAAAGGTCATATTAATCGACATTCTGTCAAACTTTCAAGGTTTTGTCTTTAACGGTTCACAAGATAGGCCCATAAAGGTCAAATTACGTCACATATAGGGACACCCTTTAAATTATAAGTTTATTTTTTTATTACTTTTTGTTGGTGGAAGCTATAGTGATACCCAATTTTTTAAAATTTTAAACTGGTGCCCTTTAGGGTTCTTAATACACGAAAAAAACATGAATGTTGTATGGGGACACCCTTTAATTTTTAAAATAATGAACTGTTTTTAAAACGGGACCAATCTGTAAGCATTACCTTTCAAATAAAGAAAAAATTCTTAAAATCGGTTCAGAAATGGCTGAGTTATGCGGGCACGAACATAAAAAAAAGCAACATTCAGACGAATTGATAACCTCCTTCTTTTTTTGAAGTCGGTTAAGAAAAAAGAAATTGTAAAACTTGGTGCGTTTTCTCTTAAATGGTGCATTTTTTTCTCCACTTTGGTGCGTTTTGAAATTTCAAAGTTGACAACGCTGCTTTTCGATATAAGAACATAGCTGCCAGATTTAACGATTTATCGTCATTTTGACAATTTTGGGTCATAAAAATGACATGGTGACGATGGGACGATTTATGCCCTAATTTTGACGATTTTCAATAATTAAAAATTTTCAACTTTATGCCGCTAAAGCAACCTTGAACTCAGCACAGCTTTAGAAAAATTACAACAATAACTTGTTAATAATAATAGGCGTCTGTCGTCCTTTGTTGTGCTGTGTTATTTTTACGTTGGTCTGTAGAAACTTTCAAGAGGAGGTGCAAGGAATTTGATAATAAAGTCTATGAGAAATAACACCAACAAAATATTGTCAGACGCGTTGGTAATTCCTAGAAGCTGTTGTCAAGAAGCGTTGAACTGGAATCTGGAGATATGCGATTGAAAAAGAACGAAACGCACCCTATCTATAATTTAAGATACCTGTTGCACCGCAAAATAAGCGTAGAGGAACCGCATAAGCGATCAGGACCCGTACAGTGTCTAAATTGCCAAGAATATGGTCATACTAGGGCCTACTGCAAATTGCCTCCGGTTTGCGTTGTGTGTGGAGAGCTACATTGTTCCGCACAATGCGACAAAGCAAGGGATGACTCGAAAGTTAAAAAATGTAGCAATTGCGGTGGAAACCACACTGCTAACTACAGAGGCTGTCCAGTTTTTTCCATGGTAAGGAAAACCACTCAAAAATCAAATACTCCTGCTAAGCACCAACAATATCGAGTAAATGCTCATTATCCTCAGTTAGCCCAACCAACAACACATGTTTCATACGCAGATATGGTAAAAACCAATCATACTTCAGTACATAAAGCGGCACCGAGAACTAATTCTACTCCTAATTTGCAATCGCATCCTAAAGAACAAACACCATCTGGTAATTTTAATCGTCTCGAAGCAAGCATCGAGACGTTAGTGCATTCGATAAACAGTTTTATGAGCTCTATGAGCAGCATGATGCAAGAAATGGTACGCATGCAATCTACTATGTTGCAGGCGTTACTTAACAAACCATGAACTGTTTAAAAATATGTTTCTGGAACGCAAACGGCTTGAGCCAACACAAAAATGAACTCGAGTACTTCCTTAAGAAGGAACAAATTGATGTCATGCTGGTTGCAGAGACTCACTTAACAACAAATAGCTTCTTTAAAATAAATGGCTATATCTTCTATGACACCAAAGACCCCCGTGGCAGAGCATGTGATGGTTCAGCAATACTAATAAAGGCTCGAATCAAACATTATTTACTGTGTGATTTTTGTGAAGATTACCTACAAGCAACAAACATCTGTATTGAAGAATTTCATCAAAACTTAGTTATTTCTTCAATTTATTCACCTCCTAGGTTTCAAATATCTGAGAGTCAATACAGCGATTTCTTCAAATCACTAGGCCCCTGTTTCATAGCTTCAGGCGACTACAACGCTAAACATACGTTTTGGGGATCACGCCTAATAACTCCAAAAGGTCGTGTTTTGTTTGACACAATTTCAAAAATGCGTCTGAATGTGATATCGAGTGGACAACCCACCTATTGGCCTACCGATCGACAAAAAATACCGGATGTTATTGATTTTGGCGTGATTAAGGGTATTCCAAGAGAAACGATTAAAGCTGAAGCGTCACTTGAATTATCCTCAGATCATTCACCCACTATCGTCTATATATGGGACAAACAAAACATCATATCACCAATGACTACCACAAGCATTAATTGGTTGAAATATAGAAAGTATCTTAGTACTCATTGTTCGGAAAACATCCCGCTAAGAACACCTGAAGACGTAGAGCGGAGTCTTATTGATTTTGACCAAAACCTCAAATCAGCTGCCCAACATTCAACAATAACCCGACAATTAGCTAGATACAATCAAATTTATTATGCAGATATCGAACGGCTCTTGGCTGAAAAAAGAAAAATTCGTAGAGAATGGCAATCACAGAGATCTCCTCAACTCAAAAGCAGACTTAAAGAATGCACGAACCGGCTAAGAGACATGCTGGAATCTCGAAGAGTAGCATCCCTGAAAAACTATTTGGGAGACCTAAACGCAACTCAATCAGATTATTCGTTATGGCGTGCTTGTAGAAACCTTAAAAGGCCAGTCTTACGTAAGCCTCCCTTGCGAACTTCAGCTGGAGGATGGGCAAGGAGTGATGCCGAAAAAGGAAATTTATTTGCTGGACATTTGAAAAAGGTTTTTACCCCAAATATATCGACTGATATAGTTGAGTTGCCAGTTCTCGAGGCTAGTGCTGCAGTACCGATAAGATTTGAATTTGGTGATCTTGAAAAGGCAATAACGGATTTGAACACCAAAAAAGCCCCTGGCGTTGATAAAACCACTAACAAGATGTTAATTGAGTTGCCCCGTGTAGCTCGCAGAATCGTTCTTTTTATTTTTAATGCCATTTTACGTTTTGAGTACTTTCCCACAGATTGGAAGGTGTCCTTGGTTACCATGATTCCTAAGCCAGGAAAAGACCACACAAAAATTGAATCATACAGACCTATAAGCCTTTTGTCAAATATGTCAAAGCTGTTTGAGAGGATGTTAATAACTAAGCTTAACCCTATTCTAAGCGACAAAGGATGTATTCCAAACCATCAATTCGGCTTCAGGAAAAAACATAGTACGATCGAACAAACTCACAGGTTAGTCAATGTTGTTAAGAAGATATTTGAAGAGAGAAAATACTGCTCAGCGCTTTTTATCGACGTTTCTCAAGCATTCGATAAGGTATGGCATGAAGGCCTAATATATAAGCTAAAACTGAATTTGCCCGTAAACCTATATAAGCTGCTAGATAGTTATTTAACCGAACGAAAATTTATTGTGAAAGAAGGAGATTTTTTGAGCTCACCCCAGCCAATCGAAGCCGGAGTTCCCCAAGGTAGTATATTGGGGCCCTTTTTATACTTGTTGTATACTTCAGACATGCCAACTAGTAACCGAATTCACACATCGACATTTGCTGACGACACAGCTTTTTTGAGCATTCACGAAAGACCCGAAGTAGCATCACGATATTTACAAGACCACATATCCAATTTAGAAAAATGGTTGAAGAAATGGAGAATAAAAGTGAATGAACAAAAATGTACTCACATAACTTTCACACTGCGCAGAAAATCTTGCCCCCCTATTCGGATAAATAACCAAACGATACCTCAGCTTTCAGATGTCAAATATCTCGGCATACATCTTGACCGGCGCCTTACATGGAAACGGCACTTAGAAACAAAGTTAACGCAAATGAAGTTGAAAGCAGTCCAACTAAACTGGCTAATTGGCAGAAATTCTACTCTAGCTTTAGACTGCAAACTTTTATTATACAAGTCAATTCTAAAACCAATATGGTGTTATGGCATTCAATTATGGGGCACTGCCTCAGCTACCAATATAGAAAAAATTCAAAGGCGCCAAAATAAGATTCTACGTATTATTACATCTGCTCCCTGGTATATAAAAAACTCGAACATTCATAAAGATCTAAACGTGCCATCAGTTAAAGCAGAAATAGCGAAACTTGCCATAAGGTATTTAAAGAAGCTTGAAACTCATCCGAATCCACTGGCCCGTAACATACTAACTGAACCTGGTTACATTCGACTAAGAAGGAGGGACACTGCTTCTCTCATCCGTACATCAGAGGGATAACCCACAAATTACAGTAACCGTGAAACATACATTTTTTTTGTCCAGCACTGGTTGGACTTAATAAGTATATTTTTAGACTTAAGATATGAGTAATTATTGATAGTTAAAAATATATTGAAGATACAATAAATAAAAATTGCGAAAAAAAAATTTGCTTCAAATATTGATAATATTGACACTGCTAAGTTGATTTTGAGTTATATAAATTCCATAAATAAAATGTACGTAAGTTTTCAAAAATATATTTTACACGCAGTCTTGACGAGCCATTGATTTGGTCAACCATTGAACAAATTCATGTGCGCACATCAAAACCTCTCGTGAAGACCGTCGTTGTCGATGTCATGTTCTTGTTCAAACAGCATTGTTCGAACATTTCTTCGCACAACGATGTCTGCCATCAAATGTTGTTTTTAGTAGGAAAGTTTGACTTTTAAAGAACGCCATCTGTTGATCCAGCGTGCAAATCCTATTTGCTGTGCTATAAGCATTCAAACAACATTGACGACAAACAGAAAATTATGTTCAGTACGTCGTACGTTTTCTCCACATAGAAAAAAGTAAACAAATTATTGTTTCTTATTCTGCCGACGCTTTGTTTACGTGCAAACAAATCAATGGCTCGTCAAGACTGCGTGTTAGGAATTATTAACAACACAAATAAAATGTTTCAAAGCGAGAGTACAGAAAATCAAATTTTTAATAAAATCAAAATTTATATAATTGTAATGAGCAACTTTTGAAAAACTAGTTTGCTTAAAACTTTTAATTCATTATAAAAACAAACACATTTTTAGATTTTGCAGATATTTATTTAGGAATACTTACATGCCACAGACGAATTGACAGAAGCACAAATAGATGAAAAATGATACAAAAAATTATACTGTAAACTTTACAGCATCTTTTTTTAATTTTAGAATTTTATATAAAGCCTGAGTACCTCACAGCTTGTTATTTATAATTGTGTTAATTTTTATACACAGCTACACATGTGATCAGATATTATCAAGACTTAATTTTGAAAATAATCTCAAAGTTCTAGGCCAATTTAATCTATTTAATTCTATAAATCAAGAATAAAGTTGGTTTTCTGAAATTATAAAAAAAATCCTAGGCAAGAGCTAGAAACTGAATCCAGGCAATTAAAATTATTAGACCTAAAAAATGTATCCTGATAAAACTAAAGCGTAAACTTATTGCATTATTGGGAAAAATATGAGAGTTGCAAACGAGGAATTGTAGTCTTTAGTTTCCCATTTTGACTAAATTTATTACAAAAATACTTGTTTTACCAGAATCTTCTGCAAATGTTGAAAGAGTATTTAGGTAAATATAAATAAGAACTCTGTTTTATTGCTAAGATTTGTTGATTTAAGAGTTTTTTGATATGTTTTGTCTTTAATAAAAAATGTTTTATTGGTATTGACATTTTTATGACGATTTCAATAAGCTCTTATGACGATAATGACGATTTTTCCCAAAAATATGACGATATTACCTCCAAAAAATCTGGCAGCTATGCATATGAATGACGGTATAAAAGTAAACAGGCGTCAGAAACACAATTTATAAAGTATGTACACGAATGCAACTTCGAAAGAGAATTTAAAAAAAAGTTTCGGAAACAAAAAATTCAAGAGTAGAAAGGGACTATATAGCGCAACAACTGGCAGTGGCAATCTACACGCCGTTTCATTCAAACAAAAACATTTGTACATACACACAACACAAAATTGTATACAGAACTAAACTCACAACCAGAGTTGCCGTTTTGATTACTTTTAAAATTGGTTATTTTTTTTCTGATGTGTAGATGTGTAATTTTTTTTGTTTTGATTTTGGTTACTATCTCACCAAAATTTTAAAGTATAAACATTATGTATTTTATATGCAAATTTTTCAAATCGCGCTTTAATATATCTGTTTAACATTGCAATTTACCCGTTTTTATTCATCGCCTTGGAAAGTACAATTTTTTTGTATTAAAATCTGAAGTAAAATAAAAAAAAAATTAAATAATAATAAATCAAAATAATTTTCAGTATTGGTTATTTTTTTCTCATTTGGTTACATTTTTAAGAAAGTTTGGTCGTGGCAACACTGCTCACAACTTAACTCAAGAGAATACAAAAGTATGTATGTATATCACACAGCATGGCATCTTTTGTTTGGTTAGTTTTATTATGTTTTAAAGTTTTTTGTGCGTATATAAACTTTTTAATATGTTTTTTTTGCCATTTTTATTAATTAAAGTTTTGTTTAAAAATAATAAAAATGGAAATCGAGATCAATAAATAAGTGAATTACAGTGAAAGTAATAACACTGTGTATTTATTTTGCAATTAAAAGGTCCCCACGTGAAGTAAAAACGTAACAATATTAATGAAACAATTCATGGGTCTGGCTTTTAGAAAAAGAGCTCCAAATGGTCAAAATGAACCCAAGCGGCACCACTGACTTAAATCTGAATTTTTTTAATAGCAAATTATTTCATTGCGATAAATTTTTGTTGTCTTTTATGTTTCTCTACGTACATGGCAATAATATTTCTCTTTGTGTAGTAGGTACAGACAGTGTTGCCAGAAAATTTACTTATAAATTCTTGAAAATTGTGCTAATTTAAAGCAAATTATGCTTTAAATCGGCGAAATAAATCTGGTAAAATAAAACGCATATAAATATAAGTAATAATAAAAAAAAACATCACGATTTTGAAAAAATAAATATTTAGAATTTGTGTTAAAAGGTATTTAACAAAAAATAGAAGAAGGTATGTTTAATCTTTACTTGAACGCATTATTTAAGGTCACTTTTCAAACAAAAATTAAAGAATGCAACTAAGGTAACATACAATTTTATTGGGGAATTGAAACAATTTATTTTATTCTATTAAGTCTGTACTATATACGTAATAACATTTCTGCAATTGGCTCTTTATCTATAATATTTCTTGTTTCTTTTTATTAGAACTAACTATGCTGAGTTTATTTTAAATTGCCTTAAATTATTTTAGTGTATTAATTTTTCTACATTCCCCATTAATAAAAAGTAAATCTTTGATGGTTCGTACACTTTTACTAAACAGTTTAAAACGCCTTCGAGTTAAAGCAAGTAAACAATATGATATTATATTTCTAATATTGTTTAAATTTCATAAAATTGTCCGAGAAAAAGTTCTAACGGCTAACGCATTTTTCATTTAACGAAATGTGACGTACACATTGTCATTACATGAAATCTTCAATTTGAGGAAGAAAATCGGCAAGTATCAAGTACCCACTTTTACAAGGAAAAATCAACAAAATGCAGAGAAATCAGCAAAAGTGGGTACAACGCCTATTCCTCCAACCGAGCATGATTTTGCTAGATTACGCAAATTAATAAAGATTTTGTACATACGATTTTAATTTAAAACGACACTTGTTAATGTGATATCTACTGCAGAAAATCGCCAATACAAGCGGTATAAAAATCTAGCAACCATACTTACTATCTTATTCAGATACATGTGTATGTATGTATAATGCAAATACATATGTACGTATGTACATACATAAATGGCTTAAAAAAGAATTTACGCAACACACTTAAATTTCTCACTCTCATTTATTGTATTGATTCTTCTACTGAGAAAATAAATTATTTATTATTAACTTATTATAAAATATTTAAAATCATTGGTATAAGAACTAATCATAGGTATAAAAACTAATAATTATTGAAGGCAGTTACGTCATCATTTATTATACGAAATAACTTAACATCATAGGGAAAAACCACCAATTATATACGTAGATGTTTTTAGTACTTATGTACATTTTTACACAATAGCAAAACAATGCACACGAACTAAACAGAAACCTAAAGCTGACGCTTAAAAATTCTACAGTATATGTATATATCGCAACAACTGGCAGTGGCAATCGACACGTCGTTTCATTCGAACACACACACGAAACACAAAATTGTATAAGGAACTAAACTCACAACTTAACTCAAGAGCAGCAAGAGAGTACAAAAGTATATCACACAGCTAATAGCATTTAGTATACGCCGAGTCTTTGTGAAGAGTGTAACGTGTGGGAGGTGTGTGTGTGAGAGTTTGTGTAACTACAATAAATTTCGTTTCTAAGAAACTAATTTAATTCGTTAAACGGCAAATGGCATTTAGACCCAAGAGAGACTTATGGAAATATTTCACTTTAATTCCGGAGGAGAGTTTGGCAGAATGCAAGTTGTGTAAAATCCGCTTAAAAAATCCTCGAAGTTACGGCTTGAAACAACATCTACAGAGAGTTCACAAAAAAAGGGATGTCGATAAATACTTTGATATTAATGTTTTAGAGAATATTGCAGTGTGTAAAACATGCGAACAACGGTTAGTAAATCGTCTAGGCAATTTAAGATTGCACATGCGAAAACTTCATCAAATCGAATTGAAATCTTCAGAAGATAAGCCAACAAAACATACTCATCGAAATAAAGTTCACAAAAAACGGGATGTCGATAAGTACTTTCATATTAACGTTTCGGAGAATATTGCAGAATGTAAAACATGCGAACAACGGCTAGTAAATCGTCTAGGCAATTTAAGATTGCACATGCGAAGACTTCATCAAATCGAAGTAAAACTTCCAGAAGATAAGACTGTTGGACATCCTCCTTCGCATCAGTCCCAGGATGAAGTACTTCACGTGGCTAAGCGCAAAAAAACAGAGCAGGTTGCAAATGGGATGAAACTTCCAAGTATTAAGATAGACAAAAACACAGTTATACGCTGTGTTATTGGTTTAATAGTTGAAGATGGTGTCTCACCCGATTTGTTTAGCTCAAAGCACATGGAAGCTATTTTACGTCCCATGTGCGAGGCAATATCTGATAACGATGGTGAAAATTTTAAAGTGGATGAGGCTGATATCGAAAGCTTTATAAGCTCAATTGCGAATTATATACGGAAAGACTTTTCACATGATCTGCATTGTCGTTTATTGTCAATCAAAATTGATACGGATTTAAATGCTTCGCCTAATACCTTCTGTGTAAGCGCCCAATTCATCAGTGACGGAGAGATACAAAAACGAATCCTAGGTGTTATTGATTTAGAGCACGAAAGCGAGTTAAAAGAAGATCACATAAAAGAAATATTATACAAATACAACATTGATTCGAATCAAATTATTAGTGCCTTCTGGAACAATACCAAAGGAAAGTTTAATAAAGAAGTGAAAAACTCGGAGTATTTAAAAGAAATGGAAGAATTTGAGTTTTATCCTGATATATATTTGGGTGACGTTAAGATCGAGCCTTATTTTGGAACCAAAGCCCAGCTATGTCTATTGGATATTTTTAAAAACTCAAATATTTTTCAACCGTTCCTACAGTGCCGTAATTTGGCAAAGTTTATTAGCAACGAATGTAATGGTTATTATGAATTATTTGACTTAAATTATCTTAATATTCCACAACTGGATTCTCCCTGGAAAGCCGGCTCCACTTTCAAAATGATGAATGATTTACATGAAGCTCGGGCTTATTTGAAAAATATAAAATTCGAGCCGTTTGAACATCCCGAAGATCAGTTCAATTTAAACGAAGAGTTATGGTCGTTTATTAAAGCATTCTTTAAATCTACAAATATTTTGCAAAAAACCATACTGAAGTACTACAACAAAGAGCTACATATTGGCGACTTCTACGCTCAATGGCTAAAATGCAAACTTTTGACAGAACAATTGTTGTCAGCCAAAAATGAAGAAAATGATTATTTACCTATGATTTTGACAGAAGTTCTAAAGGCTATTGAAAACAGAATAAAAGAGTTGTTTAACAAGGACTGCGTAGTGGGGTGTTTATTTATAGATCCAAGATTTCAACGTGTTCTGAACTCGAGTCAAAAAGAAAGAGCAGTGGAATATTTGAAAAAGCTATGGCGGCGGGCAAAACTGTATTTGGATGATGTATCAGAACCTAATGAAGCATCATTTCAGATGTTTGTAGATGATGAAGACGCATTCTTGAATGAATTTATAAGTCCTGATATACAAGTAAAAGATAATGAAACTGATGAAGTTTTCAAAAAGATTGATGGGTTTAAACTAGAATTTAAATCGGTAGATACAAATGTTTTATTATACTGGAGAGATCAAAGAAATAGTGAGCCAGAAATTCACACTTTAAGCACCATATGTTTTGCTATACCAGCGACAGAGGTAAGTTTTGGTAAGTTCCAAAACGTCATTTGCAATGGAACTGAACAAATTCATGCATTCCCAAACGCAACCGTCTAAATGTTTACAATGTACATACATCCCAAAATGTGCAAAAAAAAGTTATCGATAAGCACACAAAAGGCATATTTCGCATCATTATAGGCTTTTTACACTAAACAACATCTTAGTGAAACGTCTGGAAGATGTTGAAAATGTGATACATCGGTTTACGTTTGCAACACCTACCATCAACTCAACTGTCAAAAAATTAAAATTAAAGACGCTTTTAGCTATTAAAAAAATAAAAATATGGGTTAACAACAAATATTTATAATTGTTGTTTTGCTACAACAAACCCAAGTATTAATGTAGAGTATTAAAGTTATTGAAAGCATTGAAGAGAAAGAAGTAAAAAAAAAATTAGTGTACCTTTGTATGATGCTAATTTTAAACAAATATTGGTTTATATATTTTCCACATAAATGACATTTTTTCAGTGATGTCACTAAATTAATCTAGTTTATTGAAATTTTTCTAGTGATGACACTAAAAAAATCGAAAGATGTAAAATGGAACAAACTGAGTTGGGAACATCTTGTGAAGATGTTGAATTTTAGACCTGCGTATTTCTATGGAAAGATTTACATCTTCGCAAATTGATGGTAGATGTTAATCAGTGTAAAAAGCCTATTAATTTTATTGATGATTTGTTGTAGTGCTGGCAATTTCTACTACTACTTTCAAGTACTCGATAGAACTCAATACTTTTCAATAGGGTACTCAATATATACTACAGTACCCAATACTTCCGTTTACATACTAGCAGAGGAAAATTTCCTCGTCGTAGTTGTCAAATACTTTTATAAATTTATTTCTAAAAATACTACCGTAATAGTATCGATTAACTACTTTTGTGTATTGAGTACCCAAAAAAATGATCGAGTACTGGGTACCCAGCAATATTTTGTTGACAATTATAAACATATGTACATATATTTTTTAATGAAAAAATCGACTTTCTTGTAGAAACAAAAAAGTGTTTTTTTAATGTAAAAAATATGCAGTGTGTTTAATACAAAGTAAACAACACACTTCTCTGCTTTGTATTGAAACAGTAGTAAAACTGCATTACAGCAATGTGTTAAGACGTTTTGGAACTCATCCTTTATAACAAATTTTTATCTTCTAAAGCTACAAGCTTAACAAGATCCACATATAAATAATTTTGATCTAATATATTATTATTTAACATGTAATTTTTAGATATATAATAAAACGCTATATTCTAATGTTTATCCATTGGAAACTGATTCAGATATGTCGGCTTTTACTCAAGAAAATCTTCTAGGCATACGTGTAAACGTACACCTTTTAAATGATGCTCTTTCCCACTTACAGCTGACCAATGATGAACGGTCCGGTATATCATTAACTTTATCCGATAGTGAATTGGAATCTTCTGATATAACTGAAGATGAAAACAGCAACGCTTATTCTGGTATTATGGCGTCATCTACGATTGTCAATGTTTAGCCATGATCTACAGTTGTGTCATTAGATAATTATAAAACATTTGGATTAGATTCGTTTAACTTTTTCTTTTCATGTTTATACTTTTTCTTAATAAGCTTTCTATACGTTATATAAATGTTATAATATTTAAGTAATTATTGTCTAATAATACATATATTTTTAACTTATGATGTATTCTTACAATATGTGTTTGGCCGTATAGGCTTTTTGTACTGTTAATAGAAAATAAAATAAACTTATAAGAAAATATCAATAAAAAGTTTTAGTCGTACTAATTTCCTATCGAACCAATTACTAACGAGGGGCTAAGTAAGTGAAATTCAGAGAAGTTTAGAACCGAAAATATAATACTTATCAGGTGCTGGGGTCTAGCGGGTTTATGCCTTAAAAAATGTTTAACTACACAAGGGATATAAGTAAAATCTGATGCAATAATGGTAGTAAAATGCTATACTTTTTCATCTTAAATGGCCAAAATATGTGCCAAGATAATAATTTTAATCTTTAATCAAGAAAAAAATCATTGATGTAAAAGCATAATTTTAGTGCAAATATAAAGACTATCTTGCATTTTCTAGCTCTAGGATGTCCAATTTTAGTTGGAAATTTTTCCATGTGTATAGAAAACTATCTTTTAAATTTATTAAATATTTACATAATATGGTCTACTCCTAACACATTTTTCCAATCTTGTCCCTAAATCGGACTATGGTGAATGAGTAATTAAGTACATCATTATGTATGTAAAAATTTTATTTTGTTTCTTATTAGATTTATAGATTTGAATTGAAATCTTTTTTAAAAATTACGTCGTTTACACTGCATTTTTTGACACAAGCAAGATTTCGCTATCAATATTTCATTACTTTACCTTTTTTTGCTTCACACTTTGTTTATATTTTTCATTTTATTTATACTTTATAGCAAGGCGAATTGAATACTAGGTAAAACTGATAGCCCAGGTGACCGTCTTCTTCTATATGTCAAAATATGTTTACATTTTCTTTGCGACACATTTTAATAAATAAAATTTTAAAAGAAAAATTATTTCACTTTTAGATTATGTTCTTTTGTTTTTATTTTTCACGCTTTTTTAACTTTTTACTTTAAATATTATAATATATTTTTTTGCAAAAACTAACAAAACTTCTGTGTTTTGTCTAACAAATTTTCTTTTCTATTTTACGTTACATTACGATTCTTAATTTCGGTGAACTACTTTGGGAACGTGGCTACCTATAAAATTCGGTTGCGGGGGTGGGGGAGTGTATGGTGTTCCCAAATAAAAAAAATTATTGATTGATCCATTACAGGAGACTTTACATTAGGTAGCTATAACTAGAAGTGACACACAAAAAGACAAACCAAAACAAGTAGCTGATGATTGAAGTGTAGCTTTCGATGGAATTCGCTACACTGTTGCTTGGCCCTCCCACCATGCAGACATAAATCAATAGTCTGTTGTCAGCCCAATAAAAATAATAATTATAATAAAACCAAAAAAAACCCTCCCCATACTCATAACTTCACCTTTCGCGATTTTAATAAAAATTCAAAATTTCATATTGGAAACCTTATAAGTTAAATAATTTATTCATTACAAATTTGACATAATTATTTGAAACGGGATCAAATAACCAATCAAAACGTTAAAACTATTTTATAAAAATTTGTCACCATTTAGCATTTGAAATTTATTTAAAAAACCAAAATAGTTTAATATATTTAAGTTTTAAAAATCAAGAATATGTTTAAGTAAATGTCTTGTAACGTGTTATCGAAGATTTGAATGTTTCGAGTCTTTATTGTCAACATAATATGATATTCATATACGTATATATAATTACTTTAGATATATGATTTTATTGACTTAAGAAAAGTTATAAATTGATTATGAAAACAAAAATAATGTACCTATTCATATCAGTTTTTTATTTAGTATTTTGTAAATTAAACAAATGAACAATAACAAATGGTGGATAATATTAAAAGAAAATATGCAACTTACATTATTAACGTCCAACGATGTCATCAGTATTTTAGGATTTTAGAATATAAATTATGCTCAACCATATAAACATTTTTATTTTAATGAAGTATCTGTGTTCGTGGATTGTGTTACTATTTCTGGCTTTAATTTCGTTTTGTAACAGAATCCACAGAACTGAAAATTTATAATTTTATGTACGAAATGGAGTGTAGAATTAATGGGGTATCTAATATTTCATGGTTAGGAGTATTGGTATGATTTTAGAATGTCTTAAAAATTAGTTTTTGTATGTATTATTCTGTATGTATCAGTCTGTATGAGCTTGTTTAAAGTGGTTTTACACGGCGTGTATTTGTCATATGACTTGTCACTTTTCCATGTGTAAATTCTATACACGACGTGTGAACCCTTTCAAACATAACATGTGTATTTTCCATGTGTACAATACATATGACATTTTTCATTTAGAACGTGTTCTATTTTGATGTGACAAAGCATCTGACATCCTGTAATGCCAACTTGATATTTTGTTACTTTATGGCTTTTGTGGTACCAAAAGCGCTAAAAGCACTAGGTTTGTATCAGCTGTGGTTGCAAATAAAAAACTGTGTGGCGGCAAAATTATATATTGTAGGTTATGTCACATGAAATTACACATGTACGTTTGAAAGCAAAAATTAAAAATGGTTATTTTGACAAACACATGAAATTACATATGGATTATCAAACTGACAGGTCATATGACATATACACGCCGTGTAAAACCATTTTTAGGAAATTATCTTAAGACATTACATAATAAAATATATTTAAGTGACCATGTCTTTAAAAAAAATAAATGATTAAATTTACGTTAAAACCAAATCGGGAATTATCAATCTTTCAAATGTCCAAACACCATTAAAGTAGTTTAAAATTCGTTAATTTTATAATTAAAAAAATTATGTTTTAAATTAATTAACTAATAAATCATAAGCGATATGATTTTGCACACGAAATTGTCACGTATCTCAAATGAAAATCAAAATGACACATCAATTTAATCAAAATATGGCTGGGATTTAAACCGCCAAGGCCTTTATGCCGTTTCAAAATTAATAAAGTTTCGACGTGCAGCGTAGAATATTTGGTCCCTCTTGTCTGAAATCGCCACAATTTGAAAAATATTGCTTGGAATGCAGCCACTTCTTTCGAGTTGAGCAGTTGCGCTCCTCGGGAACAGAAATTAACAAATTTGGAATCCAAAAATAGGGAAATCCAAATGATATTCCACAATTTATACTAAATATTTAAAAATCACACAATTACAATAAAAAAAATAACGACTGTTCAATGCAAATTCAATTTCTAATTTTAAGAAATCTTTTTCCAATTTTGACAACAAAAAAAATCAAGGCCAACTAGATAAAAAAAAACTCTAAATCTGAAAAATTTCAACTTTTTACAAAGTAAATTTTTTCTAGCCCAACTTAGTCAAAATAAAATTTTGGGAGATATAAATTACATTTTGAAATTTTCACAAAGTTATTTTTGCTACAACCAAACAAAAATGTCAGTAAATTAAAAAAAAGTCAAGTAGAAGAAAATCAAAGAAAAAAATTTATAAAACTTGTCGGTGTCACACTAGTATTCAATACTTGCTTTATACTTTGTTTTGTTGTAGTTGGTGCCGTAGTACTCACACCTGGTATGAATTTTATTTATTAGGGTTAAGCGAGTCGACAACAAGTACAACAATAAAAAACAACATTAATAAATTAATTCGCCTTAATTAATATCAAAGCAAAATGTAAAAAAAATAGCTGTGTTCGCTTACTTTCGAAGCGAAAACTTCCAACATTTATGAAAAATATTGCATTGAATTATTTTTTTACACAATAATAATTTAAGGGCTTATTAATCTTATATGTAAAGATCCCTGAAAGATGTTCAAACGACCTACAATGTTTCTAGAGCTGCTGGCTGCATGACTAGCAAACAACAAAAAATAAATTTATTAACTATTTTTAATTAAAGAACAAACCTAATGTGTTTTGTTTATTTTTACTAAAAGAAAAAAAAATATAACTAAAAAAATAAAAAGCAATTAAAATAAAAGCATAAAAAAAGATTCTGGACCCACCGCAGCTCATTTAAATTGTTAAAATGTTGTGAAAATTTGTGTATGTGTTATTGTGTTTTGTGTATTAAAAATTAAAAATAAAAAATCAACATACATTTATATGTAACGCCTTTTAAAAAATTTTTTTTTCAATTTTGTTTTTGTTTTCAATATTGTTTCTAAATAAACAAATTTTGACAAAACATGCCTCCAAAAAACGTAAATAAATAAAATTCAGCTGGGCTATCAACACCACCTGATATAAATTCGCCTTGGTTGCATCATTAAGTACAAGGCAAATCTATTTACTAGGTGGAAGCAAGGCGAAGTTAATTATTTTCGCTTTACTTTTTTAGTGGATGCAGCTGTCAAAAATCCGTTAATTTTTTTAAATTTGAAATAAAATTGTTATTATTTTAAAAAAATGTTTCATTATTAAAAAAATACTTAATGCTACCAGAAAAGGTTTTTAGTTGTAGGATGTGATATTTTAATTAGTCCTTTTGGAGTCTGTCGTACATGTAACCAACAACAAAATGCATGTGGGTGTTTTTTGGTATTGTATATAAATTCGCCTTGATTAAGTACTAGCAGGGTTGTCATAAATGGCGACTTCTCGCTAAACGTAGCGATTTTCAATTTTATTTTGATCAAATTTTTGATTTGGCGACATGGCGACGTTTTGGCGATTTTTAAAATATTTGCGAATTTTTTGGAGATTATTTAAATGATTTTCGGAAATATAAATTTATTTAAAGTTTACGAATATCTTTCCATTTTAAAATGTTGCAATTCATTATTACAAACCAAATTCCTTGTTTTCAAAGATTTTAATAAATCCTAAACACACCTTTGGATGGTGATCAACCACAATAGAAAATTGTTAGACAAAACACAAAAGTTTTGTTAGTTTTTTGCAAAATAAATTCTAATATTTAAGGTAAAAAGAAAAAAAAAACACGTGAAAAATAAAAATAAAAAAACATAATCTTAGAGTGAAATAAATTTTTATTTTAATATTTTATTTATTAAAATGTGTCGCAAAGAAAATGTAAACAAATTTTGACATAAGAGGGTAAAAAACACATGTTCACCTGGGCTATCAGTTTTACCTAGTATTCAATTCGCCTTGGTATAGATTAAACAATTTCGAATTTATGTTCGATGTCAAGGTGACGTTTCACACTAAAAAAATTCATTTACAGATTTTTGTTTGTTCCATTCAGTTGTGGGTGTTTAAGTTTTATATTTATTGAGCCTTCTTCCATTTCTTTATATGAACCATGGCATAATAATACAGGTAAAACTGTTAGAACAGCCGTTTAAATTTGCTTATCTTAAAATGTCAAACCTTATATAAAACTCTATTCGCTCACTTAAAAATTTATAGTAATTAAAAAAACAAATTTGTTATATTACTCAATGCATTAAGAACTAATTGCTGTATTTTATTCAATCCTTTATTCAACTTGCAACGTTTACTTAAAGAAATGAAAAAATATGTACATATGTATGTAAGTTTTTTAAGTAAACTTTTCAACTAAATTTAAATTTAGTTGAAAAGTTTACTTAACTTTTCTCGTAGGCGGAAATTTGGTATTCGGCATAACCTGATGACAATAAAATAATATCTCAGCTGGATTTGATGCTCTGATACGGCCATGCGCAGCCCTCTCACATCCTGTCTTGCTGAAAGCAGTCATATCGGCTTAAGGCTCGTTAGATTTAGTTTATAGATACTGCATATTTATTAAGGTCCCACCTATATTTGCAGGGTCCCAAAAATGTACTATGGCTTGTATAGGTGACCAACCAGAATAACTTTGAAAACTAAACAAGTAATTTTTATCTTGATAAAAATGAATTATTGGAGGTTGATCTTTATAAATTTTAACTTTGAAATTAAATATGATTACTTATATTAAACAAATATCTAAAATCTTTTTATACTTCTATGTACGGAGTATTAAATATTTAAAACCTTTTCTTAAGAATTATTATTTAAAGTAAACCAGTTTTATTTTTTATTATAATTTTTTTTTTTTTTATTTTTTTTAATAAAAGTTTTTATTTACAAGTTTAAAATATAAAAGGTACAGAGGTATGAGATTTTACTATAAGTACTACAACAATAAGAGTCTTATAATTAAATTTACAAAACTAATAACAATAAATATACAGCCTTAAGGAAAATAGCTCACAAAAACCTTTTTGATCTCTATGGAAGTTAAAAAGAAATTTGTTTGGATAATCACTAATACATTCATTCTTAACGAACGAATCTTAGTGATTACCTTGTAAATTCCTTATTGCTTCAAAGTTTGACAGTCTGCATTTTTCATTAAATGTCAGTGTCAGTTCTCTAGTGAAATTGTTTATCATCTTGTGTCCAAAGTTACTATGAAGTAAATTTGTCGGATACCTACGAGGAAGATTATGAATTATTTTCAAATTCTTGTTTTGTATAATCTGAAGCTTTTTGGTATAAGTTTTCGCAGTTTTATGAAACCATACTTGACAGCTGTAACTCATAATTGGTCGAATGCACATTTTATATAACAATATTTTGTTTTTCATATTCAATTTAGATCTTCTGTTGAGTATGGGAAACAATGCCCGACCACACTTTATAGCTTTTTCACAAATTTGGTTGACATGTTGCTTAAATGTTAGTTTTTTATCCATTATAATGCCCAAATACTTGATTTCTGACTTTATAGGTATAACATTCCCACGGCACAACATAGATTGAGAAGGTATGCGTTTTGGCGACTTATTATATGGAAAAATAATGGCCTGTGTTTTATCATCATTGACCTTTATTTTCCATTTATTAAAATATTTTTGGATTGAATTTAAGCTCTCTTGCATTTTCCTAACTAATGAATTAGATACCTTACCGCTGCAAATGAAAGCACTATCGTCTGCATAAAATGCTGCTTCCTGATTCCTGCGTAGAGTGATATCTGACGTGTATAACGAATAAAGCGTAGGTGACAAAACGGAACCTTGCGGTAGACCTGCGAGTATATGTTTTTCATCTGATGAGATGCGCTCCACGAAAACTACAAATGAACGTTGGTCTAAAAAGTTTTGTATGATTTTTTGTAAATATAAAGGAAAACTAAAAGAGTTAAGTTTATACAATAGGCCATTATGCCATACTGTATCGAAAGCCTTTTCAATGTCAAGAAATATAATACCTGTACTTCTACGATTTCTTTTATTATTCTCAATAATATTAACCACTCGTTTGATTTGATGTACCGTAGAGTGCTCTCTTCGGAATCCAAACTGCTGCTGATGTATAATGTTATTCTGTTCTGAGAACTCTACGATTCTTTTGTGGATTATTTTTTCAAAGACTTTATCCAACAAGCTCAAAATGCTTATTGGCCTATAGCTGGAAGGCAATTTTGGATCTTTTCCAGTTTTGAAAATAGGTATAACCCTAGCCTTTTTAAATATCATGGGGAAATGACCATTTCTCAAGCAGTAATTAAATAGTTTGCTCAAAGTTTCAAAAAAGTAATCCGGCATATTTTTTAAAATAATGCTGTTAATTCCGTCTAAACCTGGGGCTTTGTTATTTTTTAAAGAAAAAACAAATGTCTTTACCTCTACTGCATCTGTGAATTCAAAATTGTCACTGTCAGCGAGATTTACATTGTTAAGTTCCTGCACATAATTTAGAACCACATTATCTAAAGGTGATGAATTGTTGTTGGTGATATTATTGTTGCATCTAAAAACTTCCGCAATGGCATTTGCTTTTGCTTCACCGGTACTTAAAACTTCCCCATTTATATTTAGATCGGGGATTGCAGAATTTCTACCTTTTAAAGCTTTTGTTAGTTTCCAAAACTTTTTAGAGCCGGAAGGCAGTTTTGAAATGAATTTAGCCCACGCTTCATTTCTATCCCTTTTCAAATGAAAATCAATTAAGTGATTCAACTGTTTTAAAATGCTGATTAGTTGAGTTCTGTAACTAGGATCTCTACATCTTTTAAGTTTACGGTTATACTTGTTCCTCTGAGTAATCAGCATTTTAGACGTATTTGAAATTTCCCTCTGCCAAGGATTTTTCTGGCCAATTGGAATCTTGGAAAAATCTTCTTTAACTATACTTACTAATTTATTTAATGACGAATCTAGGTTTATATTGTTGAGCTCTATTTGTCCGATATTATGATTCTTAAGTTCATTCTCGACCCAGTATTTAATTGCTGGCCAATCAGCCTGATTATACAACGGAACTGTAACAAAGTGATTTTGTGGTGTTCCAAAAATGTAACAAGATATTGGGGTGTGATCAGACTGTAAAATATTTGGATGTAACTGTAACTGTGAAAGTGAAATGTTAGAGTTAGTAAGTAAAATATCAACCGTGGATGGTTGGACTGGAATTATATTTTGGCCGAATCTAGTATGTGTATCCGGATGATATACATAATAACTTGAACTTAAGTGATGTCTGTACAGTTCTTTGCCAGCTGAATTGTTTGAAATACAATTCCAACTCACATGTTGTGAATTCAAATCACCAAAAATAAAATAGTCACTAAACGAATTGGTAAGAAGTTCTAAGTCAGTTTTAAAATTAGAAGTGTAAACTGGATTATAAGCAGAGATAAAACTTACGGGACGTCCACTTATTTTAACTTCCACAGAGATATTTTCTATGGTTATTGTTTTAATCTTTGGTAACAACTTATGATCTATGTAATTTTTAACCGCTATAAGTACACCCCCACCATGTGTTTGACGGTCTTCTCTGTATATTTTGTAGCCTCCAAATTTTAACCTATGATACGGCTTCAGGAACGTTTCGTTAAGAAGTAGAATATCAATATTTTTCTCATGGAGAACTTTTTCGAGCTGTGCAGCTGCTGACTCAGTTGTTATGCCTTGAACATTCCAGTGCATAACGTATACATTTTGACTATCCATGATTTTATATAGCATGCTTGAGCATCATGCCAAGCACTCTTAATTTGTCAAATTTATTTCGACATTTTTCTAGTGCATCCACAGCACTAAAGAAGATTTCTAACAATCTCTCGTTAGATAAGTCATCATCGTTGTTGCTGTCGCGGGGTCTGTTTTTCGAAACCTCAGAGTACAAACTTTTCCTTTGGAAGGTGTGCTCTCGTGAATCAGTTGGTTGACTCTGACTTGACAGGTGTGGGAACTCAGTCTCATCATACACATGATTAATTCTCGACTTGTTGAAATTAGGTCTGAACTTAGAAGTTAATCGTAGGCGCATTTCTAAATAATCTTTACGGCAAGGGCATTTAGGATCCTCGGACCTGTGATTCGAGTTTCTTAAGTTCTTTTGGCTACAGTTGTGGCATTTATAAACAACATTACTCCCTTGAGTGTTTTTGGCCAATACACACTCAGTCTGGTCGTGATTGCCAGCACAAACTGCGCAGACGATAACTCTATTGCAGTTTTTAGCTCCATGTCCGTACATAGAGCACTTCGTACATTGCGTAGGCCCTTTATTCCCTTTAATAGGTCTTCTCCAGTAAACAGCAATATTGCAAAAGTACTTTATTTTCATAATATCATTTTTTGACACTTCTTGTTTGTTAAACTCAATCAAATATATAGCGTCATCAGCTGTAGTCCTTTTGGTTACGATTTCTTTGACACTTACTGGGTTTATGTTGTGCATTTTAACCAATTCCTCCTTTAAAAGCTTTGCGTCTGTTCTTGGCAAACCAAATAACACTAACTTAAAGTGCTTTACGTCTTTAACTTCGTGTGTATAAAAACTGTACTTCAGTTCACTCAGCTTTTTTAACGCAGCTTCATACAGGACCATTGTATTGCATGTAACCTTAGTTCCAATTGTCATTCTCTTGAAGAAGTACTCCTCACCAAGTATTTCCCAAACTTTTGAGAAACTGTGACACGAGTCTACCACTATTGGTGGAACCCTTTCTTTGACTGCTCTTGCCTCTTCTTCTTCTTCATTTGCTAGCAAATGAAACCTGTTATTAGGGCCAGGATCAATCCTTTTTGTCTTAAATTTGGGACTATTCCCAAAGTAATCTCGCTTCTGGCTAGCCATATTGGAAGCGATTTAAAGGAAAAATTAAAGTTTCAAGAAAAATCACACACGAGCAAAAAATAACACGTTGTTTACAACTCAAGGCAATGTTGCCAGATCATTATAATGTTTAATTATTTTTATTATAAAGAATAATTTGTAATAGAAGTGTTTGCGAACACAGCTCATGTTACTTATATTTTTCTTTATATTTTAGCAAAATATTTTGACACAGTCGGGCAAAAACAGGTTGCTTAGTTTTTTTGAATTCGCCTTGCATATACCTGTATTATAGCACCATGATATGAACAAACTTACAATTATTACAATATTAGGAGAAAACAACTTAAGACTAGAAAGTAATATCTTAATTTACAGAAAAGTTGTGAGTGTTAAAAATTAAAACCAACAAAGAGAAATTCGGTACATTTTACAGTTTTTCTTTGTCCTGTAGTCTTCGTTTGGAGGAGTACTACTCCGTTTACATGGCAGAATTGCTTGGGCTGCTGTATGCATTGGATCACCTGCTGGAATATCGGGTGACAACCAGTCGGTTGTAAGGCGTATGAGGTAGGTGAACGTATACTCCAAACTAGGGCTGAAATGTGTGTTTAAAACTTATCAGATGTGTCTCGGTTAATGAGGTAACATTGATTACGAGTAAGGGATACATATGCACAGCTGGGAATAAAGCAGTAGACCAACTAGCAAAAGGGGATCTACTGTGAATTTCTGTGGACGGGAAACCAAAGTAGTGCTGGGTAATGGCATAATGCGAGCTAAGGTCCCACATTGGGTGGATTCAGTAAACCTGAAAAGGTGGAGGGAGACCACTACGTGTAGGCAGGCTCGAATGGTGCTCAAAGAGCCCATGGTTTAGGAAAACCAGTAGAGTACTCAGATACGATAGAAGTACTCTAAGCTGGATAACTGCATTGGTGACAGGTTATGGAAAATTCAAGTATCATATAGCCAAGATGAAAATCGAAGATGATACTTGTAGACTGTGCTTGGAGGAGGCTGAGACAGTAGCGCACATTGTGTGTAAATGTCCGCACTGGCTAGCATAACACTTAAGACCACTGTTAGAAGCTTGTTAAAAGTGGATGCCAGGGGGGACCTGAGCCTTGAACATATGATAGCAATTACAAGAGAATGCGTGATGAGAAAGAAGGCGGACAGTTACCAATCTGAAATCACTAAAGTCAATATTAAAGGTTCGCTGTCGCACGTGACTCTGTGAGGGTAAGGTTGTCTATAATCGTAGAGGACAGAAGGAGGTCGAAAAGGAAGTGGTCTGCTTCTATATTCCCCCTACATTAAAATAAAAATAATAAGAGAGAATTCAACGAACTTAAGCTTGACTTAAAAAATTCATTTGTATGTATATTAAGAAAATACATGATTTTTACTTTATATGCTAGTAATTCCTATATAAAAAAGCGCTTTCAATTATGAACTCCACCAAAATACATTTGCGAAATAGAATAAAGAAAATTTTTGTGATCCTATAAATTATATGAATACAAATTGCGCATGTTGTACTTAATATGCAGTTCAATTCTCATAATAGAAATACCTTGAGGGTGGGCTAAACAGCATATTCGTTATATAACAAGTCTCTAACTACAGAATTTAATTGATTATATTAACCAAATTAATTATTAATCTAAGTAAAAATCATACCTTTCTCGTGTTCTGTAATCATTTATGTTTTATTTTAATTAGAAACTAAAATTTGAACGTACTTATATATATTATTTTTATATACTATTTTTCTTTTTGTCGAATTTTAGCAATTTCAATAAACTTTTTTTTTGTGATTTATTAAAAATATTTTTAAAATTTAAAAAAAATATATATATTGTTAGCAAAATCTAACAAAAACCAATTTTGGCGATTATGTACATCGATTTTGGCGAAATCGGTTAAAAAAATCTGACAACCCAGATTACTAGTAGATTTCGTCAAAATCTAGTGACGAAGTAGTTTTTGATTTGTACCTACGTATGGGTAATCTAGTAAAAACAACAAGATTTTGCACAACTGTGAATGCACTATTACTTATTCTAATTCAATAATTTGGTAGCGTTTTGCGTATTTTTAACCGACTTAAAAAAAGGAGGTTATCAATTCGTCTGAATGTTGCTTTTTTATGTTTGTGCCCGCCCATCTCAGAGCTCAACCATTTCTGAACCGATTTTAATATTTTTTTCTTTATATGAAAGGTTATACTTAAATATTAAAAATTAAAGGGTGTCCCCATACAACATACATGTTTTTTTTTGTGTATTAAGAACTGTAAAGAGCACCAATTTAAAAAAATTGCATATTACTATAGCTCCCAACAACAAAAAGTAATTAAAAAATAAATTTAAAAATTAAAGGGTGTCCCCATAGGTGACGTAATTTGACCTTTATGGGCCTATCTCTTGAACCATTATAAACAAAACCTTGAAAGTTTCACAGAATGTCGATTAGTATGTCCGTTATAAATAAACGTATAAATACGTTTATTAATAATAAAACGTATAAATATTCAAAATTATAAATTAAAAGGTGCCCCAATAGTTCATTTAATTTGATGTATATGGCCTTTTTTCAACAGTTTTACACCGACCGTTGGAATATACAAAGATCCTGTATTGCTAAGTCCGCTATAACAAAAAGTATAAAATTTGAATTTGGAAATAAAAGGGTGTCCCAATAGTTAAAGTAATTTTATGTATGTGGCCAAACTTTTGAACCGTTATAGACAGACAACTGAAATTTACAAGGAACCTGTATTGCTAACTCCGCAATAACAAGTATTCAATTTTAATTTAGGAATTAAAGGGTATCCCTATAATTAATGTAATTTGACGTATATACCGCTATCTTTTGAACCGTTATACACAAACACTTGAAAATTAGGCAGAATGTCCCAATGTTTCATTTAATTTGCTGTATATGGCCAAACTTTTAAAACGTTATACACAGACAGTTGAAATTTACAAATAATCTTTGTGGCCAGGTCCTCTATAACAACAGGTCTTTAATATAAAATTGTAAATCAAAGGGTGTCCCAATAGGTGATGTTATTTGATCAATGTTGCCTTATCTTTAAAACCCTTATAGACAGTGTACCTGACGTATTTGCAGTATATGGCATTAATTCTTGAACCTTTATAGACAGACATTTGATATTTACACAGAACGTATATTACTATGTCCGCTATAGCAACAAGTATAAAGCTGGAAATTTAAGGGTGTACATAAAGTTGATGATATTTGATTTATATGACCTTCTCTTTTGAACACTTATAGATAAACATTTGAAATTTTAGCAAAGCGAATATTACTATGTCCACAATAAAAAGTACAGAAAAAACTTAAAGGGTCTCCTCATAGCTGACGTAATTTGACTTATATGGCCTAGTCTTTTGAAACCGTTATAGATAGAGACTTGATATTTACACAGGGCGTATATTATAATGTCCGCTATAAGAATTATAAAATTGGAAATGAGAGGGATTCCCTATAGTTAATGATATATGTGATGATATATGCCTTTTCTTTTTAGCCGTTTTAGATAGACAACTTAAATTTATACATAATGTGTATTACTATGGTTGCTATTACAGCTATAAAAATTTTAAATTAAATAGTGTCGCCATAAAAGAAGGATGTTGGTGAAAAGGCCTAATTTTTGAACAGTAATAGGGGGATGCTTGAAAATCACATAGTCTTTACTTCTTTTCTTGCTAATTTTGATGCATTTTGTGTACTTTTATTTGGTTTAAATTCTAGTTCTTACGGAACACTTCTTACATTTTTATTTAAGAATTAGTTCCCAACTATCTGTTTTGAAGTCGATTTTTTTTTGCAAAAATTATTTTTATTGTCTTAAAAGTGAAATTAAAGTGTTTTGTTTGTTTCTGTTTATTTAAATAATTATTTCGAAATAATCCGACTTAAAACATACCACGTTTATACGTAGCCTATTCGCAAATATAAATTATTCCCGAATAATTAACTCACTGTTTATGCAGCAAATTGCACTTAACATGTTTTTTAATGTTTGTGTTGCTTAGTGCTGTTTTCTTAAATGTTTAATGTTGTGATCGAACATAATAAACGTTTTTTATAATTAAATTAAACCAATGTTTTAAAAGAAGTGGCAACGTCATACGGATAATTTGCAAATAGTGTCGTTAATCAGGAATTGCTTACGTGAGTTAATTTTTTGCAAATAAAAATTTAATTCACTGTTTATACAGCAAATTTTTCTATTTGCAATATTTTTATTTGTGAATAAGTCCTGCGTAAAAACGTAGTAACAGTCAGACAAAAAGAGAGTAATCTGTAATTACAAAGAAACAAGATATGCCAAAAGCACGTCCCTATTATTTCAGTAAATTCTAAACGCCTGGTTATCACTTTCTGTTGCCGTTCTGTTACTTTCTGTTCTGTAAATGCATTTTTGTAGTTACTTTTTCCGTAAAACACACATACACATACTTTTCATTGAAATCATACATACCTATATTCCGTTTTATCTTCTCCACTGCATATTTTTCTAACATATTATTTATCTGTATTCCACAAATAAAGTAAATAAATAGTTTAAACATATTACGGACATAGTAATATACCTTCTCTGTAAATTGGGCACTTCCTTCGGCGTAATAAGGATACCACTTAATCCACAATCCATGAAAATTCAGAACGCAAAAAATGTGAAAATATTTTACTTTTAAGTTGATGTAAAATTGAATATTTATACTTGTTGTTATAGCGGACATAGCAATACATGTTCTGCCTAATTTGTGATGTCGGTCTGTACGTTAGAAAACACACAAAACTGCTTCATGCTCTTTGAATTTTCTTGTATTTTTATTATGCTCCACTAAACCCTCTACATATTTGTAGGCATCATTGTGACTGCTATAGTTTAGGCATGCATAGTGACATTAACGTCAAGAAACTCAATATAACACTTTGCCATCTGATATCAGATGCTTCCCTAATATTAAGCTGGAACCGCTTCTTGTGCAGCTGTTTTGTTTAAATAAGAAATACCATTTTGGAGACATTTTTCTATTTTTGGTGAAATTTCACAATTCACATTTCCTTTTAATTTTTATATTTAAAAATTTAATCATAAAATAGTTTTGTTGTTGCCAAAATTTAACTTGAATAATTCCAGGTACAGAGATGATGCAACGCAAATTATTATAAAGAGAAATGTCATAAAAAAAATTGGTGAAATGTTATCCCTTGACCTCAGCACCGTTTTCAAAATTATAACGAGTTCTAAAAAAGAAAAACAGACTTAAAAACTTTTAACGGGGGTAGGCAGAAAGGTTTCACTATGTAGAGTGTAAAATAATGCAAACTTTCATTAAAAGCTACATTCCAGCGTTAGAGGAGTAGCAATTCCAATTAGTAATGATTGTGAAGTAAATATCTCACATGTAAAAGTTCGAAACGTGCTACAAAAATATAGCAAAAAGAACCGGTGATGTAAATGCAAAACAATAAGAAAATGCTTCTAAATTTGCACAGAGCCAAAAATGCCTAATAGAATCAAAAAGATTTTCTCTAAGAAATGTTTTTTGCTTAAGGGGTATTCAAGCAGAAAGAAGGGAAGTTATTTCGAAGAGATTCCTTATTATTTTCAAGTGGTAAATCTTTTTAATTATGTCAAGAAGGGAATCCCATTAAATCAATAAAGGTTCGTTTAGACTATGCTAATATTTGTCCAAACACAACAAATGGTTTGGGCTAATAGTATGGTTTGTGACTAATGTTTGGGCATGCGTTTAGATTGCACTAATATTTGTTTGAATTTTATTTGCACAAATAACAGAAGATTTTGTGTCAGCCATGTTTGGTATAAATATTTGTATACCTCTTTACACTGCACTAATAATTTTATTTGTCCGGTGTGTATGACAAACATCTGTCAAATAATGTTGTTATGTTTATGAAATCCATCTGCCAAATAGTATCAAATTGTGTTTGTGAAGCAACGTGAAAAGTTAAAATGTTTAGTGACAGTGATATTGAAGATTTATTATTAATAATTGCTGGAGCTATAGCAGTTTCAGAAACACAGCAAAAAGAAAAAAAGAAGATCCAGAAGAATGTGGGTTTGAGCTTGGGTGCAGCGTCGTAAAATGGAAGGATGTTGCCAAAAACTTCTGAAGGAACTACGTTCTGAAGAACCTTCGCTGCATAAAAACTTCGTGCGCATGGGTTCAAATGACTTCGATTACTTGGTAACTTGATTACAATATTCAGCATATAAACATTAAATATATGTTAATGTTTTTCAAATAAAGCTGTATCTAGTGGCGCCAATTATAACAAAGAAAACCACACATTTGAGGGAACCAATATCTGCGTCTGAAAGATTGGCTCTGACTTTGCGATATTTGAACACTGGCGAAAGTTTCTCGTCACTGCAATATGTTTTTAGGATTCCACCATGCACGATATCAGGAATTGTGCCAGAAGTGTGCGATGCTATTTACAATGTTTTAAAAGTAGATTTTATGAAGGTAACAGTATTTTTAGTTGCAATGTTTCAATTACGTTTTCTTTAATTAAAAGGTTCCGTCGAACGAAGAGGAGTGGAAAAGCGTTGCAGATGAGTTTCTGGAAAAATGGAATTTTCCAAACTACCTTGGTGCCGTAGATGGCAAGCACGTGGTGATGGTGGCTCCTAAGAATTCAGGAAGCGTATTTTATAATTATAAAGGTTGTGCAAAATTTATACAAAAATAATTGATAAATTAATAAATTTTTTGTTCTACTTTGCAGGCACACATAGTATTGTGCTTATGGGCATTGCCAATGCGTCATATAAATTTATTTACATAGACGTTGGAACAAATGGTCGAGTTTCTTATGGGGGCGTTTTCCGGAGAACTGCATTCTATTATGCGCTACAAAACAATTCTCTCCATCTTCCTCAGCCTGTGCCATTGCCCGATAGGTCAAAATGCATGCCGTTTGTCCTAGAGGCTGATGATGCATTTTCTACAAGCACAAATCTTTTGAAACCCTTCAATAAGAGCATGCTTGATGGTATTCAACGCATCTTTAATTATCGCCTATCAAGAGCACGACGCGTTGTAGAGAATGCATTTGGCATATTGTCAGCACGATTTCGCATTTTTCGCAGCCCAATACAGCTTAAATCCAGAAAAAGCAAGAAAAATAACCACTGCTTGTTGGGCATTACACAATTTTCTATTGATAAGAAACCCAAGAATTTACTTGACGTCTTCATTGATTGATCGTGATAATGCCGATGGTAGCATTACTCCAGGAGAATGGCGGAATGATGCAATTGACTCATCTTTACATCCTCTCATAAGACAACGTTCTTACAACAGCGAAACAATAGACGAAATTAAGAATGAATTCAGCCAGTACATTATAAATGAAGGAGAAGTAAAATAAGGCACATTAGTTGGCAATCTTAAAATTAATGTTTGATAAAAAAAAAATAATAAGGCAAATTCTTTGGCAATATTAATATTAAGGAAAAAGTTATCACATTCATCATTTTCAATTAAAGAGCTGGTTCAGCTCTGTCGCTGCATTTTGTTTTTGTTTTTGCTCACTTAATTCTTTAAACAAAAAACCTCCAAGACTTCTTCTTATGTTTGCAGCATCGCCTTCATTCAAAGCATTGAGCTCGCTGACTGTGTAGCTTCCGAATTCCTCATTGGGGTTTAAAAATTTGCGCCTGTCCTTAATAGTTTGAACAACATCACAAAATGTTGCCATGACATTTGTCGTTGTGTTGTTCGACAAAGGCGCAGATGATAGGGCTGATTCTGTAAAAAAAAGGTTTTCTGATGACAAAAATATTAACAATTAATGAATAGATTCTCATTAGTTCACCTTCGCATTCATATAAAATATCTAAATTTGTTGTTGCTTGCCGCTGGCTAACCTCCGCACGTCCAACAAAAGCCATGGAGTCGAAATATTTCCACTGTGGTGCATTGTCTGCACCTTGTCCAGATTTATTTTTTGTTGGGGTAGCCCCGGTACTGAATCCTCAAATTCGACCATTTTGTGGAAACTTCCTCGGCTGTAACATTAAGCATATTGCCAATTTCAGTCCATGCGCTATCTCGCATGGGTTTTTTATGGTAGTCAGCACTTGATGCATTCCAAATGCAAGGATGACATTCCACTTTGCCGATCAATTAAAATATATTTTCTTCGCTCCAGTCGTGCGTCATCCTCTTCCTTTTGGTTTTTTCGGCAGATGGTGGCGATTCAATAATTGCTGCATTGATGTTGTCCATTTTCTTTCAGAAAAATATGCTTTATAATAAAGAATTACAAAAAAGCGCTTTTTACTTACCAATCTGTCAAACGAATTGACCAGTATTGCCATTTCAATTTATTTCATTTTGTATAAGTTAATCACTGTCAAAAATAAGTGTTGGCAACCCACGTTTCTAAAATTATTTGTCGCTATTTGTTCCGCCAAAAATATTGTGAGAACAAACAAAATATCGACCCAAATATTTGTAACGACGTTCTGACAAAGTGTTTACACTATGCAAAGCTTTATTCACAAACAAAGATTTTTTTAGCCAACAAACAGTCGAAAAATATTTGGTGGCTAACAAATTCGAGTGTTTACACTAGGACAAACAAACATTTTTATGATTTTGCACAAATATTAGCACAGTCTAAACGCACCTTAAGAAAACTTGTTATTCACAATTTTTTTACTCATTTTTTTGACAATTAGGATTTCTTCTGCATTGTATAAAAAGGGATTTTTTATTAATTTCATTAGGCTGCCCAATTAATTTTTTCACAAAGGTATTTCTTATTGATTTCATTAGGTTCCTATATGATCATGTGTAAATAATTTTTTTAATTTTCTTAATAAGGATATCTTGTTAATTATATAAGTTTTCTTGTTATTTCGTTTATACATATAAATAAACATAGAAACTGTTTGTTAAATCATAAAATATATATTTGGTGTAATGGTTAAGTGCGTACGTACAAAACGAAGCATACCAGGTTCGATCCCTGGCAGAGGACGAACAAATTTTAACCATGTTTTTTTCGGGTTTTAAACATGAAGTGGCTTCAACCCCCTCTATTCATCAGAAGAAGCCCCCCCTGACCTTCCACCCCCTGGAAAAATAGAGGATAATATAAAGGAAAAAAAGAAAAGGTAGAAGAAAATCAAAGATTGATTAGCTAAAAATTTCAAAGGAGATGCTAAAATAAAAATATACTTCTATATCTATACATATAATAAAACAGTAACTCATTTTCGTCTGTCTGTCTGCTTTTCATTTGTGTTCGCATCATGTAAAATCTACTGGCTGAATTTTAACAACAGGATACTTTTTTCAGCAAAACTATTTCATTTCCAAGAAAAAGTGGAGAAAAAGCTGTGAAAAACGAAATTTCCTGTTTAAAGGTACTGAAATTTTCGGTTTAAAACTGGGATACATATTTTAAACACTATTGCGTAACATTAGGCGCCAATTGGGTAACTAGTATTTGATTTGTATTATTACTTCGTGGGTCCACACGCAAGGAAAAAACATGGATAAGGTAACCATAATCTAAGAGCAACATATGAGCCGTTTATTCTGAAAGTGGCATAAGTCCAAAAATACCAAGTTAATGATAACATTGATTTCAATTTAACGGTATGTCTTCATTTTTACAAAAAATTGCAATCAAATGTTTAGAGCCACTTACCCAATGATCATGAATTTGGTGTAATAGAATTGGCTTTGGGAAAACCAAAATATATATACACTCTAATCCTTAAATATGTATAACAATTTAAAACGAAAGTGACTTAGCCACTTTCAAAATGAACGGGTCCTATTATGGTTAATTTATAAGATTGTAGTCAAACCATATTATTATTAATATTAACATTATATGTTAAATTAAATGATTATAATATGGTTACAAACTATGAAATGTCATAAGAGGTACTCCGTTTTTTTTAGATTTTTGATAATAAAATACACAATTATTTATTACACAGAAAAAAATAAACATAATATGAATTGATTTCATTGCTTTTCGGTGATACAAAATATGCATTATTTGATAAATAGTATGAATATTATTATTATTTTATTTGAAATAAATAAAATATTTTATTTGAAAATAAAAAAAAAATAAATCTTAGTTGCTGGAAGAAAATTGTAAACAAATATTAAATTATTTTTGAGAAAAAAAGAGAAAATTTAAAAATTTGTTTCAAGAAGGAAAATTGTCATTATGCAGAAAAGATAAGTAACTCGTTTTGAAAATACATACATAAGTCCAATTAAGTGAAAATATTAATTGTATAGTTTTGCACAAATACACTTATGTTAATATATATGTATACATATATGTATGCATGAATATACAGTGGTGTTCCATAAAATAGAGCCTTTACTACATATGTACATATTTCTAAAAAGAAGAATAAAAACATACTAAATCTTTATAACAAATTTAAGGTTTTTATTTTTGTGTGACCGAACAACTGACCAACTAAATTACTATAGACCATTTTTGATAAAAAACTTAAAATGAAATACATACATATAAATATACATATGTACATACGTAAAAACATTCGAAATTCAAGATTTTAGGTGTGAAAAAATAGAGCCACCCACTAAAAAAAAAACACAAAATTCCATAAGATGAGTAAAATAATATAATTACATACTTTAATTATTTTCAAATTACTCAATACATAGTGGAATATAATTTATTTTTGATAACGGCTGAGCACCGTTTTGGCATGTCTCAATCGGAATATTACTCCATGCTCCTTTTACTAATGCCTACAGGTGATCTTTACTAGTTGCATGTTTTCCGTGTTTTCCCTTAAGAACTAATTTAACTATTCCTCACAAGTTCTCAATGGATTTAAGACTGGCAACTGAGTAGGCCAGCTTAAAACTTCAACCCCATTTTTTCAAACCAATAGGTGTTTCGGGTCATTGTCTTGCTGCAGCTGTATTTTTCGTTCATCACATAACTGTTAAGCAGAATTGAAAAAAAAGTAGCATCCATTTTTTCATCAACCCGTATGAAGCTCAGAAATTACATCATCGACCAATTTCTTTTTGTAAGTATCTGCGATCATTTCATCACCAGTAATGATATCCTTGTAGATTTTCATGTCGTCGAGATTTTATTGCTTTTGTGGTATAAAAATAAAAAAAATCAGTCTCACACCGAAATAATAATTAAACAAGTACGAGTATGTATGTATGTATATAAATTCCCAAAACATTTTTTTATTAATTTTTTATAATTTTTTTTCTTAACTACACTACGAAGGTGAAATATTAAGGCGAAAATTTTAAAATTTGTTTTTATATGGAGTTTGATAGTTCATCTTTCATTTAAGGGGAAAATTGTGAGTTTAACTGTCAAAATACATATAAAAAAAATGATTATTTTCGCCTTACCAACATCTTAGTGAAAAGTCTGGAAGATGTTGAAAATGTGAAAATCAGTTTACATTCGCAACATCTTCTTACATCTAACATCTACCATCAACTCAACAAACCCAAGTATTAATATAGAGTATTAAAGTTATTGAAAGTTATTTAGAGAAAGATGTAAAAAAAATTTGTGTACCTTCGTATGATGCTCATTTTTATACAAATATTGGTTTATATTTTTTCCACCTAAATGACATTTTTTCAGTGATGCCACTAAATTAATCTAGTTTATTGACATTTTTCTAGTGATGACACTCAAATAATCGAAAGATGTAAAATGGAACAAACTGAGATAGAAACATTTTGTGAAGATGTTGAATTTTAGGCCTGTGTATTTCTTATGGAAAGATGTCAATATCTTCGCAAATTGATGGTAGATGTTAGATGTTGATCAGTTTAAAAAGCCTATAAGGGAGAGGAAATATTAGAAAAAATTTTTCGATTTTTTTTTATATGGATTTTGACAGTAATATTTATTTTATTCTCTCTTAAAATACATGATTAATGTCAAACTCCATATAAAAAAATCAGAAAATTTCTCTTTAATATTAGTTCCGCCTTATGCTGTCACCTGGTTAAATATGTCTTGTTTACTATCAAACTGATTCAGTAACACTTTCAAAACGCAAATAATGGAACTGCGTACATTCTAGAGTTTCAGTATTAAAATTACTTAATAATGTTGCAAGCCTGAGTCAGTTTTTGTTCATTAGGGCATATTCAAAAAACCTTTATTCACATAAAAAATTAAGGAAAATATCTCATGATGAAGAGAGTTCGTATTTCGATGCCTTCAGAAAAGAATGAGAGCCACTCAAAGTTCAGTTTCAAGGTAAACTTCGAATTGAACCACTAAAAAACCACTAACGCTTTATAGTGGGCTACAAGTTTGTATGAACAAAATATTTGTCCATTTATAACGAAAAAAAGTTTATATGTACATATAACTAAATCACGAAAACTTTTCAGTTTAAGACTTATTGATTAATAAAGCCACATATCTTTTTTACAGCTTTTTAAGGACAATTTTACCATTTAAATGCGAGGGGCCTGGCCGGTTGATGGTTTAGAAACATCATTTTTATGCACAACGTATTGTTTACTTCCTACACAGCGTTGTCAACTTGGTGCATTTCGCACCATTTTGGGTGCTTTTTCAATTTTTTTGTGCGAAAATTTCACGAGTTGGTGCGTGCTGCGCATTTTTTTAATTTTTGGTGGCACCAACAGTGCAAAACATTCATAGTCATTTTACAGACCATAATAAGAAAATCTAGTAATGATGTTTAAGACATACCAAATCATATGCACAAAGTAAAACGGTATTGTTGTTGTATTAATTTGTATTATGTAAAAAATAAGAAACATTTCACTGTAATTTGCTATCCCTACAAAACACATTGGTTTTCCCATTCAGCTGTTAGGTCTAATGTTTAAGTAAATAAATGAATACAATGTATATTAAAATTACTAATTTTCGTTTATTTTACAGAAATGTTATAATATAGGATGTAAAGCTCTTATCTCTCTGTAAATGTATCACATTCAGATTTAAATACCACTTTACAACCCGAAGTTGATGGAGGCAAAAGCGGGATTACAGGAATATCCAAGGAATTATTGGTTAATGTTGTTAAAGGTTCCTCAACTGCACTTGTATTCTCGCTAAATTCAAAATCGGGTAAAAAGTCTTCATTGAAGAGCCCAAGTTTTTCCGTAGCCATTATTAAAAGATTCTGGTTCAATCGAATAAGGTCGAGAACTATTTGTAATGGAAGGAGGTGGTGTGAAAAAATATTTATCGTAATTCTGTAATGATAAGAAATAAAGGAATACAATTAAAGTCTAGTTAAAAGTAAAGCGATTTATTTTCGGATACTTTTTTTCTTAATCAATTAACAAAGCATGATGCAAGAAAGTACTTATGTATGTAACTATACTTTTTTTTAACTTAGACGAATTTTGCTTCTTAATCTTAACAATTAGTTTAGGTTAAAATCTAGTTTAAAAAAATAAATATTAAAAGTTACTTGGGTAGCAGGTATAGCAAAGCAAATTGTGCTCAAGATGTAAATTTAGTATCTACTGTTTGAAAGGATAATTCTAAATCTTCAAGTTTTTTACAAATTCCTGTTGAACCTGCTGCTGGCATACAATTAAATACAATTAAATGTAAAATATTTTTTTCCTTAATATTTGCATCACATAGTTTAGCCGTTAACAGTCTGCATTTTAGCCATTGAGCATAGAAATCACCATAAATCATTTCTGAACTGTGAAACTTTTGTGCAGATTTGTGTACTATCTCAGCAGCTTTGCAGAAGGCTTCAATAAAATTCTTTAGATTATTGTTTAAATTAAACCGGTCTTCTAGACACTCAGGTTGTTTATAATTTAAATTTTCTATAACAAAGCAAGCCTCTCTCAACTCCCTCATCATTATATAAGATGAACCCCATTTCCAGGGTGAATCCAGCTGCGGTATTTTCAAATTGTTTTGTTTCAACGCTGTAGAAAATATATCCGGTTGGTTTATTATAAATTTAGTCAAATTTCGGCATTCTGTAAACAACTTAAATAAACTGGGACTTTGAAAAATATCCAATAGACACAGCTGAGTAATGAATGACACCAACATAGCGTTTCACTTTTACATCACCAATGTGAGTAAAGATTTTTTCTTCGAATTTCTTTATTTCTTGTAAAAAGTTCGAGTTTTGTACCGAGTAGTTTATTTTCTCCTTAGAATTATCCCAAAAAGCACTTATAATTTGTTGGGAATCAATATTGTTTTCTTTCCACTCCCAAAACCAATACATATGTTGCAGAAACAAAAATTGCAAGTGTGGAACGGGACTTAGTAGCATAAAAATCGACCTTATTTTTACTTATCACCCAGCAGGAAAAGAAAAAGAGAAAACGCACCAAATTTTAGAATTTCTTTTTTATTTAAAATCTTGAATGAATTAATTTTCCAAAAAAAGTAAATATTATACTTTTGATTTAAAATATAAATATAACAATAAAACAGTCTTAAAGTTAACGGTTTTAAAAACAAAATTAAATCATAAAACAAAAATAAAAAAACTAAACAAATATGTTTGTATTCAGTTGTACTAGATAATACATTTTTGTACTTCATATATTGCATACACAACTTTTTAAATAGAAATCACCGATCATTCCCAATATACATAGTTTAACAAAAAACTTAACAATAACATTTAACTTCAGTCCAAAATTCTAATGTTGAATCAATATTTTTCCATTGCATAAGGTAAACCATTTGCCATCCGTTTTCAATACTAGACAATATTTCGATATCGGATTCAAATTGTACTGCTAATGGCATATTATCATTTTTGCAATGAGATAAAACATTTTTTACGTTTAAAACGTTAATTTTTTGTAAAATTTCAACATTAGAAGGCAGTCGCGTCCGAATCTTTTCAACTAATTTGTAATGGTGAATTTGCAACAAGTTTTTGATATATCTTTCTTTGCTTCATTGCTTATTTTCTTTAATGCGCAAGCTTCTTCAAACTTATTACCCAAATAACAAATATCAAACGATGTATTGATATCACCTGTGAAAAAATTCGAATTCAATGTCAGGCTCAGTGAGTTTGAATATCAAAATTTTTAAGAGATTGTGTAAATCATCAAATAATTTAGTCTGGTCGGCATTTTTTGATTCAAAGGCGAGATTAACACGTTGCACCTCTTTTAAAATATCGGATAACTATACTAAGTAAACAAAATTAATATCATCATTGAACATATTTTTTAGTTGGTTAGATAAAAAATATTGTTGAGATGTTGGAAATGTATTAAATAGCGTTTTTAATTCAAGCCACATTTTTAAAATTGCTTTGACTTTTCTATTAAAATCCAACGAATGTCTGCAATCAATGGAACTTTTTATCAGTATTATCAGGATACTCATTATCAGTATTTATTAATTGATATATTTGTTCGCAGATTTTTTTCCTAACAGCAGAATGGGAAAACCAATGTGTTTTGTAGGGATACCAAAATCCTTACAGTGAAATGTTTCTTTTTTTTAACATAACACAAACACAACAATACAAATACAACAACAATACCGTTTTACTTTGTGCATATGATTTGGTATGTCTTAAACATCATTTATAGTTGTTCTTATTATGGTCTGTAAAAATGACTATGAATATTTTGCACTGTTAGTGACAAAACCAGCATTGCCATATGCTTTTCAACAAAAAAAAAAAACTGAGGATTTAAAAAAACTGAATTTCCGAAAAAAAACTGAAATATACTAACTTAACATAACATGAAATAACAAATGAAAAATTCGACACCTAAAACGCTAACGGCCGCACAATGAATTAAAAACTTTTTATTTTAGCATGAACCACTAAAGATTTTAAAAAAAACTTCACAGAGGCAAAGCAGTGGTGTTTTGCTTGAAAATATCCACAAAAATTGTGCTTCTTTGTCTGGGTTATTGCTTTTAGTTTGGGAGAAAATTGGCTTGGAAAATATTTTTTTTTAATTTTTGGCCGACCTTAACTTAGTATTTTAGATATGGTGTAATTTTCACAAATAAGGTTATATATTTTTTTAAGAAAATGGGAAAACATTAAATTGTAAACAGGATGTAATGCATTTTAATTTTTAAGAATTTTAAGGCACCGCGCATAAAATTTATTAAAAGAAAATGTTTCAGTACTTCAATCGGGGCACTCGATGTTAGTCTGCCCTTTGCGATTTGCAGGTTCGATTCCCGACAAATAAGCTTCACAAACACTAGTTTTTTTTTAATATTACGGACGCTGAATTCTTCGATTTTTTGTATTAACAACGCATTTTTGTAAACATTAAATACATATATTTTTTTTTTCTGTTGAATATAAATACATGATTCTTAATATTTCTGTGGTAATAAGGAAAAAGTGCATAAGTCTGATTTTTTAGTTTTGTAGAAAAACAATTTTAAACTTTAAAATAAATTTAATAGCATATTTTTAAACATTACATATGGGAGTCAAACGTATGTTTTGGAAAAACATCTTATATCTACCAAAAGTATGCAGGAGTTGCAATTAAGGTGTGAAAGGAGTTTTTATGCTTTGGAAAAAAGCTTGTAGTTTCTTAAGCTTAAGCTTTTTCAATTGAAAAAAGATAAGCAGAAAGTATATTCGACATATCTTGCTGAAAAATGGTACAAAATAATTGAAACTTTGCACATTGGTACTTTGGAGTACGGAATGATGCCGGTTACTTAAATTTTGCTTAAGTCGACTTAAGCAATTATTCCTTAATGCCACAGATTTATTGTTTCATTTTATCTTACATGATTTTTTAAAAAAATCATAAAACCCTCATATTTATATGTTTTACATATTTACCAGATTTTTTGACGGTTTCAAAAAATTTTTGCAGATTTTTTGGCCCATTTTTGAAGATTTTATAGTTAAGTTTTCTGGCAACATTGTTTACACTATTTTTCTCATTAGACATGTATGTATGCATAACTGGCAGAATTACGATTAATCGTCATTTTGAGGATTTTGGGTCCTAAAAGTGATATGGTGATGACTTACACCCTAGTTTTGACGATTTTAAATAATTAATAATTTGCATAATTCATATTGTTAAACTGACCAGGGTTCAGAATATTTCCTTTATTAACATTTAAAAATCGACGTTCATGACATTTGTCATAAATGGGAAATCTATAATTTTATACATATTTATTTTTCATGCTCATTAACGAACAACAAAAAATGTTCTGTTCATACATGAATGCGTGTACCTGTTTGTTTTTTGTAATATACATTCATGAGTCATAAATTAACTTCTTCTCATTAATGTTCTTTTTCATAAATGTACATGTTCATTTATGAACGTTGAACATTTATAAAATTTGTCATAAATGAACATAAAATAATGCACAGGCATAAAAAAGAAATAAAGAAAACATTTTGTTACTGTGCATACATTTTTGTATGCGAATGCTTAGCGCATATTTTCTTACGATTTTTTCATTTATGTAAAATTATCAAAATTGTAAATACTCAAATATGAACACTTGCGTGAACAACAAAATCATTTATTCACTTTTGAACAGAAACAGCCTTAAGTAGATTTAAAGACAATCTATCTACATATATGTACATATAATAAAATAATAACTCATTTCCGTCTGTCTGCTTTTCTTTTGCGTTCTCATCACGCCTCCGAAGCAAGCACAGTATCAAACAAACGCCTATTACCCGCAGTTACCCCAGCCATCCGCTCAAAATATTTCATATGCAGATATTTTAAAAACGAATCATGCTACAGTGCTAAAACAACCACCTAAATCTCTTCCGAAGCCAATTTTGCAGCAGGAATCTAAAGAAAAAAGTCCTTCTGTTAACATGAGTCGCCTCGAAGCAAACATCGAGACACTAGTGCATTCGTTAAACAGTTTTATGAGCTCTATGAGCAGCATGATGCAAGAAATGGTATGCATGCAATCTATGTTGTTGCAGGCGGTACTTAACAAACCATGAACTGTTTAAAAATATGTTTCTGGAACGCTAACGGCATACGCCAACATAAAAATGAACTAGAGTATTTCTTCCTAAATCTACAAATTAATATTATGCTGATCTCGGAGACCCATTTAACAACAAATAGCTTTTTTAAAATAAATGGCTACATATTTTACAATACAAAAGATCCTCGTGGTAAAGCATGCGGAGGTTCGGCAATATTAATAAAGGCCCGCCTAAAGCACCATCTACTGTGTGATTTCTGTACAGATTATATGCAAGCAACCAACATCTGCCTCGAAGACTTTGATCGAAACATAGTAATTTCTTCAATTTATTCCCCTCGTAGATTTTCGATATCTGAGAGTCAGTATCGGGACTTCTTTAAATTACTAGGATCCCGTTTTATAGCAGCTGGCGACTACAACGCAAAACACACGTTCTGAGGGTCAAGACTAATTACTCCAAAGGTTGGTGTCTTGTTTGACGCAATTTAAAAAATGCGCTTAAATGTGATTTCTAGCGGACAACCAACTTATTGGCCTACAGATCCACATAAAATGCCTGATGTTATTGATTTTGGCGTAGCTAAGGGTCTTCTAGAAGATATGCTTAACGTTGAAGCATCACTTGAATTTTCGTCAGATCATTCACCTACTATTGTTTCAATATGGAACCCCCAAGAAATAGTTTCACCGACTGGATTCCTAGCGACGTCAAGCCGTCGCGTGGATTGGCTTAAATATAAAAAATATCTCAGTGCTCATTGCTCACAAAACATACTGCTAAGAACATCAAAAGACATCGAGTCGTGTCTTACTGATCTTGATAAAAACCTAAAATTAGCTGTTCAACATGCAACAATAACGCGGCAACAAACAAGATATAATCGAATTAGCTCTGCAGACATTGAACTGCTCTTGGCAGAAAAAAGAAGAAATCGAAAGGAGTGGCAAAATTACAGGTCGCCTCAACTCAAATTCAGACTAAGGGAAATAACGAAACGGCTAAGAGAACTATTAGAATCCCGAAGGACTGCTTCAATACAAAGATATTTGGAAGGCCTCGACTCTAGCCCACAATCGGATTACTCATTATGGCGTGCAACATGATACCTTAAACGACCAGTCATAGGTAAGCCTCCCTTGCGTACTTCTTGTGGAGGCTGGGAAAGGAGTGATATCGAAAAAGGAAACTTATTTGCTAATCATTTAAAAACCGTATTTACCCCGAATATACCTTCTGCTGTAGTGGAACTGCCACCCATAGATGATGTAGCAGTAATGCCCCTTAGATTTTACTTACAAGATGTCGAAAGGACAATTGCTAGTTTGAACACCAAGAAGGCTTATTGTTTTGACAAAACAAGCAACAAGATGATAATGGAACTTCCCCAAGTATCAGTTAGAATAATTCTATTTATTTTTAATGCCATTCTACGCCTTGAGCATTTTCCCTCAGAATGGAAGGTATCCCTTATAACTATGATACCTGAGCCAGGAAAAGATCACACAAAGGTAGACTCCTATAGGCCAATAAGTCTGTTGCCAAATATGTCAAAACTATTTAAGAAAATACTAATTACTAAGCTAAACCCAATTCTGAGCGAAAAAGAGTGTATTCCAAACCACCAATTCGGTTTTAGAAGACAGCACAGCACTATTGAACAAACGCACAGATTAGTAAATGAGTAAAAAGGGCTTTCGAGGAAAAAAATATTGTTCTGCGCTTTTCATAGACGTTTCTCAAGCGTTCCATAAAGTATGACATGAAGGCCTAGCTTACAAGTTAAAGCAAAACCTGCCGACTAATTTTTATAAATTGTTAAAAAGTTATTTAACTGATCGTAAGTTTATACTTAAAGAAGGAGATTTTTTAAGCTCACCTCAACCAATTAAAGCTGGAGTTTCCCAAGGAAGTATTTTAGGACACGCTTTATATTTGCTGTATTCATCCGATATGCCAACTAGCAGTCGAGTCCACACATCAACATTTGCTGACGACACCGCTTTTTTAAGATTTCATGAAAGCCCCCAAATAGCATCAAAATACTTACAAGACCACATTTCTTATTTGGAATTATGGTTAAAAAAAATGGAGAATAAAAATTAACGAACAAAAATGCTCTCACGTAACTTTCACACTGCGTAGAGACTCGTGCCCTCCAATACAAATTAATAGCCAGACCATGCCCCAAAACTCGAGAGGTCAAATTCCTCGGCATACATCTCGATAGACGCTTAACCTGGAAAAGTCACATAGAAGCAAACTTGACCCAAAATGAAGCTAAAAGCAGTGCAAATACATTGGCTCATTGGTAGAAACTCAACCCTAAGTTTAGATTGCAAACTTCTACTTTATAATTCAATCCTTAAACCTCTATGGTCCTATGGCTCTCAGTTATGCCTCAGCTTCAAATTTAGAAAAAATTCAAAGGCGCCAAAATAAGATTTTACGAATAATTACAGCCGCACCCTGGTATATTAAAAACTCGAACATCCACAAAGATCTAAACGTGCCACTAGTTAAGGCAGTAATAGCAAAACATGTAACAACGTATCTGAAGGAGCTTGAAACGCATCCAAACCCGCTGGCCCGCAACATACTGAATGATCGTGGTTACATTCGACTAAGAAGGAGGAATATTGCTTCTCTTGGCCGAACATCACAGATGTGACTAATTTATTATTGCAACAACCGTGTCATCATACAGTTTTTTGTCTAGCATTGGCTGGACTTCAGTATATATGTACATATATGTATTTTAGTTTAGTTTAATTTTTTTTTTGTTATTTTTGCTTTAACTTTTTACTTTAATTTTTAAGATTTGAGCACTTATTGTTAGTTAAGAAAAAATTTGAAGATACAATAAATAAATAATATGAGAAAATAATAAATATAAAAAAAATCACGTAAAAACTACGGGATGGATTTAAACAAAATTTTGTGAGGAGATACCTTAGCATCTTGATTTCAATATAAGATACTTTTTTTTGGCAACAATATCTCATTTCCAAGAGAAAGTGGAGAAAAAGCAGTGGAAGTACGCAATTTCAGGTGTAAAGGTACGGAATTTTTCGTTTTACATATGTTCAAAAACAAGAATTTTGTAAACAACGATGTAAAGCGGACTAGACACGATCAAAATGCTAGATGTGACGTTGATAATTTTATTTGCTTTCAATCAATTTTTTGCATTTCTAATATCTAACTAGTCATGCAGAAGTTTACAATCCAATCGCGAAAGAATTCTTAATTTATTCGCCATGACTTCAGACAAAGGAAATTAACCCTGCTGAAAGAAAAATTATTATTTATCAGGAAATGAAGAACCTTAAATGAAATCGGCGATATCGTAGAGAGATCACATTCTTCAATACAAAGAGTAATTAACAACTTAAAAAACCTGAGTTTATGTGTCTTAAGCCTCGTTCTGGGCGCCCATTAAAATTAACAATCAGGGGAAACATGTATATTATAAGTTCAGTGCAGCAAGATCCTAAGATAACTGCTTCAAAAGTGGCCGAAAATGTCAAAGCCAAATTAAATAAAAGTATCGCGAATAAAACTATTCAAAAATTTTTAAAAAGGAATGGTTTTCATGCCTGTGTAGCCCGTACAAAAACTTTTATGTCATTTAAGAACAGGCAAAAACGAATTTTGTTCGCAAAGGAACACATTAGTAAGCCAGCGCCGTTTTGGGAAAAGGTTATATTCTCAGATGAGAGTATGTATTGCATTTTTGGAATAAAAGGAGGGCATAATGTGTGGAGAAAACACGGTACAGCTTTAGAAAAACTCAACTTGTGCGGCACTGTGTTGTGCACACAGTGGTGGTGGTAATATGGTATGGGGGTGTATGGCGACTAAAGAAGTGGTTAACTTTCATTTTATTGATTCTACAATGGACAAGTGACAATACTTAAATATTTTAAAAGAAATTTGAAATCAAAGTGTCACGAAATTCGACCTTGAGTGCCAGTATTTTTTTCAAGATAATGACCCAAAGCATACAGCCAATATTGTAAAGCTTTGGCTGCTCTATAATGTACTAAAACAGCTACGTAGGCCACCCTAGTCTCGAGATCTCAATCCCATTGAACATTTATGGGATTTGTTGGAAAGAAAAATACTTTAGCATATTAGAACATCGAAAAGTATCTTAAAGGAAGGTTTGAAAAGTGAATTCGTTGAAAAGGTTGGCTGAGGTTCTTAAAGAAAATTCTATCCGACAAGTTACTTGTTTTCAAAATTCTGTCCTTTATAAAGTCAATAATAGATTTGTACTCAAACTTTTTCTTGTATTATTTGAGCACATAATTTAGTTTCTGCTGAATTAGCTAAATTTTTTTTTTTTTTTTTTTTTTTTTTTTGGGTGCCCCGGTAGGCTAGTAGGTAGTGTGCTAGTCTATCAGTCTGGGGGTTGTGGGTTCGATTCCCACCAAAGACTCTGGGTGTTTCACTACAACGAGTGAGAAGGTCTTCGTTACTATGCTCGGTAAATTACGTTACTATGCTCGGTAAATTAAGTTTAATTTGTAATTGTATTGTAACATTTAATAAATAAATAAAAAAAATAAAAAAAATTTTTATTTACATTTTTCTTTTTATATTAATACTGAATTGAAGTATGAATATACAGATAATAATATAAATTTTATATTCATGAGCACTCTTCTCATATCGTTTTTAAGGATTTTATTAATGGTTAGATCCAGGGTAAGTATTTTTTCACCATGAATAGTACATTTTTGATCATTCTCTTGTCATTTTCAATGAATGAAATTTTGTATTGCGTTTGTTTATTCACTGCACACAAATAAGTTTCACACACACATTTTTCATATTCATGGATGTTTGCTTTTCAAACTATTCACATCTCTTAGTCCATGAAGTAATTGTTGTTTAGATTATTTCTTTTTCATCGCCATGAAAGAAGCAAAAATTTGTTTCAAATTTTGAACACCACCATTCAAAAGAAGCTCATTTCTTTTTTCTTCATATACATATTCAGTATGATTTCTTTCGTTTGTACTAAGTGTAAAACGAACAGTAAAAAAAATAAAAAAAAATGCATCATTAATTTCATGTGAATATATTTTAAAGCAATATTTACTTTGTAATTTCCTTTTCTATTAAAAAGGGTTATAAAATGTATTGTTTTACCTACATGTGCGTTATGAACATGTAATTGTAAATATTTAGGATGTGTAATGCAACTGTGCACTGATCTCTTATTTATAATTGTAAAACATGAGAGCAGGTCTATTGTATTAGCATATGGTAGAAAAATTTTATTAAATTACCTACCTACATACATACATACATACATACATACATATTATCTTCAAAAATACACATATGTATGTATATAAATGTTTGAAAAATTGTTGAACTGTAGCAATAATTATTTTCTTATTTGCAAAAATGTAATATTAAAAACAGGTAGGTAAATTCCGTCCAAGACATGAGCAGATAATTTTATAAGTTGTTAAAAAAGATATGCTTAGAATTTTTATTTTTTTAAATTCTAAAGAAATTTTAATACCTATGTAATAAATAGTAAACGAATTTTCGCTGCTCTGGGTAACATATGTATATAAAATCATTTTGACATACAGTGGCTCACAGTCAAAGTGAGCCAGCATTTTTTTACTAATGATTTTTGAAATATTCCCACCATTTATTTCTTATTCAATTTGTTAATCCATAAGTGCAGCTCTATTTAATTGCATTTTCCCCCCATTTTTCGATATTAAAGATAAAAGCAACGAAAAAACCAAAATATATTGTTAACTTCACGCCACACTCAAAATGAGCCACTATATTTTGTTCTTAGTAAAATAACGGTAAATATTATTTTAATAAAATTTTTTTGCGTCGATCTTATTTTTAATGTATCATTTGAGTACAAAAAATCAAACAGTGAAGATGGGACGACAAACCAGTGTTGAAATTAGAGATAGAGTAATTGAGCTATACAAAGAAGGCAAATTTCAAAGAGATATTGCTAATTTTGTGAATAAGGGCCGTGGAACTGTGCAACATATTATTCACCGTTTTACGAGAGAAGGTAGAATAGAAAACAAAGTGAAAAAAAGTACCAGAAAAGCATTTTCAGAAACTATTAACTAATAAAAGTCCTTAATATTTTTTCCAATTATATTTTCTTTATACCATATATTAATAATTTCTTTCGAAAATGTATGCTGGCTCACTTTGACTGTGAGCCACTGTACATATGTAAGATCATTTTGTACTTGACCTTTGAAGCATTTATAGCGAGTGATTAAATTTAAAGAAGATTAATAATTATATTTTAGAAAGTGAAAATAAGGCAAAGTGTATTATGTATAATTTCTATTTTATACCTATAAGTAAAATTTTTAATATTCCCAAAAAATAATTTTACAAATTTTTAATTTTTGGTTTATCCTCTAAATTAATAAGACATTTCTGAACTTGACGACATGTTTTAAATAACGAGGCATTTAAGTATAAGTGTGAATAAAGTTTTATTAAAAAATATTCTTTGTTATACAAACAATTTAAATAGTTTTTAAACATACATACACACGAATACGTACATATAAGTAAATATTTCTAAAAATAGGTAATTAAATCCCTTTGGCAAATATTTTTTCTATAGTTTTAAAACATATGTATATTTTCATTATCATATTCTTATATTTTTACAATTCAAAATAAGAGATCAATGCACATTTGAATTACACATCCTAAATATTTACAATTCTATGTACATAACGCACATGTATGTAAAAACATACCCTTTTCAGTAGAAAATTTACTATTGCTTTAAAATATATTCTTTGCACATTTTTAGGGTTCCGTACACAAAGTGTAAAAACGTAACCCTATTGTTTTCGCTACAATGTCTGTCCGTCTGTCCGTCTGTCAGCGCCTTTTATCTCTGGAACCGTAATAGGTAGAATCTTGAAATTTTCACAGATGATGTATAGCTGTTGCCGTTATATCAACAAATACTAAAACTTATAGGGTGTTTCAATAGAGAGGTGTTATTCACGAATATGTGCCTATTTCGTGAACTGTAGGAGGCATACACTAAAAATTTACAAACAGTAATTAAAACAGTTCGCTCTATAAGCAAGTCTAAAAAAATAAACCTAAAAATTAAAGGGTGTTCCGATAATGGTGTGCTTTGTATGTTTGGAAGTTTTGAACCATAATAGGTAGACTCTTGAAGATTTTACCAAAAGTGTATAACTGCGGCCACTGTAGCAAAAAATAATAAAATGTAGGGTGTTACAAAAGTGACGTGTTATTTACGTTTATGTCTGTTTTTTGAGCTGTAAGAGGCAACCACTTACAATTTGCAGACAGTAATTAAAACTATGTTTGTTTTATAAACAAGTATACAAAATTGAACTTAAATATTAAAGGGTGTTTCAATAGTGACGTGATTTGCATGTATATAGCCTAAGTTTTGAATGAATAGGTGGAATCATGAAATTTTTACAGGAGTTGTATAACTATGGCCACTATAATAAGTAGTAAAAATTAAAGGGTTTTCCGCCAGTGACGTGATTTGCAAGACAATTTTTCTTTGAACCGTAACAGGTAGACTCTTGAAATTTTGTACAGAAGATGTGTTGCCACGGCCGATATTACAATTACTAAAAATTAAAGGGTGTTCCGACAGTGACATGTTTTTCACTTATAGTGACTTATTTTTTAATCGTAATAAGTAGACTCTTAATATATTTATAGAAAGGAAGTTGCCATGGCCGCTATAATGAATAATAAAATTAAAGGGTGTTCCGACAGTGACATGATTTTATAAACCGTAATAGATACCCTCTTGAAATGTTTACAGTAGATGTGTTACTTCGGCCGCTATAACAAATACTTAAAATTGAAGTGTGTTCATTAGTGACGTGTTTTTCACGAATATTACCTTATTTTTAACTTTTAATAGAAAGTGTATTATCATGGCCGCTATAAAATCAATTACATGCTAAAATTTAATATTACTTTAATTTTAAAATTTAAGGGTGCCCCATAAGACATAAAGAAATAAACTGGAATTTTTAAATTATACTGAACATAATACGGAACCCTACGTGTGTGAGTCTAACTCGCACTTGACTAATTTATTTTTATATTCTTTCATGTTCGTTTCACACTTCGTACAAACGAAAGAAATCGTACTCAATGTTTAATGTATTTGAAAAAAAGAAGAAGAATGGTGGTGTTCAAATTTTGAAACTAATTTTTGCTTCTTTCATGGCGATGAAAAAGAAATAATCTAAACAACAATTACTTCATGGACAAAGAGATGTGTACAGTTTGAAAAGCAAACATCCAAGAAGATGAAAAATGTGTGTGTGAAACTTATTTGTGTGCAGAGAAAAAACAAACGCAATAAAAAATTTCTTTCGTAGACAGTGAAGCAAACAAAAAGCAAATCTCAAGTTTCTTCATGAATATGGAAAACGAAAGAAAAGAGAAATACCTACTCTGGTTAGATCTATATTTTCTATGTATATACATAAATAATTAATTTAATTATTAAATAGTTCCACTAATAATAATTAAAATTTTCAAAACTAAAACAAAAACTTAAATAATGTTTACAGAAAGAAATTAAAGTTATTCGGAATTATTATTTAAAAATAAAAAAAGAGTTTATAATTTATGTGGACAAAAGTGTTCGTCACTGCAGTTTTTAATTAAGTTCAAATCGTATTTCTACACAGGCTGATATATTTACTTAACAATTAACAATGTTTCGTTATAATAATTTAATAATAAAGTACATAATTGGTCGTAAAGTAGCTTTGGATTGAGGAACACGTTCGCGCGTCATTGTCATTATCGTTTAAGGTCAATCAGGCCGTCCTTGTTGCTCGGTCTTCAAGTGGTTTGCGTCTCCCTCTCGCACTGGCTGATTGGCTTCCACGGTTAGCTGTACCGTGTACAGTTAATTGGTGCTTGCATTAATCAGCCACGTGTAATAGCTTGGGTTATCGTGTATAACCAAAGTTGTTTGCATAAATTGAAAATCGACATCGAAATCAAGAAACCACATGAAAAATTAACATACATTTTATATACATTTGACGAAAGGAAAAAAGAAGTATTTGCAACAAATAAATAAAAACTACATATGATTGAACAATTCTACAACACGAAAAACTAAACAAAATTAAAACATTGTTTTCAACCTATCAGTCGTTTCTGGACATGACCAAAAGTTGTAAAGAAGAACCTAGTGTTTTACCATTTTGCACCAACATTGTTGCTCTGTATGAGCAAAAATCCAGAAGAAGAAGAAGAAAGTGCATAATTTCGTGAAATTGCAAAAATGAGCCAAAAAAGAAAAGCAACCACAATTGAAGAAAGAAAAATTATTATAAACGCGTATAAACAAAACAAAACTATTAGAGAAATTTGTAAATTAGTGCAACGGCCGCGAACTACCATTTCTAGCATCATTAATCGTCACAAAAATGATCCGGATTGCGAGAATCGTCCGCGAAGCTGTCGGCCTTTATTGCTATCTGTTCGGGAAAAACGAGAAATACAGGTATGTGATAGAAATCGATCGGTTTTCAAACAAAATCGAAAGCTATAACCGATCGTTTTGTTATAAGATTATAAGATCAAAATCGAACGGTTTCACTTTCCATTTTTGTTTCTTTTCAAATTGTTTCAAGTAAAAATTACAACTTTCTTATAAAAGAAGAACGTTGATTTTAAATCAGGAAAATGGCATTTATTTTGTCCACTTCTTTTTTAATAATAAATAATTCGAATAACGTTGCAAATATACAAAGAAAAAGGTTGAGGGATGCTTCAGATCCACTGAGTATGCAGGAGGCTAGGTAACAAATTTTTCCAACTGAGCTCACAACAAATATTTTTGCAAATATTTTTAGATTCAAGGAATATTTCCGTATAAATAATATAGGTTTTATTTGGATTCTACGACAAATTGGACTACATGTGAAAACTAAATCAATTCCTTTGGTTATTGATTTAGTAGGCACGTTGAGGCTCCTAGCAGAAGGCAGCTTTCAAGGGTCGGTTGGAAATGATTCAGCACAGGACTACGTTCTCGAAATCGTTGTCAAAGATGATACTTATATTAGAAAAAGTGTTATGTCAATATTGGATTAAAGTGTCAGCCGACACAGACTATATTCAAAAGTCAAAGCAATATTTTTTTGAAAACTTCAAAATTCCGGGGGTGATTGGTTGTATTGACGGCATCCACATTAAGATTGTGAAGCCCGGAAATTAGGATTATTTATACTATAATAGAAAAGGTTATTATAGTATAAATGCTATTATTGTAAGATAAAAGAAAAATATCAAAAATACCTCATGTATTCTATTATGTATATTTGTTTAGATTTGTGATTATAGAATGAATATTATTAAATTAATAAATTAACTTGAATCGACCTTTTATTAAAAACGTGCGTAAATGCCTTATCGTTTTAAAAACAGTTAAAAAGTAAAATTTCGTTTTTCATCACATTCTTTTTAATTCATATTTTCATAGAAACAAATGGAAAATGAAAATCGAATTTGATTTAAAGAAGAAACCGAATTAAAAACAAAACGAAAAAATAAGTGTTGTCATCACACCTTTTTCGATTTTATGTCGTTTTTGCATCGAAATCGTTTTTCATCACATACCTGAACCACCCTCGTACTATCCGTAGACTGAATTCCGAGGGTTACAAAGCCCGAGTATATATTCTCTGATGAGAGCAAATTTTGTGTTTACCACTCGGATGGGCGTGCTTTGGTTTGGAGACAAGAAGGTACTGCACTTCTTGATAAACATATTCAAGCCACCGTTAAGCATAGTGGTTCGAGTAATGGTGTGGGGGAGTATGTCGTCTGCTGGTGTTGGGTAACTGGTTTTTATAGATAATATAATGGATAAACTTGTGTACTTAAATATTTTAAAAGAGCATCTGTCAAAATGTGCACGTACATAAGCTAGGTATTGAGTCAAATTACTACTTTCAGCAGGACAATGATCCCAAACATACGGCAGAAATCGTTGGTTTGTGGATCTTATATAACACACCCCACACGTTAAAAACGCCCTCTCAATCACCGGATCTAAATACAATTGAACATTTGTGATTATTAATTAATAATAAGTTTAATTAAGTTTTAATTTAATTAATTAAGTTTCATTTTCGACTAAAACTCAATAAATACATTGCAATAACTACATATATTTGTGGTCATATCAGCTCTTCAAAGGTAGAAAAAGTTATGTGACGATGACTTTTGTCCGTTTGTTATGTACATAAAAAACTAAAAAAATACATGTAAATATATAAACAAAAAAATCAATTCGAACAAGTTACTTTTAATAAGATTAGTAATATTTAGACCTAGCAGAATGTAGATCAGTCAAGTGCGAGTTTGACTCACACACGTAGGATCCTTACTACGTTTAGTACAACTTTAAAAATTCAAGCTGTTAATTTTTTCATGTCTTATGAGTCACCCTTTAATTTTAAAATTAAAGTCATAATCGCGAAAATCGCATCACTGTTGGAACACCCTTTAAATTTTAGTAATTGTAGATATAGCGACCTACCTATTGCGGTTCAAGAAATAAGGTAATATACGTGAAAAACATGTGACTGATGGAACACCCTTTTAGATATTATTACTTGTTATAGCGGCCGAAGTACAACATCTACTGTATATATTTCAAAAGTCTACCTATTACGGTTCAAAAAATGAATATATCAAGAGTCTACCTATTAATATTAAAAAAATAAGTTACTATACGTGAAAAACATGTCACTGTCACAACACCCTTTAATTTTTAGTAATTGTCATAACGGCCATGGCAACACATCTTCTATACAAATTGGTAGAGTGTACCTATTACGATTCAAATAATACGTCGTTATACATGCAAAACACGTCACTGTCGGAAAACACTTTATTGTTTTTATAGGGGTCATAGTCATACACCATTTGTGACAATTTCAAGAGTCTATCTATTATGGTTAAAAAATTAGTCAATGTTCATGCAAATAACGTCACTGTCGGTACACCCTTTAATTTTTACCATTTGTTATAGTGGCCATAGTAATACACCTCCTGTAAAAACTTCAAGAGTCTACCTATTATCGTTCAAAATGTATGCCAGAACGGAACACCCTTTAATTTTTAGGTTTAATATTGTATACTTGCTTAAAACGCGAACATACATAGTTTAAATTACTGTCTGCAAATTTTAATTGGTTGCCCCCTACAGCTCAAGACATAAAGGAAAATAACACGTCACTTTCGGAACACACTATAAGTTTTAGAATTTGTTGCTATAGTGGCTACTGTGAAAATTTCAAGGTTCAAAACTTAGGCCATATACATGCAAATCACACCACTATCGGAACAACCTTTAATTTTAAGGTTTATTTTTTAGACTTGTTTATAAGGCGAACTAAGTTTTAATTACCGTTTGTAAATTTTTAGTGTATGCCTCCTACAGTTCAAGAAATAAACATATATTCGTGAATAACGCCTCTCTATCGGAACACCCTATAAGTTTTAGTATTTGTCACTATAGCGACCACAGTTATACACCTACTGTGAAAATTCCAAGCGTCTACCTATTACGGTTCCAGAGATAAAAGGCGCTGACAGACGGACAGACATTGTAGCGAAAACAATTGGGTTACGTTTTTACACTTTGGGTACGGAACCCTAAAATCAAACGGACATTTTTGGGGATTTATATTGTTACGTTTTTACTTTACGTTGGGTTCTTTTAATTGCAAAATAAATACACACTGTTATTACTTTTACTGTAAGTCAATTTATTTATTAATACCACTGTTCAAAAAATACAGCAAACTGTTAAACACTCTTAAAATTCGACAACTTAACTCTTTGACTTTTAAATTAATACTGCCATACTACTCGCCAGCACGATTCACTTATATAGGTGATTTAAAAGCACCAGAATGTTCTATTCCAGACATATCTGGCAGGTTCGATTGTTATTGCTCTTGTTTTCTGTCTGTGTGGTTGTTTATTTCTTTATACCTGTATGTGTGGTTGTTTATATCTTTATACCTGTATGTGTGGCTCTTTATTTGTTTATGCTTGTATTTATGTATGTAGCTGTGTATTATTAATGTGTGTGTGTATATGCGAGTGTTTGTTTTTAAGGCGTTACTCTTTATTGTTTGTTTCTTTCTTTCATGATTGTAAGAAAACAAACCATTAATGTTGTTGTTGTTCGAGAGTATTGTTGTTCAGAGCTTATAATGAATAAATTCTTCTTTCGTAACACTACCCCTTTCTCAAACCTGTTCGTCCCGAACAGGCACAGATGTACCTTTTCCGTAGTTGGCTAGCCGCTCCAAGTGCACAACTTTCATTTTTGATCTTGGGCTCTGCAACTTCTGCATTCTGTAAACTAAATCTTTTAGCTGCTTTATTACTTTATAAGTTCCATCCCAGTGAACTTTCTTCAGTTGTGGGTTAATCATCGGTCCCTCTTTAAATCCCTCGGAGTTTGCAGTACGTTCAAACTTGCCTTCATTTTATCACTTGTGGACTCAATCCTCTTACGCACAAATTCATGGAGCTTCCGTACTTGGTTTCGTCTCTGGAAAGATATTTCTCTGTCCACTTTATCCAACAGACCTGTTGACAACTTGTGGCCACCCTTCTGCGCCTTCGTATATGCTTTACTCGTATCTATGTATACACGTCGCACATTTACGAAGTGGTTTCGTTTCTCGTCCTTCGTACTATTTCGGATGGCGTATTTTTTTTAATTCCCACGGCGCCCGGCAGTTACGCGCTAAGTGTCCCTCTTTACTGCAGTTGAAGCATTTTGGTGGAGCCTTTCTCTCATATCCGATTTTAAGTGGTATCTTCACCTTTCTCCAAATCATTATTTGCTGACTCATACGCAAATCGATTCCATTATAAATCATAAAGTCGACTCCGATAATTACTTCATCTAAAATATCAGCCATAATAAATACGTGCTCCACACTTAGCCTGCCCATAGATACCCTTAGTTTTATCTTGCCATAGACTGTTGCAAATTCTCCAGTGGCAGTACGCAGTCTGACATAACTTAGCGGCTCCATTTCTCCTTTTACCAAGTCGCGCCTGATTACTGATTGCGACGCTCCTGTGTCTATCGTCAGAATGTGCTTTTTACCGTTGATGTAACCCAGAGCAGTCAGATTCTTGTTTTCCTGCTGCATGACAGAGATTGAAATTAATGGTCCCACAATTTCGGATTTTGGCCCATTATCCACGATGCCAGCACTGTTTACTTCCAACGGTGGCTTGTTCATAACATTGTCATTCTCTAATGGCGAAGCAGATCTCATTGCTCTTTTTGGTGCCTTGCAGTATCGCTGTAAATGGCCCACTTTCCCGCAATTGAAACATCTACTGTATGTCGTTTCATCCCTAGGCGAAGCAAATCCAGTCTTTCTTGGGGACTTGCAATCTACCGGAAGATGGCCAACTTTTCCGCAGCTTAAGCACTTAGCTTTTCTTCTGCATTGGAGTTCTTTCAATACTTCCTTTAGCGATTCTAGCAATTGCTAAAGCTCGCCCCTTGTGTTTTTTTCATGCTCAGCAGCAACTTCAACTTTTCGCACTTTGTATGACTGCGGTCTCGAAATGACTTGCTGTTTCTTGAGCCAGAGCGTAAGTAATGGTTTCAGCAAAGGATGTGTTTTGCTTAGCGCAAACTGCGTGCTTAATATCTGGGTCACGAATACCATTAACAAATGCCTCCACTTTGTTCTAGAAGTGGATGGTTTTCCCCAGGGTATATTAGCTGCACCAAGCGCTCTATCTCCATGGCGAAATCCTGAAGCGTCTCATTTGCTCTCTGCAGCCTGCCACGTAGCTCCATTCTATACAGCTCCTTTTTATGATCGCCGCCATATTTGCGCTGTAACGCCACCATTATGTCCTCATAATTATTCCTGCAGCTAGTTGGTAGGCTTTCGAGGACTTCTGCTGCAGATCCTTTAAGTGCCAGAATCAGCTCAATCGCTTTTTCTTCATTGCTCCATAGATTTTTACTGGCCACTGTCTCGAATTGAAATTTGAAGACGTTGAAGGGTATGGTGCCGTCAAAACTGGGCGCTTTTATCCTATTTGTGTTTTCAGTCACTACTCGTGCTGGACCAGTCTCATAATTTTATTTTCAAGCTCCTGCTCGATGCCACTAGTTTCTAAAAGATTCACTTTTCTTTCCAGGCCGGATAGTTTTTCATCGAACTTGCTGACCTTGATTTCTACGTCATTTACTCGCTTATTGAAGGTCTCAGAAATTTCCTGTAGCTTCTCGTTAACTTTTTCTAGTTTCTCACTGTTAGCCCTAGAAGCTTCCTGTACTTCAGCTAACAGTTTTTCGCTGTTTGATCTAGAAGCTTCCTGAACTTCATCTCTTACTTCAGTTAACAGTTTTTCGCTGGTTGCTCTAGAAGCTTCCTGAACTTCGACTACCTTTCCGTTTACATTTTCTAAAAGCATTCTAGAGTTTTCTCCCATTTTCTCCATCATAGCGGCAAACATCGTATTGAAGTCCATGCTACTTGCTGTTGTTGTTTCACGGCTACATACATCTGTCATCTCTTTTTCGTCAAACTCATATGCGCCAATGTCCATGCCACGACGCTTGAATTCATTTATGAGCCTCTTCTGCAGTTCTGGTTTGTTACCAGCTGTTGGCAAATCCAGCTTACTCAATTCCTTTTTCAGCTGCTCCACTTTAAGATCTTCAAATTTCATTTTTATTTATTATTTTTTTAAGTTATTTTATTTTACAATTTCACTTCTGCCACCAATTGTTACGTTTTTACTTTACGTTGGGTTCTTTTAATTGCAAAATAAATACACACTGTTATTACTTTTACTGTAAGTCAATTTATTTATTAATACCACTGTTCAAAAAATACAGCAAACTGTTAAACACTCTTAAAATTCGACAACTCTTTGACTTTTAAATTAATACTGCCATACTACTCGCCAGCACGATTCACTTATATAGGTGATTTAAAAGCACCAGAATGTTCTATTCCAGACATATCTGGCAGGTTCGATTGTTATTGCTCTTGTTTTCTGTATGTGTGGTTGTTTATTTCTTTATACCTGTATGTGTGGTGGTTTATGTCTTTATACCTGTATGTGTGGCTCTTTATTTGTTTATGCTTGTATTTATGTATGTAGCTGTGTATTTAACTGTTGAGTGTTTATTTAATGTGTGTATGTATATGCGAGTGTTTGTTTTTAAGGCGTTACTCTTTATTGTTTGTTTCTTTCTTTCATGATTGTAAGAAAACAAACCATTAATGTTGTTGTTGTTCGAGAGTATTGTTGTTCAGAGCTTATAATGAATAAATGCTTCTTTCGTAACAATATATTGTACAAATAACTAATTTTATGAGTTGTTTTTCTTATATTGTGTTACTACTGTTGTTAATTTAACATAATTTTATTTAATTTTTTATGTCTTTTATAAGGGTTTATTGAAATATGTTTTTAACACAAGAAATTGTGTTAATTTGAATAAAATTAGTTTATATGAATAAATCACATCGATAAACTCAAGTAAAAAGGCCCCTTAACTCCTCTTTTTACAAAATTGAGTTTTTCAGAGATTCCAATATATTTCACACAATTACATACATATCGTCACAAAAATTTTGTTGCAATAGTGTAAAAAATAACACTTTTACAACTACTTTGTGAATATTACAGTTTCTATTATATTTTTACCTTCTCCTGTAAAGTTACATTTATTTCTATTTGAGAACAACAGTATATAGATTTGAATAACAATTTTTGCCGTTAAGGTTCAATAATTGTTTTCGTTAATATTACCATGTTCTAGCTTGCTACAATAAAATGTTTGTGATAGGTATTGAGCCAAGCAAGAAATTGTTTCTGATTTTCCCCTTAATATTTTAAAGGATGATTTTTTTAAATAGGGAATAGGTTTTAATTTATCTTAATGTTTTTGTGCGCATGGACGTTGTTTCTATTAATGTATTTTAAATTAAAATTTACGGTCGCAAGTGTCTGCGCAAAAGTATGGGCTGGTATGCTATCCTAGATAGTAAGTGCCCAATAATATTAATGAGTAAGTCAGTGAGTATATACTAAAATATGAATATCATATGTGAAACTCAAGCTCTACGTTTACCTTGTGTTTTAAGTTTAAAAGTAATGAGTGGGTGAATGTATTCGTGTAATATACACACTGTGTATATAGGCTGTATCTTGGCCTCCCGGAAATTGACTTACCTACGGACTACCGTGCGTCTAGAAATTACTTTTAGTACGCTTACATAATTAAATAAATTTAATAAATTAAAGTGTGTTACAATAAAATTGCGTTAAGCAATTATCTAAAAAAATCATAATTCTGGAAAAAAGATCTTCAAATTTTAATTTAATCAACAAATCGTTAAAACTAAGGTAAAATCTTTATTCTGGCATCTCTGGATCTCATAAAAACAATTTGATGAAATGAACTGTCAAATAATCACGCACAACTACAAAACTAAACAAGAAGTCAATTGCATGAATTTTATATAGTAAAGACTTTATAAAATTAAGTAAAACAAGTTATTAATAAAATTTTTGGGAATTTAAATATAAATTATTTAATATTATGCTAATTACCCATAACGTTTTATAATAAAAATGCAATTTATTTGTTGGGGGAAAAGAGCTAGTCCCTATACGTATTTCACTGGTTGCTCAGGCCAGATCATCAGGCAACCTTTTTCCTAATTTTAGAGAAGCCAAAAATACTCTGTAAGTAATAAAATTCTACAAAACACAATGAGAATTATGCATGTTAATAACTAGAATAATATTACAGAATATTAAAGCTTCAACAAAACACCAACAAACAAACCACGTTTTTATTTTTCCTTACTGTCCTTCTACAATTGCTTTTCTGCTTTTCTTTTACGTTCGCATCACGTAAAAACTACTGGATGGATTTTAACAAAATTTTGTGAGGAGATACCTAAGTATCCTGATCTCAATATAGGATACTTTTTTTTTGCAAAAATATATTATTTCCAAGAGATAGTCGAGAAAAAGCAGTAAAAGTACGCAGTTGAACTAACCAGATATGTATTCTTTATGTTTTGTAACAAGTTAAAAGATTTGATTTATTTATTTGAACTCGGGCTTAGTGCTCAGCGATTAGAGCTACTAAGTTATGTTTATTGAAATGTCTCTTATTCTAACAAATTGTTCTTCTTATATACTATTTGGTTGAGTGTTTTACAAATTACACTCAACCTCTTATTTCTATACTTAACATAGTTATTCATATCTTAACATTAGCAAAATACCAGGCAATCATAAATTTTGAGTAATATACACAATTCAGGATTGAGTGGAATTTATTATATTCTTATTATTTTATTTTTACACTAACTTACTTACTTAAATAGAACAAATATTTTGTGTGCAATAGAAAAGTGCTGATCGTTGGATTATTTCGCAGACCACTTGGCTGTTGGTTTTTTCAACTGCATGTGGGCAGTGTAACATGAGCTTATTGATGTTAATACAAGTGTATCGGCAATAAAGACTGTTTATTACAGTACTTATGTGATAGTCACACTAACCGATCAGTCACACTTACCGATCAGTCACTCTACAGTTTTATAAAGTAAAAAATACATAAACTGATATGCAGTATAGTTTAAGGCGGAACTAAAAACGCCTTCGGCGGTATTACCACATAGCACTAAATCGCCGGCGAAGTAGAATAATTATAAATTGGCTATGCTAGCTTCAAACTAATTCGCCTAAATAACACCAAAGGCGCTTGTAAAAATAATCACAATGTGCAATTGCAGTGTTCCCATAAACGAAGCTTTACTATCACACTAACCATCTGTCTTATATACTACTAGTTATCCCGTTCTAAAGTTAATATAAGCATTAATTGCCTGAGTGTTACAAGTGGCGGGCACAGCTAGTTTTGTAATAATTTTCATAAAAACCTCATATATATGTGTTTTGTTATTTTACTAGATTTGAAAAATTTTATACAGATTTTGAAGATTTTTAGCACAATTTTTAAGATTTATAAGGTAAATTTTCTGGCAACACTGATTGCAAATTGAATTGTTGAAATTACTCTCCGGCAGATTATTCTGCCGGCGTTCTCTCACATATTACGTCAAATTTACCCACCCTCTTCGTCATTAGACATTAACATGTCTAACAAAAGTCAATCTTTATATAAAAAAAAAATTATTTTAAATACTGTTTTTTTTATATGTAGTTTGGCTTTTGTAGAGATATGTATGTTAAATGTAGACCGGGGTTCAATCCCAGTTGTAGACATTATGTTACTCTGGTTGAAATAAGCTGTGAACCATTGTAGGTATGTATGTCTTAAGAATATAAAATGTGGTAAAACAGGCAAGTTGAGTTTTATGTGTGTTTGCGTATGTCATGTACACGAAGAGAATAGCAAAACAATGAAGGTGCTTAAAAATAAAGAAGAAACACAAAACCTACCATTGTTTTGTTTTAGCAGAAACATAAAATTGTTAAAGCAACAAAACTCGCAACTTCACTCAAGAGCAGTAAGAGAGAACAAAAGTATATCTATCACATTGGTGATTGCTTTTAGTTTACGCTGAGTCTTTGTTGAGAGTGTAACGTGTGTGAGTAGTTACAGTGAATTTCGTTTATACAAAACTGAATTAGTTCGTTAAACCAAAAATGGCACATAACTCAAGAAGTGAGATATGGAACTTTTTCACTAACATTCCGGAGGAGGGTATGGCAGAATGTAATATATGCAAACACCGTTTAAGAAACAATTGCAATAACAACTTGAAAAACCACTTCATAAAACTTCACGATAATAGAGAAGAAATCGATAAGTTTTTTGATATCAATTACTTGGATGATATAGCAGTGTGTAAAACATGCAGAGAACGAGTTAAAAATCGTTTTCGAAGTTTAAAATATCATATGAAAATATCACACAACACCGAGGTAAATGTGCGAGAAGTAAAAACAGAAAATATACAACCAGTACATCAAGTGGTTAAGCGCAAAAAAACAGATGAAGTTGCAAATAACGAAAAACGCCTAAGACGTTGTCTGTATATTAAGATGGACCAAAATACAATTATACGCAGTGCAATTGGTTTAATAGTTGAAGACGGTGCCTCTCTTAATTTGTTTAGCTCAAAACACTTTGAAGCTGTTTTACGGCCCATGTGCGAGGCAATATCTGATACCGAGGGTAAAAAGTTTTATATGGACGGGGCAAAAATCGAAAGGCTTATTAGTTTAATTGCAAATTATATACGCAAAGATTTTTCAAATGAAATGCACTGTCGTTTATTGTCAATCAAAATTGACACGGATTTAAATGCACCTCCCAATACGTTTTGTATAAGCGCTCAATTCATCAGCGAAGGCAAGATTCAGAAACGTGCTTTAGGCATCGTTGATCTAGAACATGATTGTCAGCTAAATGAAGAACATATAAAACAAATATTATACAAATACAATATTGACTCAAATCAAATAATTAGTGCTTTCTGGAACAACACTAAAGGAAATTATAATAAAGAAGTAAAAAATTCGGAGTATTTAAAAGAAATGGAAGAATTTGAGCTTAACTCTGATATATATTTGGGTGACGTTAAGATCGAGCCTTATCTAGGAACCAAAGCCCAGTTATGTCTATTGGATATTTTTAAAAACTCGCATATATTTCAAATGTTCTTGCAGTGCCGAAATTTGGCAAAGTTTATTAGCAACGAATGTAATGGATATTATGAGTTATTTGAATTAAATAATCTAGATATTCCACAGCTGGACTCTCCCTGGAAAGTGGGTTCTACTTTCAAAATGATGAAAGATTTACATCAAGCTCGTAGTTGTTTGAAAAATGTAAAATTTGAACCAATCGAAAATCCCGAAGATACTTTCAATTTAAACGAGGACTTATGGTTGTTTATTAAAGCATTCTGTAAATCGACAAATTATTTACAAAAGTCGATATTAAAGTACTACAATGAAGAGCTACATATTGGTGACTTCTATGCTCAATGGCTGAAATGTAAACTTTTGACAGATAAATTTTTTTCTCTTAGCAGTAAACAAAATGACATATTATCTACGATTTTTTCAGAAGTTCTAAAAGCTATTGAGAACAGAACAAAAGAGCTATTAAATGAGGACTATTTCGTCGCATGCCTATATTTAGATCCAAGATTTCAGCACATTTTAAATGCGAATGAAAAATCAAACGCTGTGGAATATTTAAAGAAGTTATGGTGTCGGGCCAAACTATATATCGATGTTGACTCAGAATCTAATGGAGAAGCTCCTAAGTTGTTTGACAATGATGAAGACGCATGCTTGAATGAATTTCTAACTCGTGACATAAATGTAAAAGATAAAGAGGATAGTTGTGTTCTTAAAAAAATTGAAAGCCTTAAGCTGGTATTTGAAACGACGGATACAAACATTTTATTATTTTGGAGAAAGCAAAACGTTAATAATCCCGAATTATTTACCTTGAGCAGCATTTGTTTTGCTATACCAGCCACCGAGGTAAGTTCATCATACATTTTTTGTTCATAAATTAACTAATTTATTACGAAGCACTTGCAAAAGTTATGTTTCTAGTACATATTTTTTTTCGTATATGATTTTTAGATTTATAGTCAAATTCGGTACTCTAATGTTTATCGATTGAATAGGAATACAGAAATGTCAGCATTTACCAAGGAAAATCTCCTTATCATACGTGTAAATGTACACCTTTTAGACGATGCTCTTTCCCATTTACGGCTTACCAACGAAGATCGATCAATAGCATCAGATTTGTCTGATTCTGAAAGCCATAAGTCTGACGATGAAAGCAGTATAACTGGGTCTAAATCAACCACACATTCTGGCATTGCTCCGGAATCTTCAATTAAAGTCTAACCATCCACTGCGGATTGCCAACAGATAAGCTGCTAGAAGAGAAATAAGTAACCAATCAAATGCTGCTTTTTATTTTATTGATTATTTTGATGACTAAAAAAATAATAAAAATTAAATCTGTTTTAAGAGTTATTTTCTCTTATTTATAAATTTTTCATAGTATATACTTATATATGTATGCATGTTTTTTTATTTAACAAGGTGGAGGACTATGGCATTCGAAATTGCCAGGAATACGAGATTTAACATGCTAAAACACCTCGATCCACCTACCCACTCGCGTCCCCGCGGATCTACCTCAAAGCTTTTTGTGGCTGGGTTGCAAAGGCATAAGAACCCTAACCAGATTCCCTACGAATCTGTTCAAACCTACGAAGTTCTAAGAGAACCAGTCTCACAAAAGTACATATGTGCATGCACCCAGTTTTGCAAGATAGAACGGAACCAACAATGTTCCCTGCTCCACTATATCTACTAAAAAGACCCTTTCATTTTAGAAACGATGGCATTCATCCATCATATTGCATCCTCTTCTACGCACCTATCGCAACTCGGACAATGCAGATCCATGTCGTGTCCAAAGCGGTGCAAGTATGACTTAAAACATCCATCACCGCTAAGCATCTGCGTTAAGTAGAAGGCCAAGTTCCCATACACCTAGAATACCATATACAAATATCAGGGATCAATGAATACGTCCACCGTCCCTTTAGAGATTAGAGTGGGTCAATTTTTTATTGACCAAGCGGTTGTAAAAATCGTAATCTGCGCGGAATTCTAAGAAGATTTGCCCTAGAAATCATAGGTCTAAAATCAAAATCGAGCTTTCCGTTTTTAACGAGAAACTTTGCTTTTTTATCACACAAAACTCTAATTTGTATATTGTAGTATGATGAAAAAACGAAAAGTTTTTCGTTAAAAACGGAAAGCTCGATTTTGATTTGAGACCTATGATTTCTATGGCAAACCTTCTTAAAATTCGTCGTATAATACGATTTTGACAATCCCTTGTTAAGATCTTTTAATACATACAATTGGTTTTGCTGTCCTAAGATATGTGTATTGTGATCATACCGGCTAATAGTGATTCGCGCTGTTTCGACGACCACTTTTATGGCATCCAACTTTGATCTACATTTCCATGTCTCAAATTGCTAATCAGACAGGCCTCCTAAGGTACGGTAATCTGCCATAGCAGGTAATCACAAGATGTCATCATTTTTTTTTTAATTTTATTTGGTTTATAAGTTAAAAAATTACGTCCGCACTTTACAGCACACAAACTGATTTTATTATAGGAAGAACATATAATATACATAGTAAGAAAAATGTTCGGCTTAATGAGATAGAAATAAGTTTCATTTCAAGATCGGCAAAAATAATTCAACTGTTAGTGCAAGTACGGTCCGACGAGCAATACATGATTATAGGCTCTAAGAAGTATAATTAGCTCAAAATATTAAAATAAAGAAAACATCTTTTTGTAGCAAAGAACATACACAGATTTTTTACAAAAAATATGCTTGGGGTCTTTTGGTAGCAAGTGGTGTAGGGAGACTAGTATTTATTGACAGAGCTTTAAACAGAAAATGAGATATTAGTGTTAGGCCCTCCATCAACCTTCCAATGGAATAATGATCTTAATATACGGCGATAAAGTATGATAATTGTATCTGAATCACACAATAATCGCGTTTTTGTTTTCTATAAAAACGAAATCACGGCTCAAAATTATGTTGTGGGTGGACAAATCTTGTAGTCTATTCATCTCTTTCGCTACTATAACCCATCCAAACCAAAATACACTCTATTCATTTAGGACCCAACTTATCACGTATCTCTTTTGATATATGAACGAATGCTCTACAGCCCAAAACACGCAATTGTTTCAAGTTAGGTTTTTTGCCTGACCAAATTTCCATAATACCACTTTTACCTTTTAACACGTTAGATGCATTTACCACCTTCTTCAGACTGCTGTCACAAATATGTGAAAGCCGCCTATGCCACAATTCAAATTTATCCTTTGCTAATCTTGCCTTTTCACTGTTGTTAAAATTACAAGACAATTTAATTTATGCAACTTTTTAAATACTCTTGCAATTGCGATTAAAATGCTTCCAATGTTAAAAATGTTGCATACATCTTTTTCAAAAACTACTTTGTGGCTTTTTAAAGTCATTTGCCTAAGAGAGAGCAAGTTAAGTTATCAGGAACATATTCAACATCTTTAAAAAATGTTTTTGTCTCTTTCTTTCCAGAATTTAGGACAACACCAACGTCGCCGTCACATTTTAATGCCATTTTTACATTATTTGCCACAATCAAGGCGTATTCATAACAGGTAAACTCGAGAGCTCAGCTGACTATTTGTTGTCACCATCTTACAGTGTCAAAATGTACTAACATTTTTTATTTTGACAGCCAAAAATGATTTATACAACAACAAAATGTACGTATTTTTATTACAGAGTTGTACTCTTTTTTCGCCGCGAGTCTACCTTGTTTATTGTGCCATGGCCACAATAATATGTTTTTCGCTAACATGTTTCGTAAAATATCTTCCACATTTGTCATGTGCGATATAGCACCAGAGTCTATAGACCACTCATGTACATACATACATATATTGTAGTTTTTAGCCGTTGTAGCTGTTGCGAAGTGAGCAAAATTTGTCGGCTCTATCATAAGTGTAATTTAGACAAGTGCGCATTCGTCTTTTTCATGACATATTCATAACAGGTAGACTCGCGGCGAAAAAAAGTACAACTCTGTAATAAAAATACGTACATTTTGTTTTTGTATAATTCATTTTCGGCTGTCAAAAACAAAATGTTAGCACATTTTGATACTGGAAGATGGAGACAAAAACTTGTGAGCTAAGCTTTCGATTTTACCTGTTATGAATTCAACTTCATTGACAGAAAAGCATTCACAGGGAGGTCTGCACAGATAACGCTCCAACAGCCTTTGAGTACCAAATACAATTTGGCATGTCCTTTCCATGCGTCACAATTTTCTCGACCGCGTAGTTTTTCAAACGGAAAATATAAGAAGTATCATTTTATCATCATTTTATACACAAAAATCCCCACTCACAATTTAAGAAACTTTAAGTATTCATTTCTATAAATTTGTTTTAAACAGTTCGTACTACTTTTCACACTACATTTTTTTGCGCGTCATGCAGTCCATAACCTGTTGAGTTAAGAATTTGTAAAGAAGTATTATTCTAACCGAGAATTGACACTAAATGAATTAAAAATGTTTAAATAAAAAGATTTTAGAAAAGACTATAGAAAAGCTAGGGCTCTTCAAAGACGACTATTTACCCGCTACCGAAAATAGCGAGAACACAAGTGTGGTGCAACTCCAATTCATTAGATACGTACATATATGTATGTATATATGTATATGTCATCCCCCTTTGGCTTCATCAACTTCAGGTATTTGGTACTTTATTATTTATAATAAGTAAAGTAACAAGCTGTCAGTCAACTGGACAGTGTTGAATGTATTAATTTTTTAGATTGTTTAATTTTTAAGTCATTACTTCTTAAGGTTTTCTTGCGTTTTTACTATTAAACGAATTAAATGTCTGCTACACCAAATTTTATAACATAACTTTTTTTAGACTTACTTGATAATATATATTAAAAATAATGAAGTTAAAAACATTTAAAGATGTCGGAAAAGAAAAATGTATCGGCTATCAGCTTAAGTCTGGAGAACAAGATTAGGTTAGGTTGAACGGTCCGCCCGCACATAGAATGTTTCACTCGGAGGCCTTTTAGGCCCATTGTGTTGCCACGACGACTATCCACCCCTACTTTTCCCTATAGAATTCCATTACCTCCTTAGCTCCAAACTCTTCTCCCGTGCAGTTAAGGACGATGGATCGCTAGATTCTATTATTTCTTTGTCACCCTTTTCAGGGTCATGGGCCTCCGGTTTCGAAAATTTTGGTATTGCAATTCAGCAACATCGGATCATTCCTTTGGAGGCTGCGGGCCAAAAACCACGTCCACCTATATTTTGTTCACTTTTTTTTAATTTTTTTCGGCTTTAATGATTCTGTTTTGCGTTTTTTGTCAAATAAATATTAGACTGCGACAGGTAGATCGCAAGGAATGCATACAGATCTCAGGGGATCAATAACCCCCTTAGAGGGGCGATTTTTGTTTGTTTTTAGATTGGTAGGGTTTTTCTGCTTTGATTTGTATTAGAGACCTTAATAGAAATCAATACACATAAAGGTAGCCAATGGACCCACAGGGTACCCACTGGGGGGTCAATATGAGGATTTTTTTGTAAGGATTTCTTTTCGTTTTAGTCTGACCATTCTAACTCAATATAGATTGCAGAAAAGTCCTAAATTTAACAAAAAAATTTCAATAAAATTTATAAAAAAATTTCTTTAAATTTAAAAAATTTTTTTTCAAAAATATTTACAAAACATTTTCAAAAAGATATTTTACAGAAAAATAGTCGAAATTTTTTTTTAAATTTTCGAATAAAATTTTACAAAAAATTTAAAAAAAAATTTACAAATAATTTTACAAAAAATATATTGCAAACCTCTCAAAATCGTTTAAAGTCATTAAAAACGTATGCGATTTACTCAACTTTCCTGATTTTAACAGTGTCCCAAAACTACAAATCTCAAGCAAAAGCCTTGAAAATTCACTATACGATTTTGTTGTCTGTCGAGCTGCGTACTTAAATTTTTACATTTATCAAAATTAATTTTTGGCCTAATGTTCGGCTAGATTGGCAAAATGCCTTTCTGTGCTGCTGCTCAACTTTTATGGGATTTAAAACGGCCACTAAATTTTCAAAAATCTAAGCGGTCTTCTGAAAATAATCTTTTATATTTTTAGTTGGATTCAAGTGTGTTTGACACAATATTTGTTCCATTTATTTTACTCAAAGCTTTATCATTGTCTCCAAAAAATATTTTTTTCTTTTAAGCGGTGTTCGCTTCATTATATCTATGCCTTTGTAAACAAAATGTGTGTCACTTAAGGCCATGATTGACTATCATACTCAGTCGTACGATCTGTCAAAAAATGCATGTGTGCTCAAAAAGTATGATAGTGTGGCTTAGAAATGTATGTGTGTGACACACTTTTTGACAAGTCGTACGATTTAATAATCTTTTGAAAAACTTCATAAAATATTGTTTTTCCATGCGATCAGAGTTGCAAAAACTTGTTTGGTATGATAGTGTGGCATCTACAACGCCATTTTTTAACGATTTTTAAAGTAGGACAGAATTCTGTCAGACTTTGGTTGATTAAATCGTACGATTGTGTAGGATAGTGAAGCCTGGCCTTTAACTGACTTTTCAGTTAAGCGAATTTTCCTTTAAGCGAACGAAATTAAAAGTTAAGGATTTTTAATTTCAGTAAAGCGATTTTTTCTTTTAACCGGTGTACGTTTAACCGAATTCAACTGCACCACAGATTTTAAAACACACACATATAAAGTAAATAAATCCGAAAATAGAATGTGCAAAAATCTGTCAATTTGTTTATGTCCAATTGTAAAAGGTTTAAGACAGAGCAAAAGAGAGTTAAAAAATGTCTGATCTGTTTCTGTCTTTTTGCAAAAGCGGTGTAATCGTTGTTAATTTGTTTGCATAAGTTGTATATTTATATTTCGCGTTTAAAAAATAGAGTACGCAGATGTATATAATTCGCCATTAATGCTACATAAATCACAATATCGATGTTTAATTAAAAAAAGTCTGTAGTTTTGACAAAGAAACTTGATGTATTCACACAATAGGTTGTAGAAAATTGTCGTCCATTTTCTGTCGTTGGTGGCAGAGGATTCAAGAAATTATCTCAGGAGCTAAAAAACACTGGTGGGATGGCATCAATAACAAGGGAGTTATGGATGAATGACTTCGTAAATAGAAATTTCTTGTGTTACATTTCATTTTCCAAAAGAATTTAAATATGTATATTGTACTAGGTGTAAAGTGAATAGATTTTAAAAGTAACACAGTAGAAAATATTCTGAATAAATTTATGTGTCCTAAATGAGTTACAAATAAACAATTTGTGACAGATTTAGGAGCAAATATTTTAAAAGCCCTGCAAAATTACACCCTTCTTAACTGTGCCAGTCATTTATTCAACAATGTGTTACGTTCCGCTTTTAATGAAAGAACGGAAATACAACCTAAGTATGTTACAAGCTTCCAAAAAAAGTAAAAAAAGTAATTTACAGCACTTGTTGGCGACTTCACTAAAAAAACTATTGCATGATGTGCTGGAATTCCTTCTTTAGTTTGTTTAAATCTATTTTAAACAACTACATAGGTTGCTATTCAAGAAATACTCACAAGAAATATTGAAATGCATCAGTAAAACTTTTTTAAAATTTTGATATGTAAAAAATTGCAAGGTAACAAGTTACAAGTTATTATATTTGTTTGTCAAACAGCCCGTAGTATATCGGCATTAAAAACAAATATTGCGAAAGAGATTGATGTCAATTGATGCCACCAACAAACCGCATTTTAGAACAAGAAGTTTTGAATAACGAAAAAAGGGTCGTGTTTCACAAATTTTAACTGATCAAGGCCATTTAACTTCTTCAACCAGTGAAACACATTGTCAAACTTCAGATGATAACTCAACTCGCGGTGAATTTGAGCTATTCATTTCAAATTTTAAAGTCACTCAAACAATAATACGGAGGAAAGCAACGATGGAGTTAATCGGTATTCTTTATGTCATGTTAACGTTAATGTAAACTTTAACGTTTGCAATGGAGGGATCATCATGTTACTGAGTATTTGAATATCCCTGAAATATAATTTCTACAAAATTTCTGATTTCTGAAAAAACCCGATTAGGTCCAAGGTCAGCAAATATTTTTTTAAATTAATTCTATAAATATAACCAAATTAAATTTGACTTTATTTTTAGTAAAATAAGGGGCAAGGTATATTTATTTTACTAGGTAGTGGCGTCCCTACAACAAATACAACAATACAAGAACAACATGGCATTTTGTTGTTGCTTTGTAGTTCGAAATGTCAAAAAGCATAGGAGAAAATTGAGAAGGCCTGTATGTGTTTTATTGCCTTTTCACTTCTACACTATAAAATTTCTGAACACATACAACTTTTGACATGTCGAACTACTAAATCAGCTGGGCGGACGACACTACCTAGTAAGATAAATGTACCTTGATAAGGGGGATATATTTTATGTGTAATAGATTGAATTTATATTTCAGTTTTTTGGTTTTGTAAAAATTTAATCGAATTAGTTATTCAACGTTAAGTGGATGATATTTGCATGCATTAATAATTTGGAAAATCCGCAATTTTAATAAATAGTCTCTTAAAAAAATAAAGTAATAACTATATTTCATGCTTGAAAAACCCCTACACAAAAAAGTCTTGTGACAATAAAGGTCATTTCTAAATCAACCCAGTTATGTTGTTTGATTTCTCTACCTTTTTTTGCATAATTTATTTATTGTATCTTCAATTTTTTGAACTAACAATAATTACTCGTATCTTAAATCTAAAATAAAAAATATACGTTTTTAGTCCAGCCAGTGCTAGATAAAAATAATGTTTGTTTCACGGATTTTGCAATCATTTGCGGCTCATCCCTCTAATGTACGGCCAAGAAAAGCAGTATCTCTTCTTTTTAGTCGAATGTAACCAGGTTCATTCAGCATGTTACGCGCCAAAGGGTTTGAATGAGATTCAAGCCTCTTTAGATATGTGACTGCGTGTTTCGCTATTTCTGCTTTAACTGATGGCATGTTTAGGTCTTTGTGGATGTTCGAATTTTTTATATACCAGGGAGCAGGTCGTCGCGTTTCTTCTTAAACCACGTAAGCGTCATTTTTCGAAATTGACTTTTTTGGTTTTTATGGTAGAAAATAACATTTTCTACCATAAAATTCTACAGACTACATTCTCATCTTAACAAGTTTGTATGAAAAACAAAAAAATCCATTTTCAAAACCTCGTAAGCGCCATACAAATGAGATTTGAATGCAAAATATAATGGTTTTTATATTTCAAGTTGGAAATGTTAAAGACTCAACCACTAAGTATTTTGCATTTAGGAATAAAAAAATCAGGAAAGTTTCAGGCCAATTGGAGCATTTTTGGTAAAGTTAAAAGTTTTTTTTTTTTTTGATAAATACAAAAATAAATGTTAATTTACACACAGAAATTTGCGATTTGCTGGTTGCGCCAAAACCACGTAAGCGACAGATTTGGCTACAATTATTTGTAAGTAACAAATTAAAAAAAAAAGTTTCTATACCCGTCATGAAACCCATATTAAAGAAGTTACTAAGTTTTTTCCGTTTTCTGAAAAACGACTTTTTGGCGCTTACGTGGTTTAAGAATAAACGCGACGAGATGTAATTATACGAAGAATTTTATTTTGGCGCCTTTGAATTTTTTCTACATTGCTAACTGAAGCAGTGCCCCATAACTGAATCCCATAACACCAAATTGGTTTGAGGATGGACTTGTTTAGTAGAAGTTTACAATCTAAGTTAAAAGTGGAGTTTCTGCTAATAAGCCAATTTAGTTGTACTGCTTTTAGTTTCATTTGTGTTAACTGGAAATCAATGTGGCTTCTTCAAGTAAGGATACGGTCAAGATTTATACCCAGGTATTTAACGTCTGAAAGCTGTGGTATCATTTGGTTATTTATGCGAATATGAGGGCATGAGTCCCTACGCAGTGTGAAAGTTATGTGAGTACATTTTTGTTCATTCACTTTTATTCTCCATTTTTCTAGCCATTTTTCCAAATTGAGTATGTGGTCTTGTAAAAGTTGTGATGCTTCTTGGGCTCTTTCATGAATACTTAAAAAAGCTGTGTCATCTGCAAAAGTTGATGTGTGGACTAGGGTGCTAATTGGCATATCTGATGTGTACAGTAAATATAAAATTGGTCCCAAAATACTACCTTGGGGAACTCCCACTTCAATAAGCTGTGGCGAGCTTAAAAAGTCACATTCTTTTAGTAAAAACTTGCGATTCGTTAAATAATCTTTTAAGAGCTTATACAAGTTTTCGGGCAAGTTCAGCTTTAGCTTAAATATTAGGCCTTCGTGCCAAACCTTATCGAATGCTTGAGAAACGTCGATAAAAAGCGCAGAACAGTATTTTTTTTCTTCAAAGGTCGTTTTAATTACATTTACTAATCAGTGGGTTTGTTGGATCGTACTATGTTGTTTTCTGAAGGCGAATTGATGGTTCGCACCAAAAATTGGATTCAGCTTAGTTATTAATATTCTCTCAAATAAGTTTGACATGTTTGATAAAAGGCTTAAAGGTCTGTATGATTCTACTTTTGTGTGGCCTTTTCCTGGTTTAGGAATCATAGTAATCAGAGAAACCTCCCACTCTGTGGGAAAGTACTCAAGACGTAAGATGGCATTAAAAACAAACAGAATAATTCTGCGACCTATACGGGGCAACTCAACTAACATCTTGTTACTTGTTTTATCAACGCCAGGGGCTTTTTTGGTGTTTAAATCTACTATTGCCCTTTCAATATCGCTAAATTCAAATTTTAGAGGTACTACGGCACTAGTCTCTACTGGTGGCAACTCAACTATATCAGTACATATATTTGGACTGAAAAAATTTTTCAAATGTCCAACAAATAAATTACCTTTTTCGGTATCATTTCTTGCCCAGTCTCCACAAGAAGTTCGCAAGAGAGGCTTACGTACGACTGGCCTTTTAAGGTTTCTACATGCACGCCATAATGAATAATCTGATTTTGCAGTTGCGTCGAGGTGTTCCAGTAAAATTTCCAAGTAAATTTTCAGAGATGCTACTTTTCGATATTGTAGAAGCTGTTGGGCAGCTGATTTAAGAATTTGATCAAAATTAATAAGACTTTTATCCACGTCTTCTGGGGTTCTTAGCGGTATATTTTGCGAACAGTGAGTACTAAGATACTTTCTATATTTCAACCAACTAATGCTTGTGCTAGTTGTTGGTGACACAATATTTTGCTGGTTCCATATACATATAGACAATAGTGGGTGAATGATCTGAGGATAATTCAAATGACGCTTCAACTTTAAGCATTTCTCTCGGAATACCCTTAATCATGCCAAAATCAATAACATCCGGTATTATTTGCCGATGAGTAGGCCAATAGGTGGTTTTTCAACCGATATCACATTCAGACGCATTTTTGAAATTGTATCAAACAAATCACGACCTTTTGGAGTTATTAGACGTGATCCCCAAAATGTATGTTTAGCGTTGTAGTCGCCTGATGCTATGAAACAGGGACCTAGTGATTTGAAGAAGTCACTATACTGACTATCTGATACTTTAAATCTAGGAGGTGAATAAATCGAAGACATAACTAAGTTTTGATGAAATTCTTCCAGGCAGATATTTGTTGCTGGAAGGTAATCCTCACAAAAATCACACAGTAAATAATGTTTGATTCTGGCCTTTATAAGTATTGCCGATCCACCACATGCTCGGCTGCGAGGGTCCTTGGTATTATATAATATATAGCCATTAATTTTAAAAAAGCTATCTGTTGTTAAGTGAGTCTCTGAAATCAGCATGATATCAATTTGTTGATTATTAAGAAAGTACTCGAGTTCATTTTTGTGTTGGCGTAAGCCGTTTGCGTTCCAGAAACATATTTTTAAACAGTTCATTGTTTGTTAAGTAATGCCTGCAACATCATAGATTGCATGCGAACCATTTCTTGCATCATGCTCATAGAGCTCATAAAACTGTTTAACGAATGCACTAATGTCTCGATGCTTGTCGAGACGATTACAGTTACCAGATGATGGTTGTTCTTTAGGTTTTGGGTGCAAATTTGGAGTAGAATTATTTATTTTTTATTTTATTATTATTTTGAAACATGATTAGTTTTTAACATATCCGCGTATGAAACATGTTGGGTTGTTGGTTGGGCTAACTGAGGATAATGAGCATTTGCACGATATTGCGGGTGCTTAGCGGGAGTATTAAATTTTTGAGTGGTTTTCCTCACCATGGAAAAAACTGGACAACCTCTGTAGTTAGCAGTGTGATTTCCACCGCAATTGCTACATTTTTTAACCTTCGAGTCATCCCTCGATTTGTCGCATTGAGCGGAACAATGTAGCTCGCCACACACAACGCAAACTGGAGGCAACTTGCAGTAAGCCCTAGTATGGCCATATTCTTGGCAATTTATACACTGTACGGGTCCTGATCGCTTATGGGGTTCCTCTACGCTTATTTTGCGGTGTAATAAATACTTCAGATTGTAAATAAGGTACGTTTCACTTTTCTTTAATCTCATATCTCCAGGTTCCAGTTCTGTTGGATCAACGTACGAATCTGCACCTTTTATTACTACCTGTAGGCCTTTGCTACTCTTCAGCTGATAGGTATAAAAGTTCTTTTTACAGCTTTCAAACTCGTTTACTGCTTTACGTTAACTGTTTCCATCAATAAATTGTATTTTTGTCTCATCAATGTTACCACGCTTGGTGGGAATTACATAAAATGCGTTCTCGCCAATAACTGAAATTAATTTCCTTATTAAGTCGCTCGAATTTTTCTCCCTTAAATAATTTGGAGGTGGTTTAAACGACTTGGGTGTCGTTTTAGGTTCAATTGGTTCTAAGATAGCAAAACGATTGTGGGAACTTATTCCGTTAGAGTTCTTATCTTTATGTACTTTAGACAGTGGTGCAAGCTGCGAAGATTTAGGGCTTCGACCTTCTTTTCAATAGAGTTATGTATCTGTCCATTCCTACTTGCGTCTTAGGTTTTTCTACACTATCCATATTAGTTTTGGTAATACTATGTTCTCTATGTACAGGTAATACTATGTTCTCTATGTACAGGTAGAAGAAACGACCTTGTTTTTAGACCTCACTTTGCATACCAAGCTTGTCTTATTTCGGCAAATAATAAAATATTAAATAAATTGCAAAACTCTTTGCTGGAATCTTTGTTGAAAAATAATATACATACAATTTTAAAACAATTTTTTTTGTTTAAGACAACTCTACCTGCGAAGCTTTTCGCGGGTTGCGGGATCGATTCCCGCAACCCGCGATAGATAATGCGCCCTATCAATCAGTCTATAGAAATTTGTTGTAACCCTCTATTGTAAACTCAACAAACTTGTATAATTTTATTACAATAAAAATATAAAGCTTAATGTGTTAATGCGGTAAACTAAATTTTGAAACAATTTAAATTTTTTTTTGGGAATTGTGGGGATGAAATTTTTCAAATTGGGGATGGAATCTGAAAAATATCTGGGAGCCCTGTCTTGCAGTACGGGAACATTTTCGGTATAATTGGGATCCCGCGGGATCCCAATGTTGAGTACGGGATCACACCTATTATAAAACAATTTTATAAAATATAAATACTTCATAAGGAATAAATTCATTAAAAATTAAATTAAAAATATAAATTATTTTAAATCAGATTTTAAACCTGGTGACACTAGTTCAGATGTTTTATTTTTAATCATCTTTGAATTTCATTAAATCGTCCAAAGTTTCAGCATCTGAGGAATTTTTATTCAACGAAATGAAGTTGACAAAGATCAATAAAAAATAGTGTGACCCCAAACACAGTCATTTCATAAAATCTACAATTTGAGGAAAAAAATCGGCAAATCTCACCTAGGCAATTTTACGCAAAATGTAGAGAAATCAGCAAATCTGGCAATGGTGATTGTGCCATGCACTGCATCTCTCAAATGCTCTGAACCAGTGTTGGGATCTAACAATGTTTAAATTGTACCGCCCGAATTATAAAATTGTACCACATTAGCATCAATTGTACCAAAATTTGGCATTAAGTAAAAAAACAAACAAAAACACATATAGTAGCTCCACATTAAAATAGTACAGTTCAAAACTTTTATACTATGGTATTTTAAAGTAATGGTATTTTACCTTGATTTCTTGAATTTCTGTTTTTGTGTTTATAAACAAAAGGTTTCCTTAAGAACTAGATTCCAGCAAGTACTTGAAACTCCGCCAAAGTATTAAGATCATATAAAATTTATGCGATAGAGTATGACTGGAGAATTTTTAAGAATAATTGAAGAGTCGTCTAATAACCAAAAAGTCCTTACGATTTCTTACTAGAATAAATGGAAAAATATATCAGCCGAATACTGCGGAGACTAATTGAGGCGATGCAAAAACTGCCGCAGATTAATTAAGGCAATACAAAAACTTAAATGCTATAGTTCAGCAAAAAAAATAACCTTTCAAAGGTTATCAAAGTAAATAATAAAATCCTGAACATAAATCAGCAATATTAAAATTTTGAAGTGTATATTATTATTAAATAAAAAAAATTTGTCAGTAAATTTTATATGAAATTGTACCAAAAAAGCATGAAGTGTACCACAGATGTCTCGATGGTACCAAATTTGGTACAATTGTACCACAAATCCCAACACTGCTCTGAACAGACAACAAAAGGCTCATTTTTGTGATTGCATTCAATAGCGTAATATATAATAAAATAAGGCTTTCAAACCGTTCTCTGATACATACATGCAAGGCGAATTCATAACAGGTAAACTCGAGAGCTCAGCTGACTATTTGTTGTCGCCATCTTACAGTGTCAAAATCAAGGCGAATTCATAACAGGTAAACTCGAGAGCTCAGCTGACTATTTGTTGTCGCCATCTTACAGTGTCAAAATGTACTAACATTTTTTATTTTGACAACCAAAAATGATGTATACAACAACAAAATGTACGTATTTTTATTACAGAGTTGTACTCTTTTTTCGCCGCGAGTCTACCTTGTTTATTGTGCCATGTGTCAAAATGTACTAACATTTTTTATTTTGACAACCAAAAATGATTTATACAACAACAAAATGTACGTATTTTTATTACAGAGTTGTACTCTTTTTTCGCCGCGAGTCTACCTTGTTTATTGTGCCATGCATACATGCATACATACATATGTGTTTATGTACACAACATTTTTGGGATTTGACAATATATAAATTGTACCGCTCCAATGATAAAATTGTACCAAATCAGCATTAATTGTACCAAAATTTTCCTCGACAATAAAATGTGATAAATCATTATACTGGGGTGTTATACTAAGGTATTATAAAGTAATGATAGTTGACCTTGATTCCTTGAATTACTGTTTTTGTGTTGCTAATTTATGTACTAACTATTATTTGGCCAAAATACATATTTTATAAGCAAAAGTATTAGTATGTTACCAGCATGAAACTCCACCAAAGTAACCGGATCTTAATTCGATAGAGTATGTTGGAGTTATTTGGAATAATAATTAACTTGTTATCTCATTACCATAAAAGTCCTTACAATTTCTCTCTAAAGAGAATAGAAAAATATATCAGCCAAATACTGCCCGCAACGGATTGAGGCGATGCGAATAAGTTAAAACGCTGTAGTTCAGCAAAAATGTCTTGTTAGCAAATTACATATTACTTACAGCTACGGTCAGAAAAATAGCACCAAGCTTAAGAAAAAATGTCTCCAATACATATTTTCCTATAGTTTAATTGATATATTTGAAAATTTGTCATAAGACGCTTAGTAAACTGTATAACTAACAATCAGTCAAAAAAATAGTACTTCACTTCAATTTGTACTAATACATATTAAACACTAAATTAAGAACAAATTAAAAAGAATTATAAATGATGCATTTATTACGTTTAGCATGATTCGTATATTCTAATCAATACCTTGTTGCCTGTCCTTTATTTGTAATAACGTCTGCACAACGTTTTGGCATCGAATTTACAAGATTTTGGCATCTTTTCTTTGGTATTTTATTTCGTTCTTAGGTCTGGGCTCTGAATGAGCCATTCCATTTGACTATTGTCATTGACTATATTGTCCCGAAACCACTTTGTCGAAAGCTTGCTTGTGTGCTTCTTGCTGGAAGACCTAGGCCAATAGCATTTCTCCAGAAGCATAAGGGAGCATTACTTACCCGAGTATACCAACATAAATGTTCTTATCTATTGTGGTTTTGACCCAATGTATAGGTCATACAGTATAGTAAAAAAAACTACCCCATGCCATTATGATAGATCCACCGTGTTTTATGTGTTTAGTTGCAAATTTTGGGTTGAATTCTGCGTTAGGGAATCTTCTTACTTAGTAACGTGATCTCTTCTTTCCAAATACACTATATACCATACATTTTTCTGTTGGAATGAAACTATATTTTGTCGTTGGGGCTATTTTTTTTAACCGGCATTGTATATGAAAGGGTTAGCAAACTAAATAATAAAACTCATGAACGAAAATCAAGAATGTAGCAATTCAGTTTGTTCTAGACAGGGTTGATGAACTTTGAAATTGGAAATGTTTTTTATTGTAAGAAAAAGATATTGATTAAATAAACAAATTTATTGAATAAATTTTATATGAAATTGTACCAAGAAAGTATAAAGTGTACCAGTGATGTGTCGATTGTACCAAATTTGGTACAATTGTATCACAAATCCCAACACTGGTACACAATATTATTATTATTTCTTGAAAACTGTGCATATATATTTTTATTGCTAGCTTTTCTTGCTATAAAAAAACAGTTTCATGCAACTGATTGCAAGAAAAATTTCATCGTGTAATTTAGCTATAATTTATGAATAAGTTTAAAAATATATGTACATATGTGAGTATACTTCTCAAACCTTTATTTTAAACTTCCTAAAATACGATTAGGTACTTGAGTAATTTTCACAATTAAAATCAACAGCAAACGACTCAATATCCTAATTGCTCTCAAGAGATTTTCAACAAGAGAGTACAAAATAAATTTTAGTTCAGACGCTTCTGTGTTTTTAGTATATAAAGAGTCATCGTTAAGTACGTGTCGTGAGTTTGCTGATTCGTGGTGTTATATGTGTATATACCACGTTTATACGTACGTCTTATTTACGTTTATATGTACGTAGCCTATTCGCAAATAAATAACTTACTGTTTATGCGGCAAATTGCACACTTATTATATGTTTATATATACTTTTTAAGTTTTTGTTGCTTAGTGCTGTTTTCTTAAATGTTTAATGTTGTGATCGAACATAATAATTGTTTTTACAATTAAATTAATGCAATGTGGGAGCAAACTTTCCATTAATTTACACAGTACATTTTGTATTTAAAAGAAGTGTCAACGCTATGCGGGTTATTTGCAAATAGTGTCGTTAATCAGGAATTGCTTTCGTGAGTTAACTAACGAGAGATTTTTTAAGAGCTTGAGAACTTTTTTTTTTAAAAAAACGCATAAAATTTGCAAAATCTCATCGGTTCTTTATTTGAAACGTTAGATTGGTCCATGACATTTACTTTTTGAAGATAATTTCATTTAAATGTTGACCGCGGCTGCGTCTTAGGTGGTCCATTCGGAAAGTCCAATTTTGGGCAACTTTTTCGAGCATTTCGGCCGGAATAGCCCGAATTTCTTCGGAAATGTTGTCTTCCAAAGCTGGAATAGTTGCTGGCTTATTTCTGTAGACTTTAGACTTGACGTAGCCCCACAAAAAATAGTCTAAAGGCGTCAAATCGCATGATCTTGGTGGCCAACTTACCGGTCCATTTCTTGAGATGAATTGTTCTCCGAAGTTTTCCCTCAAAATGGCCATAGAATCGCGAGCTGTGTGGCATGTAGCGCCATCTTGTTGAAACCACATGTCAACCAAGTTCAGTTGTTCCATTTTTGGCAACAAAAAGTTTGTTAGCATCGAACGATAGCGATCGCCATTCACCGTAACGTTGCATCTTTGAAAAAATACGGTCCAATGATTCCACCAGCGTACAAACCACACCAAACAGTGCATTTTTCGGGATGCATGGGCAGTTCTTGAACGGCTTCTGGTTGCTCTTCACTCCAAATGCGGCAATTTTGCTTATTTACGTAGCCATTCAACCAGAAATGAGCCTCATCGCTGAACAAAATTTGTCACATTTGAACATTTCGAACCGAACACTGATTTTGGTAATAAAATTCAATGATTGCAAGCGTTGCTCGTTAGTAAGTCTATTCATGATGAAATGTCAAAGCATACTGAGCATCTTTCTCTTTGGCACCATGTCTGAAATCTCACGTGATCTGTCAAATACTAATTCATGAAAATCCTAACCTCAAAAAAATCACCCATTATTTGCAAATAAAAAATTACATCACTGTTTATACAGTAAATTTGTTATAGGTATTTGCAATAGTTTTATTTGTGAATAAGTGCTGCGTATAAACGTTGTAATAGTCTATTATGTTTCCGTATGACGTTGTCACTTCTTTTCAAAAAGAAATGTATTGCGTAATATATGTTTCACAGTGAAATTGGTCCACTTGTCACAAAAAAACTTTAAAACGGAAAAAGTCTAAAAAATCAAAAGGATTTACAAAATAAAAGGATGAAATTGGTTAGTTTATTACATTTACATTATAAACAAATAAAAGGTGCGATGCGGTACTTTTTGGGAAAAGTTTGGTAAAATGAGAAAAAACAAAAATAAACTCTCTTAGAGACAAAAAATCCCGAAATTACGGGAACACCAAAAACCAACTTTATATCCCAAAACATTATGTCAAAGTGTTTTGTATGCATTCGTAAATAGTAAAACCTAACTCAACATATTTTAGAAGTTTAATTTATTAATCTTTTATGATAAAACTCTTAAATAACAGATTTTGTGCACTTTTGTGAGCATATGAACATACAAATTTTTTTAATTTTTTATTATTTATTTCAAACAGCTGATTGTTTTGCATTTACACATTCAACCCGAAGAAAAAGTTTGGACTGTTTCGTGCATGAAGAAGAAGAATACTCTCTCAAAATTACTCTCTTTTACCCAATCTTGCAGTACGGGAACAGGTTTCGGTATAATTGGGATCCCAAAGTTGAGTACGGGATCACACATAAAAAAAGTTATAAATAAAATATTTTAAACAAAAATGAATATTAAGTAATTAAGAGAAAAATTCATGTCAACTTAAATTAACGTATATTCAATAACGTAGAAAGAACAGTTTACATATTTTTAATATTTCGTTGGCTATCCTTTTTGAAGAAGTAACAGATTTAAGGCGCTTTGATATAGATTCAACAAGTTTTTTTGGTGTATTCCGGGCTTATTTCATTCCACTCCTCTTAAACGACCTTTTTCAGTTCATATTAGTTTAAAATAGTGTGTTTTCTTATATCTATCTCCAGTTTCTGCCACAAATGTTCTATTATATTTAAATCTGGTGATTAGGGTGGTGTTTTGATCACTCGAGGACAATGATACAATAGCCATTCTTTTATGACTTCAGCTGTATGTTTTGGGTCAAAGTCCTGATACAAATGAAATGAATCCTTTATTCCGAGTTTTTTAGCACTTTGTTTAAGGTTATTTTTTAAAATGTTTAAATATTGCAGTTTATACATATTTCCTTAAAGAAAGTGCAATTGACCAAAACCAGCAGCCGAGCAAGCACCCCAAAACCATCATATGCCCACCACCATGCTTTACCGTCGGTCGCAAATGTTTTGGATCTTGATTGGGTTTTTTCCAAACATTTATCCTGCCATCTGATCCAAAAAGGTTTTTCAGCATAGTTGTGAGCAACCTGGAGACGAAGCTTTTTATTTTTTAGGCTTAGAAAAGGTTTTTTACGTGCAATTCTGCCATTGAAGTTATTCTTGCGAAGAATTCTGCGCATTGTCTCAGCGTTACAGCTTATACCAAACTGTTTCTCAGCCATATCTCGCAGTTTTGGCGCACTTCGCCTTGGATCAATTTTGATTTGGTTGACAATCGACCTTTCTTGACGATCCCTAAATAGTATTTTCGAGCTCTTTTTAGGCTTATTTATTACTCGACCATAATATTTGACGGTTAATAATGTTTTCTACTGTTGCCTGAGTTTTATTCACAATTTGTACAATCTCTCTTTGGCTTTTACCATTTTTGTAGTGATTAGTGATCAAGTTTCGAATTTCGAGCGTAGTATGGCGACCCATCATTAAATATTAAAATAAACAGTTGAAACAAACGGTCGTTGGTTTAGTTCGTAAAAGAAAAGAAGTAAAAATGAAGAACAATAGGAAATATAAAAAAGTTCGGTTATTTTTCTCAGCAAATCACAGTGGACCATTTTCACTGTGACATGAATTATTCTCTTAATTTACTTAATATTAATTTTTATTCAAAATATTGTTTTATTTATAACTTTTTTTATGCATTTATAATGTAAATGTAATAAACTAACTAATTTCATCCTTTTATTTTATAAATCATTTTGATTTTTTAGACTTTTTACGTTTTAAAGTTTTTGGTGACAAGTGGACCAATTTCACTGTGACCACTGTATTTATTTGCCTTCACATTGTATTATAAAAAACCAAACATTTATGAAAATAGCACTTAAGGGCGTTTCACACTATAATACAAGTATTAATACTTTTGAGGAGAATGAACCCCTGACCTGATGAGTTCTTATTGTTTACTGAACAATTAGAAACAGCGATTAGATCAGGGTTGCATTTTATTTAAAAGTATTGATACTTGTATTATATTGTGAACATCAACACTGAAAAAATAAAACTATTTTAAGTGCAATCTGCCATATAAACAGTGTGTTAAGTATTTGCAAATACCGCTGCTTATAAACGTAGTAATAAATTTTTACTTTATTAAAGTGTTTGTGCTGTTGAAACAAGTAACACATAAAATATAATGCGCAAGTTACGATGTGAATTATGGAACTATTTTGATAGGGTTAGACGAGAGAGCATTGCAGTGTGTAGGCTATGCAAACAACGTTTGGAAACTGATCGCACTGCCGCTTTAAGAGTGCATCTGAAGAAATATCACAATACAAAATGTGAAATATGGAAGTATTTTGATAACATTGTTGGGGAAGGTTTTGCAGAATGTAAGGAGTGTAAGCAACGAGTTAGGAATAATCGCAGCATCAATTTAACAGAGCACATTAAAAATTCGCATAATATTGAAATATTTGATATTGAAAGTGTACTCAAATTGATGAAAAAGGGGACTTCTGGAGACATAACTGCTGCAAGTACCACAGATCTTACAGAAACAGAGGACACCTCAAGAAGCGAACTTGACAATGAATCAGTTGAAGAAATTCCTAGGACATTTCACGAAGTAGAAGATGAAAACTTGAAAAAATACATGGACACTAATAACAAAGAAAAACAGGATAATATTATAAACTCCAATATGAAGCGTAGCATTAATCAATTACCTGATTTAAATACAGTTCAGCAAAAGAGAGCAAAAAACCTTATTGGTGTAAATTTGGAAGATAAAATCATTAAGTCTGCGGTGTGGGGATTGATGATAGAGGAGGGAGTAGAACCTTCACTTTTCAGCTCTAAGAATATGCAAGCTCTAATACAGCCCATTTGCGAGGCTATATCCATACAAAACGAAAAGAAATTCATAATAGATGAGGTAGAGAGCGAAAGAGCATTATGTTTGGCGGCTGAACATTTGCGCAAAATTTTTTCTAAGGATCTAAGTTGGCGATTGTTATCATTGAAAATTGATATGGATCTTAATGGCCCAGAAAAAACGTTTTGTGTAAGTGCCTCTTTTATTCATGAAGGAAAAGTACAAACACGGATTCTGGGAGTAATAGATCTACTTGACGACGCTCAACTAAAAGAGGAGCACGTTAAAGAAATATTACATAAATATAACATCGACATCAATCAAATTATATTCGCTAGTTGGGATAATACCAAACCCCAATATAATAAATTTATTAAAAACTCGGATTATTTGAATGAAATAGTTAACTTAAATGAATACCCTGAAATACATTTGGGAGACATAAAGATTGAGCGTTATGTAGGCACCATAGCACATCTCTGTCTCTTGGACATTTTTAAAAACATCGATATCTACCAACCATTTTTGGAATGTCGAAATTTCGTCAAGTACATTAGTAACGAATCCAATGGCTTTTACGATGTATTTAAGAAGACTAATTTAAGTTTACCTCAACTGGATTCACCTTGGAAATGGGGTTCCACTTATAAAATGTTGCACGATCTTCAAAAAGCTCGCAAAGCTTTGGAAAATGAAAACTATCCTATACTCGAACTCCCACAAGACCAATTTACGGTCAATTATCATTTTTGGCTTTTGGTTGATGCCTTTTGTGAATCGTTAGAAGTTATGCAAGAATCTATAACTAAATTCTATACCGAGGAAATGCACTTTGGCGATTGCTATGCTCAATGGCTAAAATGCAAAGTGCTAACAGAAAAACTAGCCACAAAAGATAATTTGAAGAATAAATATGTAAAGATGTTTTCATCTGAGTTGCTGAAATGTATTGATATGAGAACAAAGTATATTTTGTCTAAAGATGCTTTCCTAGCTTGTCTATATTTGGATCCTCGCTTTCAACATACATTAGGTTTAACAGAGAAGTCAAAAGTCTTAGACTATTTAAAGAAGTTATGTACCCGTTCTAAATACTATAATCCCGATGTTTTACTTGTTTCTACGGGATCTTCAAGGAAAAGCGTAAAGCCTACAGCGCTTAATGCTTTTAACAAATATGTATGTCAGGATGCTCAGAAAACTTCTTCAAAATCTGACAATGTTTTTACAAAACTCGAGAAACTAAAATTGCCGATGCAATCTGTAGATACAAACATTTTATTGTTTTGGGATTCGCAAAAATCAAGTGATCTGGAACTAGCTTTCATAAGTAATATTTGTTTTGCCATACCAACAACACAGGTAAATCTAAATAAGGCTATAATTTTTTGCCAACTTAAATTATTAAAAGAAATACTATCTAAAGTGTACACCTTGTATATACCAACGGCTTACTTTGGAATACAAATTGCACAATTTTTAACTTAATTGTAATTTACCAATACCTTACAATAAAAAAAATAGAAATAACAATATACATACATACAGAGGCGGACAAAATTATTCACACATGCTTGACATATAAGACTATTGAATTATATTTTCTTAATAAATTAGTTTAATAATACTTTGTTTAATTAATTGTTTTTATTTATTTATGAAATACAATAAAATAACAAAAAAAATTAACATAAATGATTTTAGCACTATTTAATGAACAAATAACAAATACATATCACTTTATAGAGAGGACAAAATTATTCACACACTTTTATTAAAAATAGTATATTATTAAAACTAATATTAATTAATAACAGGTTGTTAAGCCTTTTTTTAAAAACCTCGCTTAATCTACTTGGCATAGAATTTCCTTTTAGCTTAGCCTTAGGGTGCGTACAGAGTGGCCGCTTATTGCGAGAACCAATGCGAGCAGTGTTGCCGTTGGAACTTTTTTTTTACCAAAATTTTTCCCAAAAATGGACCCAAACCGTTTGCATCGGACCAAATTTTATAACTCAATTAAAATACCAATTAATGTTTTTTAAAAACATTTTATTAAGTAAAATAAAGGTTTGAAACATAACTTATTTGATTTAAATAATTCAAGTATGAAAAAAATTATATAATGAAATTTATAAATAACTAGATTCAAAAAGCCGAGAAATAATCTTATTTAGTCTTTTTGTGTATGTATTTTACATTTACTGTTAAAAAAGAATAATAAAACATACCACATTTTATATGATTATTGGCATGTATTAAATACATTAATATCAACAAATTTTTCAATCTGAGATCATTTTTAGGACAAAGAATGTTAATTATAAAAAATTATTTAGGTAAAATATTTCCTTAGCACTCAAAATTAAATTATTTTTTATTTGATTAGGTATGTCTCTGTTATTTTGAGGGGCGCAAAGCTGATTGAATGCGAGAAAACAGTTCCAAAGCGTATTTCAGCGCCGAAAACATTGTTTACGTTATGTTGTTATCTTTCAACTTGTTTGGAAAACATTTAAAAAAAATTTAAGAAAAAGTAAATAAAACTTGCAATCAAAAAATTAAAAAATAATAAAAATTAAAAAGAAAACAAAAATTAAAAAAAAATGTAATACAATTTTTAAGATCCATATGTGGTGATTGCGGGGGGGTTGGAAGAATATGTGGCACATGATGGATGATCCACATACGGACATCATGGGCAATGCTGTGGATCATTGTCTTGTTCGAAATATAAACTATTACCACGGCCGAGCTTTTTAATACTGTTTAGTAGGGTTTCCTTTAAACCTTCTTATCCATTGTACCTTCAATAAAACGAGGTTACCAACTCCAGCCGCAGACATACAACATTAGCCACACCATTAGCCCTCCGCCACCTTGCTTCACCGTGTTGATAATGTTGTATTATTCAAGTTCGCAATTTGGCTTTCTCCATACGCGTGTTCTGCCGTCAGACTGAAAAATATTAAATTTACTTTCATCCGTGAGTAATACGTTTTTCCAGAAGTCAATAGATATATTTAAATATTAACTCAAACTCAATTATTTTTTTCTGATTGACTTTACTTATTAGCGGCTTTTTTCTTTCGATGTGAGAGTTGAAACCAGCACGTGTCGGGGTGAGGGTTCTACGCGCAGTCTTAGGATGTATTTATTTTCCAACCTTTTATAGCAATTCTGCTGCCACCTGGGAAGACGGAAGTTTAGGGTTTTTCTTACTATGTTTCGTTTTTCCTTATAAGTAAGCTTTCGACGCCTACCAGTATGGGGACGACTTTTAAAGTCTTTTGCATTTCTTAAGCGTTTTTTAATGCTGTATATGATGGATCTACTTCTTTTTACTATTTCCTTGATTTCTGCACATGATTTCCGTTGTTTATGCAGCTCCAATATCATATTTCACTAAGTTCAGTGTTTCCATTCTGCTTTCGACTCATTTTAACGACTGCTGAAGTTTTTGAACGACGTAAATTGTCTAAATGCCAAACAGTTTTGCAAGGTATATTTATTTTACTAGGTAGTGGCGTCCCTACAACAAATACAACAATACAAGAACAACATGGCATTTTGTTGTTGCTTTGTAGTTCGAAATGTCAAAAAACATAGGAGAAAATTGAGAAGGCCTGTATGTGTGTTATTGCCTTTTCACTTCTACACTATAAAATTTCTGAACACATACAACTTTTGACATGTCGAACTACTAAATCAGCTGGGCGGACGACACTACCTAGTAAGATAAATATACCTTGCAGTTTTGTTTAAAGATGCCTACTGTTTTTTTAAAACGATTCCATATTTAAAAAAAAAAACACTAAAGTTCTAAGGTTAACACATTGTTTGTGTAAATAATTATATCCACCATAAAAATGGACTATTCGAGAAATTTGCAGTTATAGCTTTGATGAGTTTATGTATTTTTTTTATTTCTGAATAATTTACTAATAAAGGAAAAATAACTGTTAACAATGTATTATGCTATAAGATTTAATAAAAAGATAAAACTTGACAATATAACTGCCGAGTGATACTCGGGTCATTCCGGAGCGAAGATCCAATTGTCGTGGGAACGTAGAGCGTTAGTTTTTAGCGGTTGAATTTTAAGTTTACTTTAAAACTGAACTTTGAGCGACTCTCTCGGCACGATTACAAAACATTTTAAAAACTTAGCCCAGTAAGCAGCTAGCTAGAAATTTAGTTTGCTATAAGAAGTATGTATGTGTAACAGCCTGAAATTCAGGTTTGAAAAATTTTAGGCGACTTTCAGTTTGGTAGAACGCAGCTAAAAAGAGAATTAAACGGAAGTTTTATATATTACAGGGATGTTATAACAGAAAGTGTAGACTTTTTTCCAAGGTAGATTTATACTATCTTTCCACGACAAAACGAAGCACTTGCTTCGCTCTCTGAATCATGATTGCGAACAGGGCTGCCAAAAGTGCCGATTTTTCGGCATTTTGCCGATTTTTACACTAAAAAAATCACAAAATGCCGATTGCCGATTTTTTGTAGAAAAATTAAGATTTTATCAAATCAATTGATTTGGGAATTTATGCTAAAGATTTAATTTTAAAATCTGAATTTCACAATATTTTTAATAACTGCGCAAATTTTTTGATTTGAAACTAACTTTAAATCACTAAGTTTATTAAATCCATATGTCATAATGAATAACAAAATTAAATCTATTGTATATAATATTTGCAAATATTTCTGTAATTTTTGCCAACGAATCGCTGAAATAAAGAAGCAAGATTTCACAAAAGCTCTTCCAATTTAAACAGAATTTGTAAAACAAATTATGATTCTACCACATTTGTGCTCAAATGTGGAATGAATATCGAAAATATCAAACAAAAGCTTTAGATGGAATATTTTCTAAAGATTATTTAAAACTTAATAAATCTATTATCATATTAAATACGATATATATTTTTTACTACAATACGAAACATATACTATATGTATGTGACGAAGCTGACGAAAGAGACCTTATCTTACCAGGGTAAAGTTTTCAGTACGATACAATCAACATTTTATGTTTTTGTTGTACCAAATAATATTTTGAGATCAACTAAAAAATAGATTTTATTTAACTAATTTGTTGTCCAACTTTAACCTCGACTATATCAAAACCATACTTTTGAACTGAAAACGACATAACTTCGTTAGTTTCTCAGATTTGTGCCTGATTTTCTGCGTTCTATCCAGAATTTTGTCGATGACTCATTTTTGACCCCTGGCAAGATAAGGCCCCTTTAACTTGAATTATTTTATCATCTATCTTTTTAAAAGATATTGTGTTCATTTTTGTATTTATGTTTATAAAATCCATAAAACTATTAGAATTTGTTATTTCTTTTGTTTTTTATTAATAAAAATCAAATAAAACCTCAACAAATACTTAGTTTTATTTAGGCCGATTTTCAAAACTGAAATGCCGAAAATGCCGATTTTTTTCCCAAAAAGTGCAGAATTTTCATCAAAATCTTCTGGCAGCCCTGATTGCGAATCATACCGTTTACACGAACGTATACATACGTGCTTCGTTTTATTTGAATTTTAAAATTTATTGCACGATTTTGTCTTTTTAGCACTTGATATACTCTTGTTGGTGTTTTATTTATCAATTTTAAGTTGTATTTTAATTATTTGCTTATTTACATACAATGAAATTTATAATCAAGCTTAAGTTCGTTTTTATTCTCTCTAAGAAAGAATTAATTAAATTACAAATTAGGTGATAATATTAAAGAAAAATTGGGAAAATTTAATTTTTAGACACCAGCACGAGTGGAATGCACATTTTCTAGACAGCCACGTCCGTCATCAGCACTACTTGTATCTAATCTACTTAGGGTAGTGTTTTAGTTGTAAGCATCATCTATTTAACCAACCAAACCCAGATAAAGGAATACGAGAAAACTTGTATTCAATTATCAATCGTCAGTTGGTGATATTAAAGTAAAAATATTTAACAAGAGGGAAGCTTAAGGTAGTGGTAGACTTCTTTCTCACCAACTGACGATTGATAATTGAATACAAGTTTTCTCGTATTCCTTTATCTGGGTTTGGTTGGTTAAATAGATGATGCTTACAACTAAAACACTACCCTAAGTAGATTAGATACAAGTAGTGCTGATGACGGACGTGGCTGTCTAGAAAATGTGCATTCCACTCGTGCTGGTGTCTAAAAATTAAATTTTCCCAATTTTTCTTTAATATTATCACCTACATAATTTGTAATTTAATTAATTCTTTCTTAGAGAGAATAAAAACGAACTTAAGCTTGATTATAAATTTCATTGTATGTAATACATAAAACAGTTCCCTAATAACAATTTAAATTTTCAACAATTTGCTTATTTATTTACTTATAAACAACACTTTTAATTTTTTTTTTGTTCTTTGTTTACATTTTTATGGAAACAGAGAGTTAGTTCAGATAAACTTGCGATACAAATTAGGAAAGAGATAAATTATTTATGCTTCGCAAGTAGATTCAAACTGAATCATCTCAAAACAAAGTGCTTCGCTCTGAAAATTTTGTATGGCGAAAACTGTTGCCAGATTTGCTAATTTCTTTGCATTTTGCTGATTTTTCATCGTAAAATTGGCTACGTGAGATTTGCCGATTTTCTACTTTAAATTGCAGATTTTATGAAATGAATGTGTTTAGGTCACACTCTTTTTTAACCGACTTCAAAAAAAGAAGGAGGTTATCAATTCGTCTGAATGTTGCTTTTTTTTATGTTTGTGCCCGCAGAACTCAGTCATTTCTGAACCGATTTTAAAAATTTTTTCTTTATTAGAAAGGAAATGCTTACAGATTGGTCCCATTTGAAAAGAAGTTTTGAAAATTAAAGGGTGTCCCCATACAACATACGTGTTTTTTACGTGTATTATGAACCGTAAAGGGCACCCTTTTAAAATTTTAACAAACTGCATATCACTATAGCTGCCAATAACAGAAATTAATAAAAAAAATAAACTTAAAAATTAAAGGGTGTCCCCATATGTGACGTCAATTTAAATATATGAACCATTGTAGACAATCACTTGAAAATTGGACAGAATGTCCAATATTTATAAACAGAAATTAAATCTTTATAATTAGAAGTTAAAGGGTGTCCCAATAGTTGATGTAATTTGATGTATATTGCCAAACTTGCGAACGGTTACAGAGAGACGGTTGAAATTTACAAAGAACCTGTATATCTTATAACATCAAGTATATAATTTAAATTTGGAAACTAAAGGGTGTCCCCATATTTGATATAATTTAACCTATCTAGCCCTATCTTTTGTACCGTTATAGACAAACACTTGAAAATTAGAAAGAATCTCCAATACTATGTCCCGTATAGTAACATTTATAAATATTTAAAATTTTAAAGGGTGTATCAATAGTTGTTGTAAATTGATGCGTATGGCCAAACTTTTGAACCGTTTTAGACAGACATTTGAAATTAACAAAGCATCCTTTAAAATAAGTGTTTAATTTAAAATTGTACATTAAAGGGTGTCCCCTAGGTGATATTGTTTAAGCATATGGCCATATCAGTAATAATAACTGTAAAAAAATAAAGGGTGTCCTCATATCTGACGTAATTTGTCGTTATGGATAGACATTTGAATGTACAGAACGTATATTACTTGTCCTTTAGAGCAAAAAGTATAGAAGTATTTGATTTGAGTACTATTTCTTACAGATTACTTCCTTTTAAATTTTTAGTTTAGAATTTATGCAAATATATTTGTTTTGTAGTCGGTTTTTTTGCAAGAATTATTATACATCTTTGTCAACTTTATTTCGTTGAATAAAAATTCTTCAGACGTTGGAAGTTTAGTTTGGACAATTTAAAGAAATTCAAAAATTATTAGAAATGAAACATCTGAACATATCCCTGTATCTATGTCAATCTCATTAGCTTTAAATCAAAGGCGCTGTAAATTGTTCAGTAGATCTATACGAACCATCAAAGATTTATTTTGCATTAGTGAAAAACGTAGAAGGTACAGTTAAAATAATGTTAGACAATTTAAACTAAAATATTCAAGCAATTGACCCCGAATTTGGAGAGCTTAAATCACTTGATTTCTAAAAGTTTGTAAACCAAAATGACAGTAGTACCTTGCTAAGCTTTTGTAAAAATATTTTTGAAATTAGGTGCGATCCCGGGATCCCAATTATACCGAAAACTGTTCCCGTACTACAAGATTGGGTAAAAGAGAGTATTTTTGAGAGAAAGTATTCTTCTTCTTGCAAGAAAAAGCACAAACTTTTTATTTGGGCTGATTGTGAAAATACAAAACAATCAAATATTGGAAAATAAACAAACAAATTAAAAAAATAAATAAAAACTATTATTTATAAAATTTTTCATAAAAGATTAGTAAAAAAAAGTGTCATGTATAAAAATATTTGTGTTTTTAATTGTTATGTGCGATTGCATGCAAAACACTTTGGCATCACGTTTTTGTTTTTTCTCTTTTTACAGAACTTGTCCCAAAAATTACGGGATCGCACCTAATATTTGATTCAAGGATTTTATTTTCAAAATTATTCGTTTTATATTTTTGTTCTACCACATTCGTCCTCAAATGTGGAACGAGTGTTTTGCCAAGTTAGTCTTAATAAAACTAAACAAGAGATCAATTGCAGGAAATTTATATAGTAAAGACTTTATAAAATTAAATAAAACAAATTTTTTCAATACAATTTCAATACTGCAATCGAGGCACTCGATTTTTTGTGGTGGGCTCAAGTAATTTATGTAAAGATTAATCATATTAATATTAATGAACGATTCTTAATATTAATTGTTTCACTTTATTATAAGCCTGGTACTCTGTTTAGTTTTTGATGCGGAATACTGTCAAACTACATACATAAAAAATTTGTATAAAAAAGTCATGAAAAAATGTTGCAGAAGTAGTACTCTGTTTTTACTGTGGAAAAACATGAAATGTTTCTGGCAACATTTTATCAAAACTGTGAAATAAAGCAAATGAGCATTATTTTATGTGGAATTTTATTGTAAAATTTTTTGTGGAAAATTTTTTAAAACAATGTGATATATTTAAAAGCAATAAAATCGTAAAATTCTTCTAAATCGTGAGATAGACGCCACATTTTAAATGTCAAATTTTCGTTGTGAAATAATAGATGTTGCTCAACATTTTCCACAAAATCGAACAGAGTACTAGGCAAGGTATATTTATTTTACTAGGTAGTGGCATCCCTACAACAAATACAACAATACAAGAACAACATGGCATTTTGTTGTTGCTTTGTAGTTCGAAATGTCAAAAAACATATAAGAAAATTAGAAGGCATGTATATGTCTTATTGCTTTCTCACTTCTACACTATAAAATTTCTAAACACATACAACTTTTGACATGTCGAACTACTAAATCAGCTGGGCGGACGACACTACCTAGTAAGATAAATATACCTTGATACTAGGCTTTACATGATTTTGTAATAATTTTCTGAAAAAATTCATAAAAACCTCATATTTATGTGTTTTGTTATTTTACCAGATTTTTTGCCGACTTAAAAAATTTTATCCAGATTTTTTAGTCTAATTTTGAGGATTTTATAGCTACAACACTGATGGCGAAGCACGTTGATTCAAACATGGTTAGAGGGAGTGTGAACCACGAATGAGAGAGTGAAGCATGAATATTGGGCTCAGTGGAAACGTGCTATTATCGAACTAGGTAGTGGCGCCTATACAACAATACAAGAACAGGGTAGTCAGATTTATTTTCGCCAAAATCAATGTGAAAAATCACCAAAACAGTTTTTGTTCGAATTTGGTTTTAATATATACATTTAATTTAAAAAAACATTTTCATCTGTCAGCGCCTTTTATCTCTGGAACCGTAATAGGTAGACTCTTGAAATTTTCACAAATGATGTATAGCTCTTGCCGCTATGGCAACAAATACTAAAACGTATAGGGTGTTCCGATAGAGAGGTGTTATTCACGAATATGTGTTTATTTCTTGAACTGTAGGAGGAATAGACTGCAGATTTACAAACAGTAATTAAAACTTAGTTCGCTTTATAAACAAGTCTAAAAAAATCAACCTTAAAATTTCGATAGTGGCGTGACTTGCATGTATACGGCCTAAGTTTTGAACCATAATAGGTAGACTCTTGTATAACTTTATTTCTTGAGCTATAGGAGCCAAACACTTAAAATTTGCAGACAGTAAATAAAACTATGTTCTCTTTATAAACAACTATACAAAATTTAACCTTGATGTGGCCTAAGTTTTGAGCGTTAATAGGCAGAATCTTAAAAAAATTTACAGGAGGTGTATTACTATGGCTACTATAACAAATAGTAAAATTTAAAGGGTGATCCGACAGTGTCGTGATTTGCATGAAATTTTTACAAATTACTATGACCCCTATAAAAATTAAAGGTTTGCCGTGAGTGACGTATTTTTCATGTATAACGCCTTATTTCTTGAACTGTAATTGGTAGACTCTTGAAATTTTGTACAGAAGATGTGTTGCCACGGCCGATATGACAATTACTAAAAATTAAAGGGTGTTCCGACAGTGGCATATTTTTCATGTATAGTGACTTATTTTTTAATCGTAATAGATAGACTCTTTATGTAATTATAGAAAAAGAATTGCCATAGCCGCTATAACAAATAATAAAATTAAAGGGTGTTCCGGCAGTGACATGATTTTGCATAAATAGCCTTATTTTATAAACCGAAGTTACCCTGTTACTTCGGCCGCTACAAGAATTACTAAACATTTATGGGTGTCCATTAGTGACATGTTTTTCACGAATATTACTTTATTTTTTGAACCGCAATAGGTAGGTTCCTGATATTTTATAGAAAGTGTATTACCATGTCCGCTATTACTACAATTACTAAAATTTAAAGGGTGTTGAAGTAATGATGCAATTTTCGTATATATATGACTTTAATTTAAAAATTAAAGGGTGCCCCATAAGACATAAAAAAATTAACAATTTTATTTTTTAAAATCGTACTAAACAAGTACGGAACCCTACGTGTGTGAGACTAACTCACACTTGACTGATTTATTTATTTAAAATGATAAGTGAACACGAGAAAGGTAAAATTTTAACTTGAAACAATGAAAAATAGTTGTTATAATAATAAATGGAGACCTCAACATAGCCATGCTTAGGGTATTTGTTTTTAGTTAGAATATGAAAACTAATTTCTATGTTTTTTAGTTAAAAAGTTTCAAAAAGTACTATTTATATACCTACATATGTCCAAATTAACAAAAGCATTAAGTTTTATTTTTAAGTAAAATTTAAAACTCAAGAAATAATTTTTATTTTCTAAGCGAAATATAAAACTTGAAAAATAATCCTTCTTTTCTAAGTGAAATATAAAACTCAGAAAGTAATTTTTATTCTTCAATCAGAAAATAAAACTTAAACATCAATCATTAAATGGCGAGCAAAGAATAAAACTCAGACAATAATTTTTATTCTCTGAGCAGAAAATAAAACTCGGAGATTAATTTTTATTTTCCAAGCGAAAAATAAATTTCAACAAGTAATCATTGATGTCTGAGGAAAAAATAGAACTCGAAAAATAATTTTTATTTTTGATTTTTTTCAATAAAACTTAAAAAATAAAATCATGGGCGGAACGGACAGTCCCCTTAAAGACGATTGCAATGGTGTACTCCTTGTACATGTAGCATATCCCTAACATAATGATTTTTTTCTTTTAAAATGTGATGGATAATCATTATTTGCGATCCCTGCTAATTATCAACAGATGCGTGTCACATTCCCTATATAAATTCATAAAATTTATAACATCTATTTCACAGCCAAGTTTCTGAGTTTTTTTGTTTTTATTTATTTCAACATTGTCCACATTTTTTTGACTTGAATTAAAGAGGCTCACTAGCTCCTATTGTTTTTGTTTTATTTCGAAAGCAATAATGCGGTTGTAAAAAAAGAATGAGAAAAGAGAAAAAAAATTACAGACAACTTTGTTATTGTATTAAAACAAGTTTGACTTTTCCTGTTGTTCGAATTTATTCACACCATTTGTTTTTGTTTTTTTTTTTAATTGCGAGCTTAAAAACTGAATAAAATCGCGTCCGCACTTATCTGCACTTTAAGAATAAAAAATTATTCTTCATTTCTGTGTTAATAAAATGTTATTGTGTATGATAAACAATAAAATTCTAGAAACACGACTACATGATTTTTATTTCTACAAACAAATATATATGTATGTATGTATGTACATGATGGAATTTACTTTTGTGGAAATAAAGGCAAAGATTTCAAACCTGAAATTCAGACGAGCTGCATACTGGCAACAAACCCTAGAAAGTACGCAATTGGTTTATTTGTATTTTTTGATGGTTAGTGAAGCAGATCGATAGTAAAATTTTACCGATTAATCAAATAAACTCATTTGTTTTGCGATTGATGATCCAAAAAGTAAATCTGGTCTACAATACTATCAATAAAATTGAAAGGTGGAAACTCTAGATTTTAAAATAATGCAGTATGCCGTTATTGAAATAATTGGAAAGTCAGATACATTTCAGATCATAATTTGTAGTAATTCCGTATAATCGACAAAAAATTGTGGTCCATTTTTTAATTTGACCAAAATTATTGTATGACTTTTCCGATATAAAATAATGCCCAAAATGTTAAATAAGTAAAATATGTAATTGAAAAATGCTAACTGCTAAATGAAAAATATGCGGCTAAATTAAAAGAAATAATGCAAAATTTAGCTGCAAAAATGCCAAAATGGGCACACTGAATACATTGTTTTATATCTGCTAGTAGAATGTCAAAGTTGTTGTTTTGATGTAGTTATTGCCGTACTGTTCACAACTGGTATGAATTCTACTAAAACAAATAGAATAAATTATTAAAAGGAATAATGCCCGCAGCTTTCCTATTGCCTAGTTGTTATTTAAATTGCCCCGCATAACCCAAAAAATTATTCTTTTTATTTTTAATGCTATTTTATGTCTATGTTTATGAAAAATTTCTTTGATAACTATGATTCCTAAGCCAGGAAAAAAACCATACAAAGGTAGAATAATATATACCTATAAGCCTTTTATCAAACACTAGCTATTCCCGGTGCGCTTCGCTACACTCATCCACAAAAAATACAATAAATTCTAGGAAGAAAAGTATGACCAACCTTTAACGCGAAAACGCACGCTATTCTCAAGTCAAAAATGTTCCCATCCAACCGGTTTTTTGCTAGACTATATGTATTAACACAATAATAATAATAATTTTCCACTTTTAATGGGATGTGCCACTCCCAGTATTCCTATCCAGTCTGTATTTTGCTAGACTATTCAAATTAGTATGAGGGTTACTTGTGCATAGTTTCGAGACTATACCTAATGTAGTTCTTTAGGTATGCGATAATATTTTTTCACTTTGTATAGGAGGTAGCACGCTCTTCATTCAAATTCACTCTGTAATTCTCTACACAATGTATCTTAATATGGGGGTTACTCATGCAAAATTCTAAGGCGCTATCTATTGCAGTTCTCTAAATACAGGATAATAATTTTTTACTTTGTATGGGAGGTACCACGCTCACTGTCCCAATTCAGCCTATGTTTTTCTATAGTATACACATGGGTATGGATTTTACTTGTAACCACTTTGAAGACCATACCTATTACAATTTTTTATATACACAATAATTTTTCACTTTGTATGGGAGGTACCACGCCCACTGTCCCAATTCATTCTGTATTTTGGCAGACTACGCACCTTAGCATAAGGGCTACTCTCGCAAAGTTTCAAGGCGCTATCTATTGCAGTTCGCCAGGAAGACATTAATAATTTTTCACTTTGTATAGGCGGTACCACGCCCACTATTCCAATTCAGTCTGTGTTTAGCTAAACTATGTAGGTTAATAGGATGGTTATTGGTGCAAAAATCCAAGGCGCTACCTAGTGCAGTTCTATAGATACAGGATAATTATTTTTCACTTTGTATGGGAGGTACCTCGCCCGCTTTTCGAATGCAGTTCATCTTTCTCTTAACTATGTATGTTGATATAAAGGCTACGGATGCAAAATTTCAAGACGCTACATATTACTGTTACCAAGCAACACGATGAATAATATTTACGTTGTATGAGAGGCGCCACGCCCACGTCGAATATAAAAAATAAGTACCCTATTTTACCATCCGTATGTTTAATAACAAACTGTGAAAATTTCAGAAAGATTGGCAACTAGCCCACACCAACGAACAAACAAATACATTTTGTGTTTTATACATACATACATATATATAGATATCAAAACTGTTTAAGAGAATATTAATAACTAAGCTGAACACAATTCGGAGCCCGAAAGGATGTGTTCCGGACCATCAATTTGGGTTCAGAAAATAACATAGTACGGTTGAAGTTATAAATGTAGTTAAAAAGACCTTCGAAGAAAGAAAAATACTGTTTTGCACTTTTTATCGACGTTTTTTAAGCATTCGATAAAGTATGGCACGAAAGCCTTATTTATACATACTCGTATATATGTATGTATATGTAAGTTACAGATATGGTCAAGATTTGCGTCGGTACCTAGTAGCAATTTTTAGAACATGGCAAGCCATGGGGACCCATGTTCTATAACCTCTTGCTTAGGGGTTGGAGAGTATCCAACTTCTTCTGTTGAGAATGAAACAGCACATTTTGATCCACAATGCACCCACCCTGCATACATCGCTCTTAAACCACAGCCACCACGTTTACCCCCGAAAGGCACCTCATCAATTGTATGAACATTTTTATGTAATTATTATTTATAATGTGGGAATATTATGTTTTTCTCATTTATGTTTCCATGAAATAGTCATGTATTATGTGGGTGATGATGTGGAAACAAGCGGCATGGAAAGACTAGTATTTCTGACAATTGCAATAAACAAAATAATATGTTTAAGGAAAATTTGCCACCATTATTTGTAGAACAATGAGGGCTAGGATTTTACAATAGAATAATGATTAACAGTTATAATACTTCTCTCAATCACCGGACCATAGTGCTTTTGAAAGGGAAGCATGCCAAGCAAGGGCTCTTTAAGAAATTTTACAGGAGGAGTGAGCGATAATTCCAACGGATGTATGTGAATGCCTAGTCGGTCGGACGCAGTTCTAAATGTAAATGGAATTCAAATATACGGGTATGTTCTGTAATCCGAAACCAAGTGAAATTGAAATTGAATAAATTTTTAAAGAACAACATAACTTAGTTGCGCCTATTATTTTAAAACATTAGCAATCAAGGAAGTTATGTGAATAGTCTTTAATCAAATGTATAAAAAATAATATCAAAATGTTGTAAGATTTAAAGGTTATGACAATTTAAAATTTCATTCGATTCAATTTCACTCGGTTTCGGATTACAGAACATACCTGATAAATTAATATAGTTTATTTTGACGCGAAAAAGGCATATTTTTCGTTTTGTTTCTGTTGTTGCTAAAGAATTTCTAAGTGGCTGTGCCCGCCACTTCGTCAGCGTCTTTGCAATATTTTGTTCGATTTTTCTTTGAAAGCAATCTACACCACCCTTACGTTTTAAGAACCGCCTCAAGATATGCTACATATCAGTTTATGTATTTTTTTACTTTATAAAAAACTAGCTGTGCCCGCCATGTAGTGGGCGTCCTGACAATGTATAAAAGACTCTTACTTTTATAGTGCTTCAGTTATGGTTTATATATTTACTTCATACAAAGGTACCTGGATAAAATTTATAAAAAAATTTCAAATATTGTAAAGCTCTGAAAATGGCGTTTAAAATATTTTAATACCAATTTAATTCCACAAAGTAAAAATACAAATCAAATACAAATTTTATTCAATTTCCGCCTAATGTTGCGCAATAGTTTTTAAAATACACAAATTTCAAAAATAAAAAAGTGTGTTGAAAATATAACAGTGTTGAAAATATCCCAGTTTTAAACCGAAAATTGCCGTACCTTTAAACCGGAAATTGCGCGTTTCACTGCTTTTTGTAACTTTTTCTTGGAAATTAGATATTTTTGCGGAAAAAAGTATGCTATATTGCGATCAGGATGCTAAGGTTCTTCCTTATAAAATTTTGTTAAAATCCATCCAGTAGTTTTTACGTGATGCGAACACAAATAAAAAGCAGACAGACAGACGGAAATGAGTTACTACTATAAGTGTAGATATAGATAATGTATGCATATCCGGTTAGTTAAACTGCGTACTTTCACTGCTTTTTCTCCACATTCTCTTGAAAATAAAATATTTTTGCGGAAAAAAAGTATCCTATATTGGGATCAGGATGCTAAGATACTTACTTACTTACTTACTTACTTAGGTGGCTATTACAGAACATTTGTTCCTGTAGCCGAACGTAAAATAGATTTTCCATGCTAAGGTACTTCCTCAGAAAATGTTGTTTATCTCCATCCAGTAGTTTTTACGTGATGCGAACGCAAAAGAAAAGCAGACAGACAGACGGAAATGAGTTACTTTTTTATTATGTGTATAGATTGTAAGATAAATGTATATCGTTTTGTAAATTACAATTAAATTAAAATTAATTTTTAAATACCAAAATAAACTGTGATAAAAAGATGTACACTTTATTTTTACGTTATTGTACATATACATATAATATTATATCCTTGTAATTTCAGAATTATAATAAAAATCTTTACGCACATATTTATCAAACGGAGAACAGCTCAAAATTACATTCAGTAACACGAGACAATCTAGTAGCCATTCGTTTAAATTCTCATTTTTTCGAAGATGATATTGTGCAGTTTGGCATATTTTGTGAAGAAGATGAATCTCTATAAGAAATTAAAAAAGTTAACGCTAATGACACGGTAATTTAACTTAAACAATAAAATTTAATTCCAGAAACTTATTAACATAATATGTGACCCGGTCTATGAAAAGGGAAAAAGTGGCTTATGATTCAAAAACAAAATTTGGAAAAATTAGCTGTTAAAGATAAACAATGCAGCATATAACAACAAAAAGTGGAAAAAATTATTTTGAGTCCTAAGCCACCTTTTCATAGGCTTTTCATACAAATTTATAACATAAAATAAATTGAAATAAATTTTTATAACAAATCAAAAATATGTATTTTTTATACCCTTAACCATAGGTGGAAGTTTGCCATTCCGTGCGTAATTTCTACAGTATTCATTTCAGACCCCACATATTCTGGATACTTATACACAGAGAAGTTGGTTAAGGGATGTTCATGTATTTGTCCGTCCGTGCTCGGGTTGAAACAGATTTTGCCATGGCATCAGCATATATACAAAAATTTAAGCATACCAATCTGTCAGGCATAATTTCCGAAATTTTACTATTGGAATTCAGCCTCATTGGTCCATAAACGATGGCGATATGGTTAAAAAAAGTCCAGCGCCCTTAATGTTTTTTTTTTTTTGCATATTTTAGTTGTTTTTCTGTATTTTTTTATTGTTTTTTGAAAAACGAAAACTTAGAAAAAAAAACTAGATTACCATAAAATCAGAATTTCACTAAACAATCGACATTTCACTAAAAGTTAAAATTTTCTTCAAAAATTTTTATTCCGATCAAAAGTTAAAATTTCATTTAAAACCTAAAATTAAAAAAAAAAAAAAAAACTATTAATAAGATCCAAGTTTTGCAAAAAAAAAAATTCCAAAAAATATTATGGGTAATTAGCATGATATTAAATAATCGATATTTAAATTCCCAAAAAAAATTTATAAATAACAACATGCAATTGTCAGTGCGAATTTTTTGGCAACACTGCTTAATTTTCGTTTCTCTTGTGAAAAAAAAAATTTGACCATTTTAGCATTTTTGCAGCTAAGTTTAGCATAATTTTATTAACTTTTTTATTTAGCATTATTTTTAGTATTATGAGACGCTCATTATAATATGTAATTGATTTTATGTCTGTTTAATGCACACGTGTAACGATATAATAATAAACATCCAAGACCAGAAAGCTAAATATGATGAGCTTGCAGTTTCCATAAACAAGTTGAACAAGAGTGGGTATATGTTGAACACAATAACAATGAACTTACGCGAGTTCAAACAATTTTATGCTTTGAGTGAAACACAAACACAGTTTAAATGTAAAAACCAAAAAAAAAGTAATTTTTTACGTTCAATTGAAGGTTCTTATATCTCAAGAAATACAAAAACCTCTAGTGCAAGCAAAAAGCCTTGTACAAAAGTTCTAACTACTAAACAAAACCACTGAGTGTTTTGAACATGAGACGACACTAGTATAGAAAGTTCGTTTTACTCAGTCAGTTCATGACGTTTATAATACGAGCAGAGGTTTGCTCACTATTAGTATGGTATGACTAGTCATGTGTTAGCTAGTTTGTGTTCGAGTATGACCAATTGCTCATGAGCTTGTGAGATCACCCATTAAATGAGCTAGCTCATGCAACTGTTTATTACCCAGCGGGAAAATGTAATCAAGAAGGAACGAATAGGTAATACAAAGAATGTATAATATTCTGCTTCCAGTATTCACTACTCTTAACTTCGTATCTATCTACAAGGTAATTTCAATAAATTTTTCTATTTAAACAAACTTATCAAAGAAATAGGATATGAGATTTGTTTTTAACTTTTATATTATATTTCATAGGTGATGGAGCTTTTTGAAATTGTTTTACATTCTTAAACAATATCAGCGCTATTCATAATAAAAAGTTAGCATATAGTTGGCATGGAGTTTATTCATAATACACTGAATAAACTATTACTAACATGCTGCTAAACGTTTGCCAACTAGCTACTAAGCTTTGGCTAAATTGTATACAAACAGCTGTTAAATGTCAAATCATAAATAATTTGACAAAAAAATTGAAAATGGAAAAATTCTGTGGTGATTGTGTATATTAAAAATTTAAAAAAGAAAATATGTATATAAATAATAAAAAAAAATAGTGCAATAAGAAATTAAAAAAAAAATGGAGATTCTAGACCAATGGTTCCCAACCTTTTCTTGCTTAGGGACCACTTTTATATTATGCATGTTAGCAGGGACCACTATATATGTATGAATGTATATGTAGGTATATACCTAGATATATTATAAAAATTCAATGGCAAATTTTAAAAAAATAAATAAAAATACATACATATGTATGTATATAAACGTCAGTAATTTTATATTAGTATGATTTTGAGCTTGCATCTTCTTTATTAGTTCGGCTATCCTAGGACTAATATTGTTACTCAAGGCAACACGCAAGTCATCACTGAGTTTCAACCGATTCCTTGCCTTGGTCTTAACTACCAACAAAGCAGATAATCCTTGTTCGCATAAATAAGTTGTTGAGAAAACTATCAAATAGCGCAAGGCGTTTTCTCAAAGTTTGGTAGAAGAAATTGCTTTTTTCAAAAATGAATATATTTGCGACGTTTTCCAATTGTTTATTTCTGGAACCTTGCAGTTACATTTTCAATTTATTTAAGTGTGTGAAAATATCCACAAGATAAGCCAAATTCATCTGACATGCCGGCTTAGTAAACTGTTTTAACAAATCGTTCATTTTTTTGTCAACCAGAAAAATATCAACCTCTGCTCTCAGTTCATATTTCGATAGTCATCGAACTTCTGTGTGAAAGAGAAGTGCCTCATGGTCAGAGTCCATTTTAAGCACAATTTAAAAAAAAGGCGTCTTTTTAAGGCGCTGCTTTTGATAATGGCAATATGCAGTGTATTATCCAGGAAGATTTTTGGAAGATACAGTGCGATGTTATTACCGCATTAGCGGGGGCGTCCGGTACTCCGTGCCGATTTCGAATTTTCGGATTGTTTCTATATATTTTTTATTCGAATAATATAATATGCACTGTTAATCCATAATAAGCCTTAATAAAATATACAAATAATAATTAGGGGACCATAAATGTCAAAGTACATTTTTTATGTGAGAAATAATAAGTAATGATTAAAAAAAAGTAAATATTAAACATTTACATTAGCTGGCGCGTACGGCGCGGTGAACCGGAGATATATGTTTCATCCTTGAAATGCTAATATAAACTGACAAAGAAGAAATTAAAAAGAAAACAATAGATGTACTGGCGCCAAGATGTTCTAGGCAAAAACTTCTAGACGCCACGCGTTTTATTACCGAGTTCCTATAGTCATCTTCCGGTCCATCATCAGATAAACTCTATGTCATAGTAATTTTGCATATTTATCCGATTTACACATGCATGCAAAATTTCAGCTCAATCGGTAACCGGGAAGTGGATCAAAAACTTACAAGATTTGATTACAGACAAACATTGGGACAAATTGAAACTAAATAAAAGCTTGTAAAAATAAAACCGAATAGGAAAAAATAAGAACATAAAAGCACAAGTTCAGGTATTATAATATGATCGTGTTTGGCTTAAATAACAATTTTTATTTTTGAAATAATGTCCAAAGTAGTTTTAGTCTATAAACAATATACCTACTACGTTGCCATAAGTATAGTCCCGCTAAAAAAAATTGCGAACAAATTCAAGAAATAATGTTAGGAATAACGGTCAGTAATGAATTACTTACTTCCTATCACAGTTAAGCTAAATACTATTACTGACACTCAAATGTAACACATGACAGCACAAAGCACTTAGTACCGCCCCCACCACCCGCGCCCTTCTCACTCACTCCACGGCGACTAACAGCTAAATTTCAACTAACAGCTAAACTTTTTGGCCTCTGGGAACCATTGTTCTAGACCATATACATTGGAATTCGTAAGATCCTCTTCCAAAAGAAAAAAGCAGGTTTATAAAAAAAGGAGAGATCCATTTGTGGAATACGGTGAGGAAGAATTTCGCATAAAGAATAGATTTTCAAAAGAGAGTGCCCGTAAACTAATTAACCTAGTCAAGACAGACCTTAGGAGTAAAAGAAAACGGATAGGTGGTGCGATTCCCGCGCATATACAGGTTGTAGCAGCATTGAGATGTTGGGGACGCAATCAGGTGCAAGACGATTGTGCAGAATACTACGGGATTAGCCAGCCTACTATGAGCAGAATTTGTGGAAAAGTGGCCCTGGCGTTTGCTAAAAAAGCAAAGACTTTTATTAAAATGCCAAGAACAGCTGCAGAACAAATTATTGAAATGGACAAATTTTTCAAAATAGCTGGGTTTAAAAACGTTTTGGGAGCTATTGATTGCACCAATATACGTATTCAGGCATCGGGTGGTGATGATGCCCAGTTATTCGTCAACAGAAAGGGGTACTTCTCCTTAAACGTGCAGGTAAGCTCATAATACAAATAATGATCATAATTTATGTTCATTATTGCATTCTTTAAATCTGAAGGTTGTTTGTAATGCTTCTTTAAAAATTACTGACATCGTTGTTTGTTGGAGGGGAAGCACACACGACTCCAGAATCTTTAATGAGAGCAGAATAAAAGTGCAATTTGAAGATGGTGTTTTTATGGGTCGATTAATTGGGGATGGTGGATACAAATTATTTATTTACTCCTGTACAAAATGTCAGAAGCCAGAAAGATGAGATGTACAATAAAGTACATATTAAAACAAGAAATGTAATAGAAAGACTTTTTGGTGCCTGTAAAAGCAGATTTCGTATTCTTTTGGAAAAAATGCGAATAAGTAGAAAAAACGGAAAAGTTTTATTCGTTGCTTTAGCAGTTCTTCATAACTTGTCCATTATATACAGCTGTAATCATAAAAATTATTGCAGTTTTATAATGGGCTTATTTGACAATTATTCCATACAAATACGTTAAATAAACCTTTAATAAACGTACAATAACATTTATGAATACAAGCCTTCAAATATAATAAAAAATATCTTTATGCTTTTACGTAAAGTAATTGTAATAAAAGTTTGTCTAATATCTATACTTATACGTTTAAATAATTGCACATTTTAACAGATGAAGACTGCCGTGGTCATGAATCTGAATATGAAATTATTCACGATGGTACAGAGACTGAAACTATTTCAAGAGATACATACATTCATGAAAATTTTTAAAGAAAACTGTAATAAGAGAGACTATTTTTATAATAATTTTATTTTAATAAAAACATACATATGTATTTGAAAAGGTTTTTTTAAATAAAAACTACCGGTCCATACAAAAGCTTTCGTAAGTAAAAGATAATTTTCAAACTAAAAAAATAACAATTCATTGTAAGAACACTTAAAACTATAGAAACACAACTATTCGGATCAATCAGAATTAAAAAAAAATAAGAAAAGAAACCATTTTTTTTTAATTTTCAATTTCCAATTTTAGTTTTTGCACTTTCAGAATATGCTCTTCTTTTATTTGCATTTCTAAGAGCTCATTCTTCTTGTTCATTAGTAGTAGTAGTAGTTTGTGATAAGTGCGGTCGCGATTTTTTTAAGCTCGCATTAACAATACATTGTGTGAATAATTTAAAACAAACCTGTTTTAATAAAACAACAAAGTTGTTTGTAAAATATTTTTTTTTCTTTTCCTTTCTTTTTTTTTATACAACGGCATATTGAATTGCTACTTTAAAAATAAAACAAAAACAATAAAGGCTAATGAGCCTCTTTAATTTAAGCAACAAAAATGTTGACAATGTTGAAATAAATAAAAACAAAAAAACTAGTGACAATTTGTGTATAAATACTACGCCAGTTTTACGTGCACAATCTTTTTCCTCGCTGTTGTTATGCGATGAGAATAAAATAACTACAAACAAGTCCCCTTCTAAACTCAGTATTACCAAAACAAATATGGATAGTGTAGAAAAACCTAAGATCCAAGTAGGAATGGACAGATACATAACTGTACTGAAAAGAGGTCGAAGCCCTAAATCTTCCCAGATTGCACCAATGGCTAAAGTACAAAAAGACAAGGACTCTAACGGAATAAATTCCCATAATCGTTTTGCTATTTTAGATAGCGAAACAAGTGAAAAAAAACGGCACCCAGGTCGTTCAAACCACCTCCAATTTATTTAAGGGAGAAAAACTCCAGCGACTTAATAAAGAAGTTAATTTCAATTATTGGTGAGAACACATTTTATGTAATTCCCATCAAGCGTGGCAACATTGATGAAACAAAAATACAATTTATTGATGAAAACAGTTATCGTAAAGTAGTAAACGAGTTTGAACGCAGCAAAAAGAACTTTTATACATATCAGCTGAAGAGTAGTAAAGGTCTACAGGTAGTTGTAAAAGGTGTAGACTCATATGTTGATCCAGTCGAAGTTAGAGATGGCCTCCAAAAAGCGGGATTTAAGGTAAAAAGTGTAGACAACCTCAGAAATCGAGAACGTGTCCCTCAACCTCTATTTCGCGTTGAACTGGAACCTGGAGATATGCGACTGAAAAAGAACGAAACGCACCCTATCTATAATTTAAGATATCTGTTGCACCGGAAAATAAGCGTAGAGGAACCGCATAAGCGATCAGGACCCGTACAGTGTCTAAATTGCCAAGAATATGGTCATACTAGGGCTTACTGCAAATTGCCTCCGGTTTGCGTTGTGTGTGGAGAGCTACATTGTTCCGCCCAATGCGACAAAGCAAGGGATGACTCGAAAGTTAAAAAATGTAGCAATTGCGGTGGAAACCACACTGCTAACTACAGAGGCTGTCCAGTTTTTTTCATGGTAAGGAAAACCACTCAAAAATCAAATACTCCTGCTAAGCACCCACAATATCGAGCAAATGCTCATTAATTCTTCTTGGTACAGTAAACCAAAAAACTAAAATTATATTTAATTTTAAGGGTAAAAAATGGAAAAAGAGAGAAAGAAATTACAATACTTACATATATTTCCAAGCCGAATTCATAACAGGTAAACTCGAGAGCTCAGGTGATTATTTTTGCTTCGTTTGTTTACCCTTCTTTGGATGTCAAAATTTGTTTACATTTTTTTCTCGATTACATTTATTGAATTTGGCGCGGCATTTCTTACAAAAAATTAAGTGCTTTTAAAAGGAAAATTTAAAAGTGTGTAGAAAAAGGAAAGTATTTGTTATACTATTTCACTTAACTATTGTATTTTTATTAATAACTATTTTCTTTTCTTATAGTGACAACTCTAGGCAGCTTCCTATATAACCAACCTCATGAATGAAACCTTCCACTTACATACATGTGCATATTATAGGAGCTGGTGCCGGTGTTCTTTTTATTACTTATAAGATAAGCAAATACATAGTTTTACACAACATTCATAAATAAAACACAATTTATTTATTTAATATGAAAAACTTTTATTTATATTAATATAAGAAAATGCAAATTACACTTTGCAAACAAAAAAACAACATGTACATATGCGTTGGTATATGAATAAAATTAATCGCATTTAAAACATACATACATAAATATGAACTACATGAACACAATAAAACTAACAACACATTATAACACCAAAAGTTTAAATATTCTTTTTTATAAACTTTCTTTTACTGAAAGCAAAACTTTTACAATTTAACAATTTTCAACTTTATTCTTCTTCTTTCAATTTTTGGTCAGATGCTTTTGACATTCAAAGAATATTTTACACAAACAAAATGTATGCAGTGTTGTATTGATTTTCGCCGCGAGTCTACCTTGTTTATTATGCCATGTATATTTCTTAGGTTACATAGCGAAGATTTTCACCATAGTTTCAGTAGGATTGCTCAATTCTGATAATGCTTCTTAATATATTGCAATATAAAAAATAGTACTATTCAACATGGATTAAAAACATAAAATTATGTAATTTATAATAAGACTTAGGTTTTATTAATTTTTTTTCATAAAATGGAGTTCTCTCATTTTCTAAAGTAACCGCTCAATGAAGTGATTTACAGCACTTTCGATACCCACAATACCTCTGTAGCATTTTTTTTATCCTGCGGTCTAAAGTTGTTAATTAGGTGATATTACAGTTTACACAGCTTGCTTACCGTCTTAAAAAATATTTAAAAATAATGCACTATAGTAAAGTAAATTTTTAATTTAATTCAGTCTTTCTTAGTACCGGTAAAATAGATAAACACAAAAATATTAAAATTGAGTCATTCGTATAAAAATGTCCCATATACCCTCCTGGCCCTAGTTTTAAAAAAAGGATATATCCCATTGGACCCACAAAAAATAAAAATCTGTCTGTTTTAAATATCATTAAATTGGATTTAACCGTGATTGACATACAATTAAACAAACTTGCAAATAGATATATAATATAAATATGTATGTATATTAGATTACATATGTAATTTTATTATTAATATCACCTGTGAGGTATCGATATAAATCTGCGAACATGAAATTACTAACAAAATTTAAAAGAAAGATATTGGTTAATTTTAAACTCCTTAAATTCGTGATTAAAATAAATAAGCGTCATTTTTGAAACTAAAAGTGAACATCACTGAAAACATCTCTTGTCATATAGTTGTACACATCAAATAGAGCGTGCTTTAAATAAAAAACTGACACTTATTATTGCACATAGGTAAATAACATATGTGATGTTTCAAGAGGTTTACACTATGTGTATAGTTTTACATATGGAAAAGCTGACATTCCATATGACTTGTACACGGAATGTAAACACGCTTTTAGGAAATACAAATTGAAATGTCATAATCAGAGATGATTTGAAAAAGAAGGGTTGATTTAAAAAAAAAAGTTGATTTATGAAAAGTTAGCCAACGAATTTAAGTGTATTATGAATAAACTCTCTGCCAACGAGCTGCTAAGCTTAATCGGTATTCTAGTTGGCAGCTCGTTAGCCACCACGTAGACTAACTTTTTATTATGAATAGGGCTGTATTTCTTTATATTATTCTACCAAGCAAACATTTCTTCTTCAATTTATTCTCTTTATATATTTTCATTACTTAAAATTGGTATATATCTGACTTGCCATTCATTGGCCAATACATTATTTGATTATTAACACAATTCTGTTGAAGTTACATTCTGCTGGTTTCTAATTTTTCTCTGTATCATTTCTTGTCCAGCCTCCACAAGATGTTCGGAAGGAAGGCTTACGTACGACTGGTCTTTTAAGGTTTCTACACACTTGCCGTAATAAATAATCTGACTGCGGAGTTGAATCGGTCTAGGTCTTCCAGATAGCTTACAGGTGGAATCCAGATAGCTTACAGCTGGAATCCAGATAGATTCCAGCATCTCTTTTAGCCCTTTCGTGCATTTTTAAGTCTGCTTTTATGTTGCGAAGATCTGTGTGTTTGCCACTCTCAAAAGAGAAAAACTCGTTTTTTTTTCAGCCAAGAGCCACTCGACATCTACAGAATAAGTTTGATTGTATCTAGCTAGTTGTCAGTTTACTGTTTGATGTTGGGCAGCTGATTTAGGGTTTTGGTAAAAATCAAAAAACCATGCTCTACGTCTTCAACCAATTTATGCTTGTTCTAATCGTTGGTAATACGATACTGTGTTTGTTCCACATAAAGACAATAGTCGGTGAATGATCAGCGTATAATTCAAGTGACACTTCTCTTGAAATACCCTTAATCACGCCATAATCAATAAAATTACAATGTAGGAGGATTTGTAAGTTTTTATTTTTTATTATGTTTGCTAGGCGTTTATGACCAAAACTAAAAATATTTACTGTTGTCAAAACTTTCGGTGAAGACCGTCGTCACTGGCTGTTGTTTTGGTACGTTTGGCGAGCGCTTTCGATGTAAAGACATCATTTTCAAGCCGAGTTTAAAATGGTACTGGAGAGTTAGTATTATCTGCTTTAGTATAAATAGTAATGAGTTTAGGTAATTGTTCATTATGGTGGTGTTTATTTAAATGGTCTTGTACAGGTAGATTGCTTGCTACCTGATATATTTATTTGAGGTCAGTTGATAATTTAGTATTTTTGTCTTTTATTGTTAGCTAGGTAAGTGTGTCCGTCTGCAGGTGTTTTTCGTTTGTTAGAATGTTTTAGAAGTTTTAGTGGTGTGAAAATTGTATCTGAGGTTGTGTTTACCTGTTCGTTAATAATATCTCCGTTAAAAGTTCGCGTTTTGTAGATTTCTATGTTTTCAAGAATGTCTAGTCTTCGTCCTTTTTTGCTAGGATGTAACAATGTCATACATTCATCTATTTTCCTTGGTATATGCTCGTGAGTTTCAAGGTGTAGTGCAAAGTTGGAGTCCTCTCTTTTTCGTTTGTACGAGCGCATGTGTTCTGTATATCTTGTTTTTAGATCAATAGAACACCACGTCGACACGCTTTTACCTACACAGGACCCGAAATATATAGGTTAACTAACCTCTTTCAGAAGGAGGGACTACTTATAGCATTGAAAACCAGCAACACTCTACGACATAATCTCAAGACATCAACAGAAACAACCGACAAATTTAACAATAGCGGAGTATACAGACTTACTTGCACCTGCAACCATACATATATAGGACAAACGGGACGAACACTAAAAACAAGATATACAGAACACATGCGCTCGTACAAACGAAAAAGAGAGGACTCCAACTTTGCAGTACACCTTGAAACTCACGAGCATATAAAGCACAAAAAAACGGATGAAAAATAAAGTTTTTATTAAGGATTTTGTGGAATGACAATATTTTCATTTTCATTACACTATATTCTGCGTCTATCAGTTTAAACGTTAAAAAAAAAACGGAATTTGAATTTTTGTATATGTTGGTAGCCCTTATTAACGAAATATAAAATTTTTCGCGCGCTTTGTCACGAAAAATAAAATGTGTTCAATCGATCCCAACGAATTTTGTTATGTTTGTGGTGTTCTTGTGAAAAAAAAAAAATCACAACATTTGATGCGAAAAATGAGTACTAAAAGTTTATCTGAAGCGTATAAGAAGTATTTCGGCTTTCGACCTGCATCTCTCGACAAACCGTGGACACCGAATAATGTATGTAACAACTGCCGAAAAATATTAAATAAAATTGGTAAGGGTCAAGAGTGCTTCTTCACATTTGGAAAGCCAATGCAATGGAGAAACCAGTTAAACCATACAACAGATTGTTATTTTTGTTTAACTGAAAAGGGTATCGGATGTAAAATTGAAGCAGTTTATCCAGTAGTTAGCTCGGTGACGATGCCAGTGCCACACTCAGTATCTTGCCCCAAACCGCAGCTGATTATAGCTGAGCCCACAGAAATACGAAAAATAACAATAAAAAATGATTCATCTGATGAGTGGAGTGAATCGGAAATGCAATCAAATAAGAAACCACATTTACTTACTCAGGCCGAGCTTAATGATTTGTGCCGAGATTTGTATTTGCCGAAATTGAAATCTGAATTACTTGCATCGCGATTGCAACAGTGGGGATATTGTGCTCCTGAGACACGTGTTACATATTACCGTGATCGCAGCAAACAATTTGCACCTTTTTTCTCAAAAACGGAAAACTTTTGTTTTTGTGCCAACATATGTGGTCTTTTCCAAGCTCTCCAACAAAATTATGATCCAGAAGAATGGCGTCTTTTTCTGGATGGAGGGAAGGATAGTTTGAAGGCAGTCTTGCTTCATAAAGGGAATACAAAACCATCAATTCCAATCGGATATGGAAAATACATACAGGAATCATATGAAGCAATAAAAGAACTTCTTGATCTCATACATTATGACCAACATCAATGGAAAGTTTGCTCTGATTTTAAATTAGTTGCCATACTATCTGGATTGCAAGGGGGCAATACGAAGTTTCCCTGTTTTCTATGTCTATGGGACAGCCGTGACCGTCAGAATCACTACACCAAAAAAGTTTGGCCCGAGCGAAGTGGACGTACGTACGGAGAGTATAATATCAAAAATGACCCACTCATTCCTCAGGAGAAGATAATACTTCCCCCATTGCATATTAAGCTCGGGTTATTTACAAATATTGTGAAAACGTTGCCGAAAGACAGTCTGCCATGAACTACCTCAAACAAAAATTTCCGAGAGCCACAGCGAGCAAAATTGAAGCCGGTATATTCGATGGACCTCAAATTCGGGCTCTGTACGGTGACCAAGAATTTAATAAGTGTTTAGATTCAGCTCATTTGGAGGCATGGGAAGCATTCCAGAACATCGTTCAAAATTTCTTGGGAAACTACAAAAGTCCTGATTACTCTGAGAAGATTGACATATTACCGGAAAAATTCAATGCCATTGGTAAGCGTTGGGTAAAAGAATGCATATCAAAAAGACCCTTATCATTTGGAAATTTATTCTTCTAACTTTTAGGTTCAAACATGACACCCAAGTTACACTTTTTATTTAGTCATTTGGATATTTTCCCCACGAACTTGGACGCCGGGAGTGATGAACAAGGTGAAAGATTTCACCAGGAAATGGAAGAAATCGAGAGACGGTACAAAGGCTGGTGGGATGAACAAATGATGGCGAATTATTGTTGGTTCCTCATTCGCGAAGATCCATCCGAAAAAAAAACGCAAAAGTTCAAGTCGGTCCTCATTTTGATTTAACTTTTTTGAATTTACGCCGAATATTGTGTGTGACCAGTGAAAATGAAAATATTGTCATTCCACAAAATCCTTAATAAAAACTTTATTTTTCATCCGTTTTTTTTCAAATTGTGCTTAAAATGTTGGCAACTAAATAAACCATTTGGTAAAAAAATAAAACATTCCAGATTTTTAGCACAACATAGAAAAAAAAACGAAATGAAAATGAAAAATTTTGAAAAAAACGTAAAAAATTTTCAAATTTTGAATTTTGAGGTGCCATAACTCAGACATTTTTTGCATTTTGTGGCATATTGGCGGAAATCGATTGTCTTTCCACAGATATGCCATATATCTCGATCGGTCTTTTCCGTTGCGCTACAGAAGGCTTTGAGTGGGACTATATACCGAAAAACACTAAAGTACCGTTATCTAAAAAACGGTACTGGGGAAGAATATTTTTTAGCGTTTTTCGTGTTCAGGAGGTCCAAATTAGCCGACCTAGGCATGTGGCGTTCTTGGTACTTTTAGGCTGTAAAGCAGTGTTATTAATATAAATATTAAATTTTCAAACGAAATACAATTTTTTATTTTCACCTCAACAGTTTGTAGATGTTTTTTTTATGGAAAACAAGTACTAACATAAACCGCAACTCTGTGACATACACAACATTTAAATGTTGTAAATCATAATCGAAAAACAAAATTAAGTTGTGTTGTAGCCAAGACAACTGTAATCGGGCCCTAAGTAAAAGTGCTTTTACACGGTGTATATTTGTTATATGATGACTTGTCACTTTTCCATGTGTAAATTCTATACACATCGTGTAAACCCTTTCAAACATAACATGTGTATTTTCCATGTGTACAATACATATGACGTTTTTCATTTAGAACGTGTTCTATTTTGATGTGACAAAGCCTCTGACATCCTGTAATGCCAACTTGATATTTTACTATTTTAGATTTTTTGTGGTACCAAAAGTTTTAGCTCAAAAGTACCACGTTTGCACATTTGCATCAGCTGTGGTTGACAATACAAAACTGTGTGGCGGAAAAATTATATATTATAGGTTATGTCAGATGTAATTACACATGTACGTTTGAAAGTAAAAATTATAAACCGTATGTAAAATGTCTATTTTGACAAACACATGAAATTACATATGGGTTATCACACTGACAATTCATATGACAAGCACTCGCCGTGTAAAACCATTTTAAGTTCTAAATTTTAGTTTCTTAAATGGAAAACCATCCCGCTTATGCTAAAGATTTTTGAGAAGGCAGAAACCCCTAAAATTTAGTGATTTTTGAAGCGAAACTGTCGAGAAACTAAATCCGTTTGAACCTCTAGTTCTTGGTGTAGGAGGTTGGCATAAAGTAAATAAAACTAAATTTTGGAGAAAATATCTATTAAAATGTTTTTTTATTAAGATAAATCATGATAAAAAGGAAGCTCTGATTCCAGAACAACAGGGGAAGGATGTTATAAACTAGTGCGATTGTCACCATTGGAGAAAGTGGTGTCAGAACTAGTATAATTTTAAAAACAAATTAACCCGACCATGAAGAAGTTAGATCGAGTTTCGTACTTAGAATCTAGGATGGCAAAAATGTTAACGTTCTTTCGTAGCATCTTCCGATGTATATTTACATCCATTATGTCATCATCATCACTTGAACTTGAAAAATAAAATTCAGTACTCGCCATATTTTGTTAAAACTTACAAAGAAATAACAAACTATTCAGAAATTTACAAAAATGTCATAAATAACAACACAAAAAATTGCAATTGTTTTCGGTAACGTTTCATCATCGTTTCAATATATTTTAAGAATACTAATTTAGGAACGAAACGACGATAAAAGTAGCATGAACTTCAATACGATGTTTGTCGCTATGATGGAGAAAGTAGGATAAAACTCTAGAATGCTTCTAGAAAATGTAAGCAGAAAGCTAGTCGAAGTACAGGAAGCTTCTAGAGCAAACAGCGAAAAACTGTTAGGTGAGGTAAGAGGTGAACTTGAAAAAAATCAAGAACTTCTAGCTGTGATTGAAGAAGCTTCTAGAGCGAACAATGAGAAACTTCTATTAAGAGTCAACGAGAAACTTCGAAAATTTCTGAAACCATTAATAAGCTAGTAGACGACGTAGAAGTCAAGTTCGATGAAAAACTCTCTGGCTTAGAGAGAAATGTTGACGTCAAGCTACACGAGCTGGAGGACAAAATGAATAATCTTAAAATTAGAGAAGGCCCAGTGCGAGTAGTTTCGGATAACACAAATAAGATAAAGCCTCCCAGTATCGACGCAAGCATACCGTTCGACGTCTTTAAATTTCAATCCGAGACAGTGGCCAGTAAAAATTTATGGAGCAATGAAGAGAAAGCCATTGAGAAGTCCTCAAAAGTCTACCAACTAGCTGCAGAAATAATTATGAGGACATAATGGTGGCGATACATCGCAAATACGGCGGCGATAATAAAAAGGAACTGTATAGAATGGAACTACGTGGCAGAGTGCAGAAGGCTAATGAGACGCTTCAAGATTTCGCCATGGAAGTAGAACGGTTGGTGCAGCTAATATATCCTGGGGAAAACCATCCGCTTCTAAAACAGTTCAAAGTGGAGGCATTTGTTAATGGTATTCGTGACCCAGATATTAAGCACGCAGTATGCGTTAAGCAAAACGCATCTTTTGAAATCATTGCTTACGCTCTGGCTCAAGATACAGCAAAAGTCATTTCGAGGCCATTTTCAACGAAACTGTGAGGCAGCAAGAAAACGAGCCAAATCTGCTTCGCTACCAAGAAATAATAAATGTGAGACGCACCAAAGATCTCAAGAGTCGTTAAACTAAGCTACGGGGCATGAGCTAGCTCCCACAACCGAGGGCCTCACAATCTCCATATATGTGATACAGCACCAAAACAGCAATCTTACTGCAAGTGAGTATATCAGAGGAGGAAAGCGTATTCTGACAATAGACACAGGAGCGTCGCAGTCTATAGTAAGGCCCGATTTAGTAAAGGGAAAAGTTAAACAATTGAATAATGTAAGTCTGCACACCGCTACCGGAGAATTTTCTACTGTATGTGGTAAGGTCAGAGTCAGATTAACTATTGCCAACCTTAATGTGTGGACCAGATGTTTATTGTGGACGAAGTTATTATTGACGCAGATTTTATTATAATGCATGGAGTCGATCTGCGCATGGGGCAACAAATAATGATTTGACGAAACGTCGAAATACCCCTTGATATTGAATATGAGAATAAAGCTGCAGTAAGGAAATTACTACCTCAGGCAGAAACATTGATATGGACACGTATGGAGGAGGTAACAATGGAAAAATTCCTGTGAGAATTTATCCAACAGTGAAAAAGTAATTGGTAAAAACTCTGAGATAGTTGTACACCAGCAGAGGGCATAATTAATTGCGGGAGAAATTCGGAGCCTGAAAAACTATCAACTAAAGAGCGCGAAGTACTAACAGAATACGTGGGGAAATGGGTAGCAGATTTGAAGCCACCTGACAAAAAAAAATCAAGCACCTGCTACTAAAGTACGCCTCTGTCTTCGCCCTAAAAGATAAAAGCCAAGGTAGAACGGCAATAGTGAAGCATGAAATAAATATTGGCGAAGCGAGGCCCATAAAACGAGCCCCAGGAGCATTCCTCTAGCCAAGCGGAGAGAGGTAAAGCAGCTAGTCAACGAAATGGAGCGAGACGGAATCATCGAGCCATCTTCGAGTCCATGGAGCTCGCCGGTAGTTTTAGTAAAGAAAAAACTTGGCAGCAGTAGATTCTACATTGAGCACAGAAAGCTCAACGATATTACCAAAAAGGACAGTTATCCGCTACCAAGAATCAACGACACCTTGGACATGCTAGCAGGAACAAAGTAGTTTTCTACGCTATATTTACAGAGCGGTTACAGGTTCATATAGCTGAAAAAGAGAAAACTGCTTTTAGTGCTCTCGATGGGTTATGGCAGTTTAATGTTATGCCATTTAGTCACTGCAACGCCCTAGCCACCTTCGAGCGTTTAATGGAACGAGTATTAAGGGGACTCAATTGGAAGACATGCCACGTACACGATACAATTTTTTATTTTGTACAGGAGGTACCACGACCACTGTCCCAATTTAGTTCGTATTTTGGTACGTGCAAAGCTTCAAGGCTTTATATATTGTAGTTCGCCAGGAACACGATAAAAATTTTTCACTTCTGTGTTTAGCTTGACTATGTACGTTACTGGTGCGAAATTCCAAGGTGCTACCTAATTCAGTTCTCTAGATACAGGATATTTTTTCACTTTGTATGGGAAGTACCACGATCAATATTCTTACTATTATACGAACTAGATTGGGACAGTGGGCGTGGTAACTCCGATACAAAGTAAAAAATTGAGTAATGAGCATTGTCTAGCTTAGATACCAACTGGATTAGGATAGTGGGAGTGGTACCTCCCATAAAAAAATATTATCGTGTTCATACGTATAGTCTAGCAAAAAACAGATTGGATGGAAACAGTGGGCGCCGTACCTTGCATGTAAACTGAAACATTTTTGATGTGAGAATAGCGTGCGTTTTCGAGTTAAAGGTTGGCCATACTTTTCTTCCAAGTGTTAATGGTTTTTTTTGTGGATGGGTGTAGCGAGGCGCACCGGGTATAGCTAGTTACAATATAAAGAAGGAAATTGAATATATAGGTTTTAAAAATATACAATTCAGTTTCGCCAACAACAAGAAAAAACTAAGTTAACAGAATAATAACAAACAAGTAGAGGTTTCTAGAGCTCATTTATTTACACAATAGCAAAACGATAGCAAACGAACTATACAGAAACAGTACATTATGTCCCTTTCCACACTTGCTATTTTTGTTTCTTCAACACATGTATTTGTTGTTGGGAGAGGAAATAAAAATGGCAGCAGTACGATGTTTCATGTACTTGAAACTCTGCTGCGACTCTCTGTTGTTGTTGTTTGCTCTTTTCGACATAAGAATGACTGTATAAAAGTATACAGTCGTCAGAAACACAATTTATAAAGTATGTACACGAATGCAACTTCAAAAGAGAATTTAAGTTTCAGAAACAAAAATTCAAGAGTGGAAAAAAAGTGGTTACTATCTCACCAAAGTTTTAAACTGCATTTATATACATTATGTATTTTATATGGTAATTTTTCAAATCGCGCTGTTGCAATGTACCCGTTTTTATTCATCGCCTTGGGTAGTACAATTTTTTTGTGTTAAAATGAAAAATATGAAATAAAATAAAAAAAATTAAATAATAATAAATCAAAATAATTTTTAGTTTTGGTTATTTTTTTCTGATTTGGTTAAATTTTTAAGAAAGTTTTGTGTAAATTTTTTTTGGTCGTGGCAACACTGCTCACAACTCAACTCAAGAGAGTACAAAAGTATATCACACAGGATGGCTTTTTTTGTTTGGTTAGTTTCAAAGTTTTTTTGAGAGTATGTAAACATTTTAATAAGGTTTTTGGCACTTTTATTAATTTAAATTTTGCTTAAAAAATAATAAGAATGGAAATCAATATGGAAAAAATAATTACGGAAGTACATACTTTTATATACGTCCTGTATAGTGTATTCCCTTCTTCTTTACAAATTATGCATTAAAAGTATTAATTGACATTAATTGACATGCTTTGCTCAATATAGCATTCACTCTGACATCTTGCAGCATTGGTATAGAACGAACTATTATCGCTTCTAGCCTCGCTTCGCTTGTAGCTCGCAATCTGACATCAGCGTAACAGGTATTGAACAGAGGTATCAATAAATAAAGTGACTTACAGTAAAAGTAATAATAGTGTGTATTTATTTTGCAATTAAAAGAACCTAACGTGAAGTAAAAGCGTAACAATATTTATGAAAAAATGCATGGGTCTGGCTTTTAGAAAAAGAGCTCCAAATGGTAAAAATTAACCAAAGGGGCACCACTGACTTAAATCTTAATTTTTTTAAATAGCAAATTGTTTCATTACGATAAATTTTTGTTGTCTTTTATGATTCTCTACATACATGAAAATAATATTTCTCTTTGTGTAGTAGGTACAGACAGTGTTGCCAGAAAATTTACCTATAAAAAATTCAAAATTGTGCTAAATAAATCTGGTAAAATAAAACACATATAAATATTAGGTTTTTATGATTTTTTTACGGAAATCACGATTTTTATTAATAGGTATTTAACAAAAAATAGTACTTTATCTACAAGATTTCTTGTTTTTTTTTATTAGAACTAACTAGGCTGAGTTTATTTTAAATTATTTTAGTGTATTAATGAAAAGTAAATCTTTAATATGATACAGATACATGTGTAGGTTGTATGTTTAATGCAAATACATATGTACATACATACATATGTGCACATATTCAAAAGAATTTACGCAACACACTAAATTTTCTCACTCTCATTTACTGTATTGCTTTTTCATTGAGAAAATAAATTATCTTCACTTATATAAAATAAAAAAAAATATTTAAAATCATTGTAGGTATAATAAAAACTAAAAGTTATTGAAGGCAGTTACGTCATCATTTATTATACGAAAAAACTTAACATCATGAGGAAAAACCACCAATTATATACGTAGATGTTGTTAGTACTTATGTACATACATTTTTTCACAATAGCAAAACAGTCATTTCATGGACACGAAATATACAGAAACCTAAAGCTGACGCTTACAAATTGTACAGTATTTATAGCGCAACAACTGGCAGTGGCAATCGACACGTCGTTTCATTCGAACAAACACACACAACACAAAATTGTATAAGGAACTAAACTCACAACTTAACTCAAGAGCAACAAGAGAGTACAAAAGTATATCACACAGCTTATAGCATTTAGTATACGCCGAGTCTTTGTGAAGAGTGTAACGTGTACGAGGTGTGTGTGTGAGAGTTTGTGTAACTACAATAAATTCCGTTTCTGCAAAACTAATTTAATTCGTTAAACCACAAATGCGATTTAGACCCAATAGTGACTTATGGAATTATTTCACTTTAATTCCGGAGGAGAGTTTGGCAGAATGCAAGTTGTGTAAAATCCGCTTCAAAAATCCTCGAAGTTACGGCTTGAAACAACATATACAGTTAGTTCACAAAAAAAGGGATGTCGATGAATACTTTGATATTAATGTTTCAGAGAATATTGCAGTGTGTAAAACATGCGAACAACGGCTAGTAAATCGTGTAGGCAATTTAAGAAAACACTTGCGAAAACGCCATCAAATCGAATTAAAAGGTCCAGACTATATTCATCGAAAAAAAGTTCACAAAAAATGGGATGTCGATAAGTACTTTCATATTAACGTTTCAGAGAATATTGCAGAGTGTAAAACATGCGAACAACGGCTAGTAATTCGTCTAGGCAATTTAAGATTGCACATGCGAAGACTTCATCAAATCGAAGTAATACTTCCAGAAGATAAGCCTGCTGGACATACTCCTTCGCCTCAGTCCCAGGATGAAGTACTTCATGTGGCTAAGCGCAAAAAAACAGAGCAGGATTCAAATGGGATGAAACTTCCAAGTATTAAGATAGACAAAAACACAGTTATACGCTGTGTTATTGGTTTAATAGTTGAAGATGGTGTCTCACCCGATTTGTTTAGCTCAAAGCACATGGAAGCTGTTTTACGTCCCATGTGCGAGGCAATATCTGATAACGATGGTGAAAATTTTAAAGTGGATGAGGGTGATATCGAAAGCTTTATAAGCTCAATTGCGAATTATATACGGAAAGACTTTTCACATGATCTGCATTGTCGTTTATTGTCAATCACAATTGACACGGATTTAAATGCTTCGCCTAATACCTTCTGTGTAAGCGCCCAATTCATCAGTGACGGAGAGATACAAAAACGAATCCTAGGTGTTATTGATTTAGAGCACGAAAGCGAGTTAAAAGAAGATCACATAAAAGAAATATTATACAAATACAACATTGATTCGAATCAAATTATTAGTGCCTTCTGGAACAATACCAAAGGAAAGTTTAATAAAGAAGTGAAAAACTCGGAGTATTTAAAAGAAATGGAAGAATTTGAGTTTTATCCTGATATATATTTGGGTGACGTTAAGATCGAGCCTTATTTTGGAACCAAAGCCCAGCTATGTCTATTGGATATTTTTAAAAACTCAAATATTTTTCAACCGTTCCTACAGTGTCGTAATTTGGCAAAGTTTATTAGCAACGAATGTAATGGTTATTATGAATTATTTGACTTAAATTATCTTAATATTCCACAACTGGATTCTCCCTGGAAAGCCGGTTCCACTTTCAAAATGATGAATGATCTACATGAAGCTCGGGCTTATTTGAAAAATTTAAAATTCGAGCCATTTGAACATCCCGAAGATCAGTTCAATTTAAACGAAGACTTATGGTCGTTTATTAAAGCATTCTTTAAATCTACAAATATTTTGCAAAAAACCATACTGAAGTACTACAACAAAGAGCTACATATTGGCGACTTCTACGCTCAATGGCTAAAATGCAAACTTTTGACAGAACAATTGTTGTCAGCCAAAAATGAAGAAAATGATTATTTACCTATGATTTTGACAGAAGTTCTAAAGGCTATTGAAAACAGAATAAAAGAGTTGTTTAACAAGGACTGCGTAGTGGGGTGTTTATTTATAGATCCAAGATTTCAACGTGTTCTGAACTCGAGTCAAAAAGGAAGAGCGGTGGAATATTTGAAAAAACTATGGCGACGGGGAAAACTGTATTTGGATGATGTATCAGAATCTAATGAAGCATCAGTTCAGATGTTTGTAGATGATGAAGACGCATTCTTGAATGAATTTTTAAGTACTAATATACAAGTAAAAGATAATGAATGTGATGATGTTTTCAAAAAGATTGATGGGTTTAAACTGGAATTTAAATCGGTAGATACAAACGTTTTATTATACTGGAGAGATCAAAGAAATAGTGAGCCAGAAATACACACTTTGAGCACCATATGTTTTGCTATACCAGCGACAGAGGTAAGTTTACAACATATTTTTATCATCTAAAATTTTAATTTTGTTTTAATATATTATTATTTTTAGATATATAACAAAACACGGTATTCTTATGTTTATCCATTGGAAACTGATTCAGATATGTCGGCTTTTACCCAAGAAAATCTTCTAAGCATACGTGTTAACGCACACCTTTTAAATGATGCTATTTCCCACTTACAGCTGACCAATGATGAACGGTCCGATAGTGAATTGGAATGTTATGATATAACTGAAGATGAAAACAGCAACGCAAATTCTACAATCAGTGCTAATTCTGGTATTATGATCTCATCTACGACTGTCAATGTTTAGCCATGATTAAATTATTATATAATATTTGCATTACATTTGTTTAAATTTTTCTTTAGTTGCTATAGAATTATAAGCAAAATTCAATAAAAAAGTTTAATCGTACAAAACTTATCGAAACAATTACCTACGAGGGCTTAGAGCACATGTTAACAATTGGAAAGGGTAGCTAAAATTCGGAGAAGTTTAGATATCAAAACCCCAAGGTAGAATTCCTATCAGGTGGTGCTATATTTTTTATCTTAAATGACCAAAATATGTGTCAAGAACTACGTACATACATATGTATGTATGCAAAAAATTGAAGTTCTAACATTTATATTGCTATTAATCATTTTAATTTTTATTCAAGAAAAAATCATTGGTGTAAAAGCATAATTTTAGTCCAATTATAAAGACTGTCTTCTATTTTCTGGCTCCAGCTAAAATTGGACGCCAATATTAAGTGAAAATTTTTTCATGAGTATAGCAAACTATCTATTAAATTTTTAATACGTTAAGGCCCATTATTATAACTTAACTTTAGCTAAAGTTAGGATTTTGTTGGAGCGATAAGTAGTTTTTCGTTATAATAATGAGGATAATGCTCATTGCTATAACTTGTCTTTATAGTAAGTGATAGTTAAATATGGTTTTTAGCTTACTTTTAATAACGAAAAACTATTTATCGCTCAAACAAAAGCCTAACTTTAGCTAAAGGCAAGTTATAATAATGGGCCTAAGTATTCTTTTTTATAGAGTATGATCTAGTCCTAATATATTTTTTTAATCTTGTCCCTAAATCTAAATCGGATTATGGTGAATGAGTAAATAAATACATCATTATGTAGATAAAAATTGTATTTTGTTTCTTTTAGGGCATTTACATTACAACGAATCTAGTAGATTTCACTAGCAAGATTTCGTTGATTTACCTTTTTTAATTCACACTTTGTTTATATTTTTCATTTTATTTATACTTTAATTTTTCTTATTGTATATCTGCTAGTAGAATGTCAAAATTATTGTTTTGTTGTAGTTGGTGCCGTACTGCACACACCTGGGGGCTAATTCTCGCATTCATATACGAGCTAATTCTTACAAAAAATGTGCGAGTTTTTTTACTTTTGGGATTCTCTTATTCGTTATCGAATAAAGTGTATCGAAATTTCTAATGATGGCATTCGATAGCGAGTGATCATTCGAATGCAACTTTGCGAATTTTTACTCGTAAGCACAAAAGCATTCGAACTAACGTCCTTTTTACAAAGAAGTACATAAAAAAAATGTAAGTGAACAAATTTATATAAATTTAAAAAAATATATAAATTAATTGTAATATTTTTAGGTCAAAACTATCAAAAATAAATTTTACGAAGAAGGAGATTCTCGGAAACTTCATAACAAAACACGCGGACTTGGCAAAGAGCATATTACCGAATAGTTCCCAAGGAAAAGCGAGGGCTAACCAACTTTGGGAACACCTTAAAGCCAAACTCAATGCTTCCGGCCCACCAATAAAAGATTCTAAGATGTGGCGTAAGATAATATAAAAAATAAACTCTTCTCTCATTATGGGTATGTAATAAATATTTGCTTAGGCATACGCTGACCAAAAACAAAACGTGAAAAAAATTATCTTTCAACAAATCTTCGAAAAAGAAAACCGGTGGTGGACCGTACAAAGAAAAAGTTCTTTCCCTAGTGGAGGAGCAAATATTGGCTGCTGCAGGAATAGAAGTCGTTGTTGAGGGTCTGAAGAATGTTCAAAGTTTTGGATCGGTTTTAGAAACAAAAACAGTGGAAGATCTGTCAAAACGAAAATGTGACACAAATAATGTTGCTCCAACAAGATTTTTTTTTAATAAATAAAGAATTCTCAATTTGCGGAAGGTTTTGCAATTCTGTTTGAGAGATACCTACAGTTTTTTAGACAGAACTACGCTAGAGAACACACCAAACTGCTTCATGGTCTTTGTAGGCATCATTGAGTCAAGAAACTCAATGTAACACTTTGCCATCTGATATCATGTGCTTCCCTAATATTAAGTTGGAACCTAAGATTTCAAATTATTACAAATATTAACCAAATTATTTTTAATTGAACTATAACTAGTTCATAATAAACATTGTACCCTTCTTGTGCTGCTGTTTTGTTAAAATACAGAAACAACATTTTTGGACATTTTTCTATTTTTGGTGAAATTTCACATTTCCATTTAATTTTTATATTTTGAAAGTTAATCATAAAATAGTTTTGGTGTTGCCAAAATTTAACTTGTATATTTCTAGGTACAGAGTTGATGCAACGCACTGATTTTAAAGAGAAATGTGATAAAAAAATTGTTGAAATGTTATCCCTTGACCAGCACCGTTTCAATCATTATAAAGAGTTCTAAATAAATTAGTCAAGTGCGAGTTAGACTCACACACGTAGGGTTCCGTACTATGTTCAGTATAATTTAAAAATTCCAGTTGTTTATTTCTTTATGTATTATGGGACACCCTTAAATTTTAAAATTAAAGTAATATTCGCGAAAATTGCATCATAATTAGAATACCCTTTAAATTATAATATGTAATTCATTTTATAGCGGCCATGGTACTACACTTTCTATTAAAATATCAGGAGCCTACCTATTGAGGTTAAAAAATAAGGTAATATTCGTGAAAAACACGTCACTAATGGACACACTTCAATTTTAAGTATTTGTTATAGCGGCCGAAGTAACACATCTACTGTAAACATTTCAAAAGGGTATCTATTACGATTTATAAAATCATGTCACTGCCGGAACACCCTTTAATTTTATTATTCATTATAGTGGCCATGGCAACTTCCTTTCTATAAATATATTAAGAGTCTACTTATTGCGATTAAAAAATAAGTCACTAAAAGTGAAAAACATGTCACTGTCGGAGCACCCTTTAATTTTTAGTAATTGTCATATCGGCCGTGGCAACACATCTGCTGTACAAAATTTCAAGAGTCTACCTGTTACGGTTCAAGAAATAAGGCTTTATACATGCAAATCACGTCACTGGCGGAAAACCCTTTAATTTTTACTATTTGTTATAGTGGACATAGTTATACACCTCCTGTAAAAATGTCCACCTTTTCATTCAAAACTTAGGATATATACATGCAAATCACGTCACCATTGGAAAACCCTTTAATATTTAATTTCAATTTTGTATACTTGTTTATAAAACAAACATAGTTTTAATTACAGTCTGCAAAATGTAAGTGGTTGCCTCTTGCAGCTCAAAAAAAAGACATAAACGTAAATAACATGTCACTTTTGGAACACCCTACGTTTTAGTATTTTTTGCTATAGTGGCCGCAGTTATACACTTTTGGTAAAATTTTCAAGAGTCTACCTATTATGGTTCAAAACTTAGGCCTTACACAAACAAAGCACACCACAATCGGAACACCCTTTAATTTTTAGGTTTATTTTTTTAGACTTGTTTATAAAGCGAACTAATTTTTAATTACTGTTTGTAAGAAATAAACACATATTCGTAAATAACACCTCTCTATCGGAACATCCTATAAGTTTTAATATTTTTTGCTATAGCGGCCATGGTTATTCACCTTTGGTAAAATTTTCAAGAGTCTACCTATTATGGTTCAAAACTTAGGCCTTATACATGCAAATCACGCTACTATCGGAACACCCTTTAATTTTTAGGTTTATTTGTTTCAGACTTGTTTATATAGCGAACTAATTTTAATTTAGTGCTTGCATATTTTTAGTGAATTCCTCCTACCGTTCAAGAAATAAGCACATATTCGTGAATAACACCTCTCTATCGGAACACCCTATAAGTTTTAGTATTTGCTAGTATAGCGGTCACAGTTATATACTTTCTGTGAAAATTTCAAGCGCCTACTTATTATGGTTTAAAACTTAGGCCTTATACATGCAAATCAAACTACTATCGGAACACCCTTTAATTTTTAGGTTTATTTTTTATACTTGTTTATATAGCGAACTAAGTTTTAATTACTGCTTACATATTTTTAGTGTATGGCGCCTACAGCTCAAGAAATAAACACATATTTGTGAATAACACCTCTCTATCGGAACACCCTATAAATTTTAATATTTGTTGGCCGCAAAATTTCAAGATTCTACCTATTATGGTTCAAAAATTAAGCCTTATAAATCAAAATAACACCACTATCGGAACACCCTTTAATTTTTAGGTTTATTTTTTAGACTTGTATGTAAAACGAACTAAGTTTTTATTACAGTTTGTAAATTTTTAGTGTATGCCTCCTACAGTTCAAGAAATAAACACATATTCGTGAATAACACCTCCCTATCGGAACACCCTATAAGTTTTAATTTTTGTTGTTATAGCGGCCACCGCTATACACCTTCTGTGAAAATTTCAAGAGTCTACCTATTATGGTTCAAAACTTATGACTGATACATGCAAGTCATACCACTATCGGAACACCCTTTAATTTTTAATTTTATTTTTTATACTTGTTTAAATAGTGAACTAAGTTTTAATTACTGTTTGTAAATTTCAAGTGTATCCCTCCTACAGTTCAAGAAATAAAAACATTTTCGTGAATAACACCTCTCTATTGGAACACGCTATAAGTTTTAGTATTTGTTGCTATAGCGGCAACAGCTATACATCATCTGTGAAAATTTCAAGAGTCTACCTATTACGGTTCTAGAGATAAAAGGCGCTGACAGACGAACAGACATTGTAGCGAAAACAATAGGGTTACGTTTTTACACTTTGTGTACGGAACCCTTAAAAGAAAAACAGACTTGAAAACGTTTAACGGGCAGGCAGAAAGGTTTCACGGTGTAGAGAGTGTAAAATAATGAAAACATCCATTAAAAGCCTCATTTCAGCGTTAGAGAAGTAACAATTCCAATTAGTAATGACTAGCTGTGCCCGCCACTTCGTCAGCGTCCTTTAATATTATGTTCGATTTTGCTTTGAAAGCAATCCACACCAAAGACCCTTACGATTTTATTCTTTTTAAGAGAAGTAACACTCAAACATTAACTGTGTTCCTTCCTTTAGAAAGGGCTAGTAGTAGATACGACAGATGGTTAGTGCGATAGTAGGGCTTCTCAAGCGCTTCTGGTGTTCTTTAGGCGAATTAGTTTGAAGCTAGCATAGCCAATTAGTTATTATTTTACTTCGCCGGCGATTTAATGCTATGTGGTAATACCGGCGTTTTTAGTTCCGCCTTAAGATATGCTACGTATCAGTTTATGTATTTTTTTACTTTATAAAAATTAAAGTATTCATATCCGGTTAGTTCAACTGCGTATTTTCACTGCTTTTTCTCCACTTTCTAAGATATTTTTGCGGAAAATAAGTATCCTGTATATGGACCAGGATACTTAGATACCTCCTCACAAAATTTTGTTAAAATCCATCCAGCAGTTTTTACGTGATGAGAACGTCCATGAAAAGCAGACTGACAGAAAGACGGAAGTGAGTTACTATTTATAGAAGATGTATAGATATTGATGTATAGATTTAGATGTATAGATTGTGAAGTAAATGTCTCACATGTAAAGGTTCGAAACGTGCTACAAAAATATAGCGAAAAGGAACCGGTTATGTCAATTCAAAACAATAAGAAATCGCTTCTAAATTTGCATATTCCCAAAAATGCCTAATAGAATCAAAAAGATTTTCTCTAAAAAATGTTTTTTGCTTAAGGGGTATTCAAGCAGAAAGAAGGGAAGTTTTTTTTCGAAGAGATTCCTTTTTATTTTCAAATGGGATTCCCAAGAAGGAAATCCCCTTAAATCAATAAGAAAACTTGTTATTCACAATTTTTTTTTAATTAATTTTTTGACAAAAACAATCCATAGAGAAACTTTTTGATTGTATTAGGTTTTTTTTGCATTGTATAAAAAGGGATTTCTTATTAATTTCATTAGGCTACCCAATTGCTTTTTTAAAAAGGTATTCCTTATTGATTTCATTAGGTTCCTATATGATCATGTGTAAATCATTTTTTTAATTTTCTTAATAAGGATATCATCTTGATTATATTAGTTTATTTTGTTATTGCATACATACATATATGTATGTATGTAAATCAACATGGAAACTGTTTGTTAAAACATAAATTATACTTACATTTCGTGAAGTGGTTAAGTGCGTGTCTACAAAACGAAGTACACCATGTCTGATCCCTGGGTTTTAAAAATGAAATGTCTTCAACCCCCTCTATCGATAAGAAGAATCCCGCCCCCTGACCATCCAACCCCTGGAAAAATAAAGGAAATATGAAGGCAAGATGTCAGGCTGCCGCCACCACAAAAAGAAAAGGTTGAAGGAAATCAAAAATAAAATCGCAACAAATTTCTTCTATACATATAATAAAAAGTAACTCACTTCCGTCTGTCTGGTTTTGATCTACGTACCCATCACGTAAAAACTAGTGGATGGATTTTAATAAAATATTGTGAGGAGGTACCTAATTATCCTGGTTCCAATATAGGATACTTTCTTCTCATTTTCAAGAAAAAGTGGGGAAAAAGCTGTGAAAAACGCAATTTCCGGTTTAAAGGTACTGCTTAATATTTGAAAGTTGTATATTTTAAAACACAGATCGTTTTAACTACTTATTACGGCACGGCACCTTTAATTTTTGATATTTAAACACAGATGGCGCTAATATAAATTACTTACTGCCAAATTGCCAATTTTATTCAAATTTGTATTTTTTTAAGACGCGTACGTGTTGTAAAATTTGTTTATTTTGTGAAATACATACTTAATTTTTAAAATTTGGTAGGAATACCACGATTTGAGTGTGGCTATAAAATTCTGTTATTGTTAGTTTCTTCTTAGTTTATTTGCATTTTTCTCTTATAGGTGCAACTCTATAAAAGTAAGTCTTACAATAGGTGTGGAATACTTTCAAAGCAAAATCAAGCAAAATGTCATCAGGGTGCCCACGACGTGGCGGGCACAGCTAGTATATACATAGAATAGAACAGTAACTCATTTCCGTCTGTCTGTCTGCTCTTCATTTGTGTTCGTAACATGTAAAATCTACTGGGGGAGGTACCTTAGTATCCTGATCCTAATATAGGATACTTTTTTTCCGCAAAAATATCTTATTTCCAAGAGAAAGTGGAGAAAAAGCAGTGAAAACGCAATTTCCGGTTTAAAGGTACTGAAATTTTCGGGTTAAAACTGGGATATTTTCAGAACGGTTGTTGCTTCAGCCAACCTCCGGTTCGCAATGAAAGCTTCTTTTCGTTTATTTGTTTTCTACCCAACAAATATAAGGTGGTAAATATTAAGGTAAAAATATTATAAATAAGAGGGAAGCATTAGGTAGTGGTAGAGTTCGTTCTCACCAACTGACAATAGATGATTGAATGCGATTTTTCTCGTATTCCTGTATCTGAGTTTGGTTGGTTAAATAGATGATGTTTAAAACTTAACGCTACGCAAAGCTGATAGATACGAAGGGTGCTGATTTGCATATATAACGCCTTAAAAGATAAAGCGTGGTCCGACAGTGACAAGTTTTTTACGACTTATTTTTTTAATCGTGATAGGTAGATTCTTGATATATTTATAGAAAGGGAACTGCCATGGCCGCTTTAACAAATAACAAAATAAAAGGGTATTCCGACAGTGACATGATTTTTACGTAAATAGCCTTATTTTATAAACCATAATAGCTAGACTCTTGAAATGTTTACAGTAGATGTGCTACTTCGGCCGGTATAACAATTACTAAAAATTGAAGGGTGTCCATTGGTGACATGTTTTTCAACAATTACTAAAATTTAAAACGTGTTCCAATAATGATGCAATTTTTGCGAATATGATTTTATATTAAGACATAAAAAAATAACAGCTTGAATTTTTAATTTGTACTGAACATAGTACGGAATCCTACGTGTGTGAGTCTAACTCGCACTTGACTGATTTATTTTACCGACTATGTATTCCTATTGCCAGTTTATTTGCTTAAAAGAAATTTCTATATCTATCTTATATTTCTTAGAATTGTAATAAATAGGGCCACTGTATACATGTATGTATATCAATATTAGGTAATACCATTAGAAAGGTGGTGGGTGGCAACTTAAGAATATTTTGGGCAAATGTTTATATGTACATATTAATATGTCCCTGAAATGAACTTGTTTCTAGACTTCGCCTGAAATAACAACTACCAAGTAAATATCTTTAGAAATATTAATTTAAAAGCAAAACTTAAGTAATTTGATTGCAATAAAAGTTAAATGAAAATAGTATTCCTTTTAGTGGGATATTTTTCGAATAAAGCCTGGTAGTCTGTTCAGTTTTTCATGCACAATGCTGTCAAACTACATATGTACAACTGCGGTCAGAAAAATAGCACCAAGCCTAAGAAAATATGTCTCCGATACATATTTTCCTATAGGTTAAATTAATATATTTGAAAATTTGTCATAAGACGCTTAGAAAAATGTATAATTACATAAAATAATAAATTTTTGCTAATAATTTTATTTTGAAATTTATACTTTATTTAAAAAATCTTGAAAAACAATCAGTCCAAAAAATAGCACTTTACCTTAATTTGTACTAATATTAAACACTAGATTAAGAACAAATTAAAAAGAATTATAAAGTATGCATTTACTACGTTGAGCATGATTTGTATATTCTAATTAATACCTTCTTGCATATCCTTTATTTGTAATAACGTCTGCACAATGTTTTGGCATCGAATTTACAAGATTTTGGCATCTTTCCTTTGGAATTTTTTTTACAGATTCTGCGTTTGTTGGTTTTCTTACGTAGGAACGTGATCCCTTGCTTCCAAATAATACAATTTTGGAGTCATCCACCATTTATTTTTCCGTTGGAATGAAACTACATTTTGTCGTTGGTGCCATTTTTTGACCGGCACTGTACATAAAAAATTTGTATGAAAAAGTCATGAAAAAATGTTGCAGAAGTAGTTCTCTCTTTTTACTGTGTAAAAACATTGAAATGTTTCTGGCAACATTTTTTCAAAGCTGTGAAATAAAGCAAATGAATATTATTTCATGTGGAATTTTTGAAAATTTTGTTAAAGAATGTGGTATATTTAAAAGCAATAAAATCGTAAAATTCTTCCAAATCGCGATATAGGCAGCACATTTTAAATGGCAAAATTTCCTTGTAAAATAATAAATGTTGCTGTACATATTTCATAAATTCGAACAGAGTGCTAGGCTTAATATACATTTTTTGGAGTATTTTGGGGATTTAAATTTTAAAATTGGGGATTGGAGTTGAAAAACATTTGGGAACCTATTTTTCAAACGTAGTTTAAAAATTTTACACACAGAAGTGTTATCAAATTACATATCTTATTCCTGGGATTGACTATAATTTTTCATTATCAATAACCACCAGTGGTGCCAATTGTTTGGGGACAAAAAGCACATCATAAACATAAAAAAGCGCAAAACAGAACTGATCTTGCTTTTATGATTTAACTGAAAATAGAATAAAAGAAGTAAAACAGTGCTGGAAATTTCTACAACTTTCAATTACTCGTTACTATTAATAATTTTGCATTAGGTACTCATTACTTCCGTTTACATAATAGCAGAGGAAATTGATCGTCGTAGTCGTTAATTATTTGTACAAATTTATTTCTAAAATAATACCCTTAAAGTATCGATCAACTACTTTTGTGTATTGAGTACTCAAAAGAATTAACGAGTACTCGGTACCCACTTCTCAATACCTTGCCAGTACTTAGGTATAAATAAAAATTGTTGTTTTTTTTAAATGATAAATTTTGTGTTTGTACACAAATTACATATGTGCATATGTATTTACATTTGTACATGTTCAAATTTCTTACTCAAAGAAAGTTTTTCATCCTACATTTTTAAAATGGAATTACCTTGTATCTTATGTACATATGTATATCATCCTGCAAAGAGTATTTTGAAATATGGTAAGTTGTGGGGCTTATATTTAATTAAGATTATATTTTTATTAAATTTAAATAAATACGCATTTAATGTTATACAATATTGAAAAAATAAACGTACATAGATACATATGTCCAATAAGTGCGATAAACATACTTACATACATACATACATAAATACATACATACATACATACATATTTGTATTAATTGATTTTTATACCTCTATCTAGTTATGGCAAAATTTCATAAAAAATAAAAAGCAATTCCAAATTTATTAATAAACATTGTAAAAAAATTATATTTATTTTACTATTATTAAAAAAATTATTTAACATTCAATATGTATTTAGTACAATTTGAGTCCAAAAAGTACAATTTTAAAATTTCAGTTACCATCCCTGATACATAGCACACACAATTAAAATATGTAGTGTGTATGTATGTATAAGTATAAGTGGCAAGCGCTGCTTTGTTCATACTCGCAAGAACAACCCAGCGTCTGAACACTCCAGCATACAATTCAAACAACAACAAAATATATGGATATCTATCTACATACATACTTATTTATTTATATAGTTTTCTTATGTATGTAGTTTGTGCATGCAGGTAAAATCAATTTGCAACTAAGCCAGTAAGTAAAAGGCATCTGAGTAACAGTTCTTTTTTTTTCAAAAACAATTTGTATTCTCTCTAGCAAGCATTATGAAAATATGCTCTCTAGTTTTTAAAGAGAAAAAACTCAAAATATAAACAACACGAGAGCACAAGAGGGCAGACATTGCGTTTAGTATAGTTTGAGTCTTTGTTGAGAACATTACTTGTGTCTATAGATTTATTTCATTTATCGTGCGAGTGTATTTAGTTAGTTGATACTTTTTACTGAACAATGGTGCTCAATCCCAGATGTAAGATATGGCAGTATTTTGATAATATTGTTGAAGAGGGCGTTGCGGTGTGTAAATTGTGTAAACAACGTTTAAAAAATGGACGAAGCTTCAGTTTACGGAAACACATGAATAAGCTGCACAATCCCAACAGCGAAGTATGGAAATATTATGATAACATTGTGGGTGAAGCTGTTGCGGTATGTAAGTTATGTTCCAAACGGGTAAGAAATAATCGGCACTTTAATTTAATACTGCACTTAAAAATACATGGTATAAATGCTGAGAAGGAAAGTAAAACAAAAAATGCATCGAAAAATCTAAAAGATGACGATGTTTTTGACGTTGTAATTCAACAAACTGAAGGGAGCAGAGAAATGTTATACATTATATTGGATGAACAAATTTTAGTTGATGCCGTAATGGGACTGTTGATTGAAGAAGAAGTGGCACCTCAGCTATTTGCTTCCAAAAATATGAAGGCTATATTAAGCCCAATTTGTGATGCCATATCCGAACAACAAGACAGGAAATTCAATATCGATGAATTACAATGCGAAAAAGTTGTGCATTCGGTGGCCAGTTATATACGAAAACAATTGACGAATGATCTACACTGGCGATTATTATCTTTAAGAGTTGACATGAATCTTAATTCTCTCTCTAATACATATTTCATTAGTGTGCAATTTATCAATGGAAATCAAGTGGAAACTCGTACTCTTGGTAAAATAATTCTAGAAGATAAACAACAGCTATCTGAAAAATGCATAAAAAACATTCTGCATAAATTTAATATTGATTCTCAGCAAATTATAGCTGCTTGTTGGGATAATTCAAAAACCAGATTTGACAACTCGGTACTAAACTCTGACTACTTATTAGAAATAAAGAAATTAGAAGAAAATACCGATATATACGTGGGTGATACAAAAGTTAATCGCTATGTTGGTGTTATTGCTCAGCTGTGCGTTTTGGATGTTTTAAAAAGCCCCAGAATATTTCAGTTGTTAATAGAATGTCGCACTTTGGTCAAATTTATCAATGACAATTCAGATTTATTATACGCAGCACTTAAACAAAACAAGTTAAAAATACCGCAGCTTGATTCACCCTGGAGGTGGGGTTCGACTTATTTAATGCTGAAAGATTTGAGAGAGGCTTGCCGTGTGCTAGAAGAATTTAAATATGAACAATCTGGGTGCCTTAAAAGTCAATTAAAATTAAACGATAGACTTAAGAATTTTATAGATGCCTTCTGTAAAGCAATTAATATAGTACACAAGTCTCTGCAAAAGTTTTATGGTTCAGAAATGATTTATGGTGATTTCTACGCTCAGTGGCTAAAATGTAAGCTTCTAACGGAAAAATTATACAATGAAAATAGTAAAGAAAAAAATATTTTAACTATAATTTCTTCGGAGCTACTAAAGAGCATTGAAAAAAGATCAGATGAACTTTTAAACCAGGACTATTTCAAAGCTTGTTTGTATTTAGACCCTAGATTTCAGCACACTTTAAATACGCCTGAAAAAATTTTTGCCTTAGAATATTTAAAGCAATTATGGAATCGCGCGAAATTATATAATGCTACACTCGTCGATCCAGCTTCAGAGACTGTAGAAGAAAGGCACACACCACAACCCCAAAGATTTGATTATGATGAAGATGACGCTTTCTTAAATGAATTTTTATCTAAGAATGTTCAAGATAATGCTTCAACAGGAATTTCCAAGAAATTGGAGGATTTAAAATTACCATTTCAAACGGTAGATACTAACGTTTTGTCATTTTGGGAAAAACTTAAAGTCAGTGAATCGGAAATATACACTTTGAGCACAATTTGTTTCGCTATGCCTGTTACACAAGTAAGTTTGAAGTTATTTTTTAAAAATGGAATGAACGTAGCAAGTTTAGTATTTTTGATGTGTTGGACTCATTTATGATCGGATTATTATATCAACTGCGTTTTTAGCTTACTTGCATATATAAATTAAACTTACAAACACTAGGTGTCATAAGTCTACGCTCCTATAGTGTTGAACATTTTAAAGTTTAACAAGTAAAAGTGCTATATTCGGCCGTGCCGAATCTTCTATACCCTTCACCACTGTGATTTCATTTATACAGACATGTACAGCATTACCCATATTGTTGACGCTTTACATAAATTAGTTTGTAGTCGGTATCCTGATTTTGTCTTATGTGTTTAACGCATCTAGCTTTTAAAACAGAGATCTTATCTATTTAAAAATCAAACTCAAATAAAAAAGTATGTTACTTTATATGTATATACATACATATATTAATATTAAAAATATGTTGTGTTACAGTCATGATTTTAATTTTCATAGAAATATTATTTTTTTTAATTTTTCGAAAATTGTCTGTAAAAATTTAAAAATTTTTTTTTTGTAAAATTTAAAAATATCTTTTTAAAAATGTTTTGTAAAGTTTTTTGTAAATATTTAAAAAAAAATTATTTTTTATTAAACAATTATTGTAATTTTTGACCTTTTGAATAATTTTATAATTAAGTTTTAACGCTCTAGGTCTTTTTTATAAAAATATTTTAATTTATTTTTATATTCGATATTTCGCTACACGATTGGGTAGCATCCTCAGGAATTAAAAAAGTTTTATAATATTTAATTGAACGAAAATATTAAAATGATTGAAAAAACTTTTTGTCAATCAAATTTAAAAAACTAACATTTCAAAACATTCAAAAACAAAATTTTCAAAAGCAAATAAAATGTTACTACGAATGATAAAAACATTTTTAAACCTATTCATATTTACATAAAATTTCTTATATTAAAAAAATGTTTAAACAGTTTTTAGAAAAACCAAAATAACTTCACATTTATACATATATGTATGTACATAAATTGCACCGGAAAAGTTACAAAGAATTAAAGATTATATTATACTATTATTTTTATGTACTAAATGTCTATAATTCTGTGCAACATTTTCTGTATCAGCTTTAAAATTTATTCTTTTGTCAATCAGAACTTTAATTATTTGTAACATTTCTAACATATAACGACGTTTATAATTATTTTCCAAATTTAGAATTGATACATTTTCAAAGTTGGGATTACTTTTTGAACAGTGGGAAGACAATGCTGTTTTTTTGTAAACTGATGTTATCCCTGTATCTCTGGTCTGATTTATGTCCAGCTGTTCTCGTTTTCAGTTTATTCTTCGTTGTACCTACATATACTTTATTACAGTTCTCTTTGTCATTTCCCTTACAAGGTATTTTATACACTAAATTTGACATATCTAATTTTTCTATTTTATCTTTTGGCTTGCTAAATAATCTATTTAATGTATTATACGTTCTATATGCCATCTTGTATTTAACTGTATCAAATATTTTTGATTTTTCCAATCGTTCAGATAAAACCGGTACATAAGTTATGGATTTATATATCTTTGGTTCTGTCTCATTTATTGTATTTGGTTTTCTATTACTTTTGTATTGCCTTATTAATCTATTAATTAGCTGAATTGGGAAATTGTTTTCGCTTAATATCTTTTTAATTTCATCTATATTCTTTCTGTGGAATTCTCTGTCACTAATGGTTAACACTCTTTCTATGAAATTTTTTGCTGTATTTATAATTATTCGTTTATTTTGTTTAGAATAATAATTAATAATTCTATCCGAAGCTGTGGGTTTTTGATACCAATCCATAATCAATTTGTTGTTCTTTCTAATTATTAAGGTATCTAAATATGGAAGTTTTGAATCGCATTCCTTCTCTATTGTAAATTTAATGCAATTATCAAATTCATTAAACGTTTGCAGCATATTGTTAACAGCTGTGGAGAACTTTTTCGAGCTGTGCAGCTGCTGACTCAGTTGTTATGCCTTGAGCATTCCAGTGCATAACGTATACATTTTGACTACCCATGATTTTATATAGCATGCTTGAGCATAATTTTTCTAGTGCATCCACAGCGACATTTTCTAGTGCATCCACAGCACTAAAGAAGATTTCTAACAATCTCTCGTTAGATAAGTCATCATCGTTGTTGCTGTCGCGGGGTCTGTTTTTCGAAACCTCAGAGTACAAACTTTTCCTTTGGAAGGTGTGCTCTCGTGAATCAGTTGGTTGACTCTGACTTGACAGGTGTGGGAACTCAGTCTCATCATACACATGATTAATTCTCGACTTGTTGAAATTAGGTCTGAACTTAGAAGTTAATCGTAGGCGCATTTCTAAATAATCTTTACGGCAAGGGCATTTAGGATCGTCGGACCTGTGATTCGAGTTTCTTCAGTTCTTTTGGCTACAGTTGTGGCATTTATAAACAACATTACTCCCTTGAGTGTTAACAGTTCAGAAATTACACAAAACAAATCATCTACATATTTGGTTATTATACTTGGTTTTATACTTAATTTTTCAACACAAGAATCTAGCAATTTCTCCATAACTATATCCGCTATTATTGGAGAAGCAGGAGATCCCATTGGAAGTCCTTTCTGTTGTTTATAAATTTTCTTTTATATTTTTTATATTGGAAATATCTATTATCCTCTATACAAAACTTGAGAATACGTAAAAATAAGGATTTCTCTATTTTTGTAAACTTTTCTATAATATCTCATTTTTCTTCTATTGTATGAATTGCTAAGTCAACAGGTATACTTGGAAATATCGAATATAAAAATAAATTAAAATATTTTTATAAAAAAAGACCTAGAGCGTTAAAACTTAATTATAAAATTATTTTTTATTTTTAAATGTTAAAATATATGAATTTTATTTGAACTATTTTTGAATTAATGAATTAATTATTTAGGCTTAAGTTCTTAATTATAAAGCAAGCAAAGCAGAATGCATTTTCTAGACAGCTACCTCCGTCATCAGTACTCTTCGTATCGATCTACCCGGTAGTTTCAATTGTTATTAATTTTCTATTTAAACAAACTTATCAAAGAAAATTCACTGGCATGGGTGGGTCGGCCCTCCAAAGTTATTGGGGGTCCGTCATACATTTGGACTCGATTAGGGCACTCTAAATGGGTCAAAGTGAGATTCAAAATTTGGCCCTTCATTTTAGAGGTATAGTTTCTTTGGCAAAGTTTCTTACTTTGATCCGTAGAATACGGATCAAAGCGATTTTTTTGACTCCATACAAATCGACCCGGCCTAATGTACATACTTATATGCCTTCGCCATATGAATAACTTAAATTTTTCCGGTCAGTCAAACGATGGTTTACCATTAGCCGGCTGAAGCTAATATTTTAGAAGTAACAACGTAGTTGTGGTATGGTCACAAGAACCTCATTATGTTTCCTGAAACAATATGTGGTTGCGATAATGAAATTATAGTTGATTTAAACAAGTCATCGTGATGACTTGTTTGTGAAAAATTATTTATAAAGTGTAATCAATTTGTAAAATAAGCGATATATGTACTATGTATTTAGGAAATATAAAAAGAAAACCGTTTTTGCTAAAGGGCAAATGTTTGCAACTTAGGCCTATTATTATAACTTGACAATAGCTAAAGTTAGGATTTTATTAGAGAGATAAGTAGTTTTTCGTTATAATAAAAAGGGTAAGGCTCCTTACCTTAGGGTACTTATTTTTTTGATATTCGACGCAACAGGAACCTCTATATTAACATGCATAGCTTAGAGAAAGATAGACTGGAGTGGAATAGTGGGCGTGGTACCTCCCATACAAAGTGAAAAGTTATTATCGTGTAACTAGAGAGCTAAAATAGCTAGCACCTTGAAATTTCGTATCAGTAACCCCCATATTAACGTACATAGTCAAGATAACCATAGACTAAATTAGAATAGTGCGCGTACAAAGTGAAAATTTATTATCGTGTTCCTGGAGAACTACAATAGACAGAGCCTTGAATCTTTGCACGTGTAACCCCTGTACCTAGGCAACTACAATAGCTAGAGTCTTGAAACTTTGCACAAGTAACCCTCATACTAATGTGTATAGTCTAGCAAAATACAGACAGGATTAGGATAGTGGTACCTCCCATAAAAATTTAAAAATTATTATCGTGTTAATATAGCGTGCGTTTTCGAGTTGGAGGTTGACCATATTTTTCATCCAATTGTTTATTGTGGATGGGATTAGCGAAGCGCACCGGGGATAGCTAGTTTATAATATATATGTAGCTAACCAAAATCGTTACTTTTTTACGGTGAGACCTAAATATTTTCTGGGTGGATAACTCTCGTAGCTCATTCTCATTATGGCTTAAGGATAGACAGACCTGGCCGTCCTTGCTTACCGGCCTTTCTTCTCATTCTAGCATTCACTGCGAATAGCCGTATTGAGATACAGTTATTGGTCTGTCGTATATAAACCAAAAACATGTAAAATCACATGTCGTATATTTGGGGAGTACCATAAACACAATTTATGTTAATTAATAATAGCTTAATTTGGGAACTATGATTTTCTATATGGGGGTATAGGTCGGGCTGCAGATCCTGCAGGAGGCGAAAAGCTTAAATAAAAGTAAAATGACTTAGTTATATGTTTGCTTAAAAGCAACTTCACACAAATTTACTTTAAAGCCCCCCCCCCCCCCCCCCCAAAAAAAAAAACAACTTTTGACAGCTTAAGCTAACCCTTTATTTTATGATTTTCAAATATTTATTTTATGAATTAAATTATTTTAGGAATTAGTATTAGTAGTATTGTTATTATAAATATTTTACTGAATTATTTTATATCTTTTTTAATTACAGAATTATGGTAAACAATTTTGCAACCACCGTTGTTCTTTTGGAAACACTTCAAATTTATCCTCAGATCTCAAAGAAGAACTCGATCTGATTCGTTTAAACCAGCATCTGTTAAATGAGGCTATAGAATACATTGAACCATTTAGAGAGGACTGTTCGCCTACTACCGATTTAAGCGAAAGTACAAGCGTTCAACAATCTGCCGATTCAACTGCAATACCATTAATCTCCCATTCGCCACCATCAACTTCAGGATGTAGTATAAATAAATAGTTATAAAAAGAGTTTCTCATTTTTTGTTACACGAAGTTTATAAAATAAATTAATAATTTAAGTTTCAACTAGTACATGTTTTTATCAAGGCAAATTCATACCAGGTAATCTAATGGCGAATTCTCCATCATATGGTTCAAGGCGAATTAATACAGGGTGATTGCACGGGCAAATTTATGCTTTTTCGCCCCCTTTGCAGTTGTCAGATTTCATATAGAAAAAATTTGTTTTTAATTTTTTTATATGGAGTTTGACTTTTCGATTTCATGCATATGATGAGCTTTTTCTCCACTGCAATCACCTGTTATGGATTCGCCTTGATATGGTTTTTCTTAATTGCCAAAATTATATTCGTCTTATTCCTAATTTATTATGTATTTCAAGTTTATTTTTAAAGAAATAAACAAAACAAAAAATGAAAAATAGTTAAATTTAAATTATCTTTTTTGAAATAGTGTTTGTACCGATCAAATTTTAAAAAAACTTCGGCCATTGCACTTTTCTGTCCGTCTCTCTTTGTATCATTTAATGTTCTAAGCAATTTTTCAATTGTTCTGAAAAAAAAAATTATGTTTTGTTTTGTTTTCCGTTTTTTTTTTTTAACCTCTTCAGGGACGAATTTTTAAAAGTGAAAAAACATTAATTTTATTTAATTACTAGTTGTTTACCTTATATTTATAACAATTCAGTAATATAAGATAAAATTAAAAATAGTAACTTTTACTAAAAAAAGATAAGGCTCAACTATAATATGCATAAGCTAGCTTAAGCCAACTTAAGCAACTGTGCAATTACGTATAAATCATATGTGGCAAACTATAATGTACTTAACAACACTTTTCGTTGAGTTTCGTCAAATGTCATTTGCTTAAGTCATTTGCTTGTCATTTGTTTGTGCTTTGTGTTTTACAAATGAATTCGTAAAAAATTGCAATGGAGAATGAAAGTGATCAAATTATATATAAATTTAATACAAAATGTTTAAAAAAAAAAGAAGTTTCTATAAGAAAAAAGGGAGGCGTTGTATAATAATCGTAATTAAAAAGAAAGCATTTTATTGTTTATGAGTTGAGTGAAGCACACCGCTGTATTTTTTAGTACTTTTGGTCAAAATTACACAAACAGCCAAAAATGTAAAATTTTTCTTTCGAAATTTTCTTAAAACTATTAAAAATAATTATTAATTTGTATATGAATGGTATTAGGTATATAAAATATGTTTATTTAACACCTTTTTGTTAACAAATTTAATTTATTCAGAAAAAATTATATTTTTCAAAAGTACGAATAAAACAAATGTGCAACTGTGTCATGATAGTTTTTAGATTCATGTAAGTACATTGTAGCCACCTAAAAGTCTTCAATAAGTTGCTTAAGCATTTGGCAGACTTTTCGTTCATTTTTTAACATTAGCTTAAGCCAGCTTATGCATATTATAGTTGGGACTATAATGTCGACATATGTGACCATTTAACGTTGAGTTCCTCTATGAATGGAAAGATTTCATGCACTCAGGGCATACGGGTTCTTTACACTTTTCACACATGTAGTGAGTTCGTCTCATGCAGTTTTTATCATGACATCGAGGGGGTCTTTTATGCTTAACTTTTAAAGGATAGTGTGCTATAGAATCTAGTCTAATTTCTGGAATAACATTAATCTTGTTTTTGACTTTTTAGATGGTTCAGAAATTGTACCTTGTTTTTTGTTACGTTTACCTATCTGTATTAGTGATCTGGCCAATGAGGCTTTAAACTGAAGAAGAGACATCTTTTTTTCTTTATCATAGTTCAAAAGAATGCAAGAAATTGATATATTGCGAATTTGGAATGCAATCCTGTGATAAAACATTTTGCTCATTCCTCTTAAAAAATTTAATAAAAGCTAAATGTACACATATGTGCCAATGTCCCTGAATAGGTTAACATTTTGTTTATGACAAAGAAGCTATTTTTTATACCCTTCCCCTCAGGTGGAAAGGGTATATATAAGTTTGTCATTCCGTGTGTAATTTCTACAATATTCATTTCCGACCCCATAAAGTATATATATTCTGGATCCTTATACATAGAGAAGTTGATTAAGCGATGTCCGTCTGTTCGTGTTTAATGTCATTTGCCAAGGCACCAGAAGAGATACAAAAAATTTAAGCACACCAATCTGTCATGCATAGTTTCGAAAATTTTGGTATTGCAATTCAGCAACATCGGATCATTCCTTTGGAGGATGCGGGCCAAAAACCACGCCCATCTATATTTTTTTTACATTTTTTTTAAATTTGTTTGGCTTTAATGATTCTGTTTGCCTTTTTTTTAAATTTAAAAAAAATTTTTTTAAAAAAAATTTTAACATTTTTTTTCAAAAATATTTACAAAAAAAATTACAAAGCATTTTCAAAAAGATATTTTACAGAAAAATAATCGAAAATTTTTTTTTTTTTAAAAATTTCGAATAAAATTTAAAAAAAAATTTTTTAAAAAATTTTTACACTCAATTATCGAAAAATTAAAACAAAAATTTCATCATTTCTTTGAAAATGAAAATCATGACTGTAACATAACATATATTTAATATTAAGAATATACATATGTATGTATGTGTGTATATAGAGTAACATATTTTTTAAATGCGTTTGATTTTTAAATAGATGATATCTCTGTTTTAAAACCTAGGAGCATTAAACAAATACACATCATCAGGATACCGACTACAAACTGTCAAAAATAAAACGATTATTTTAAAGTCAGCAAAGCTACATGGCTACACGGCCACCGTTGTGGCTGTCGTCAACTTAGGCTAATTTTTATTTTATTCAACAAAAGAAAATGTCACAAAATTGTAAATTACAAATTCATATACAAACAAAAAGTTTTGGAGGAAATATTTATAATTTTTTGAAAAAGTTATTTAATTTTATAAAAGCAAAATAAGTATTTCTACAACAATGTCAGAGTTTACGATAACACGACAACACGGCGACAATTGTAGCAAACGGAATTTGTTTTCATTTGTCTTCTATTTTCTTAATTCATGAATAATGATTATTTTTCATACGAATTTATTTAAGTAGAGTCAACAATATGGATAATGCTGTACATGTCTGCATAAATAAAATCACTAATGAGTCTACCTAGTTAATATGCCTTGTGTTTCTATATATACATATATTCACCCTTATTATGTATGTCGTCGGCGACAAGAAGCGAGGTCGGCGGCTCAATAATGGTATTATGGAAGTCGCCGTTGACAGCAACCGATTACTATCGACGGTTAATTGGCATTATGAAAGACGCCATAAAGTCGCCGTTGTGTTAAAATGGCGACGTTTATGTCGTCACATTTTTTGACAGCGACTCGAACGATATAGTAGGTAACGGAAAAGCATAAATTTTTTTTTTTAATTAAGTAGCAAAATATAACAAAAAATTTAAATGGAAAAAAAACTTAAAATAACAACCGCTAAGCAATTTGAAGTGTTAATTGCTGAACTGGAAAGTAAGCCAAATTTAGCAAAAGGATTTTATAGAGGCGCAACTCCTAGCAATTTTAAACAAGACTGGGAAGAGATAACAACAAAATTGAATTCAATTGGCCCACCAATAAGAGATGCTATTGGATGGCAAAAAGTAAGGTTCAAAAAAAGATTTAAAGTATAAAGTAAAATATTGTTACGAAAGAAGAATTTATTTATTATAAGCTCTGAACAACAATACTCTCGAACAACAACAACAACATTAATGGCTTATTTTCCTACAATGATGATAGAAAGAAACAAACAATAAAGAGTAACGCCTTAAACAATTACGCATACACACACACAGATTAAAATAAACACTCTTCTGTTAAATACACAGCCACATACATAAATACAAGCATAAACAAATAAACAGCCACACACACAGGTATAAAGAAATAAATAGCCACAAACACAGGTATAAAGAAATAACCAATCACACAAACAAAAACAAGAGCAATAACAGTCGAACCTGCCAGATATGTCTGGAAGAGAACATTCTGGTGCTCTTAAAGCACCTATATAAATGAATCGTGCTGGCGAGTAGTATTGCAGTATTAATTTAAAAGTCAAAGAGTTAAGTTGTCGAATATTAAGAGTGTTTAACAGTTTGCTGTAGTTTTGAACAGTGGTGTTAAGTAAATAAAGTGACTTACAGTAAAAGTAATAACAGTGTGTATTTATTTTGCAATAAAAAGAACCCAACGTTAAGTAAAAACGTAACAATTGGTGACAGAAGAGAATTGTAAAATAACTTAAAAAAAAAATAATAAACAACAATGAAGTTTGAAGATCTTAAAGTGGAGCAGCTGAAAAAGGAGTTGAGTAAGCTGGATTTGCCTACAGCAGGAAACAAAACAGAACTGCAGAAGAGGCTCATAGATGAATTCAAGCGTCGTGGCATGGACATTGGAGCATATGAGTTCGATGAAAAGGAGGTGGCAGAGGTATGTAGCCGTGAAACAACAACAGCAAGTAGCATGGACTTCAATACGATGTTTGCCGCTATGATGGAGAAAATGGGAGAAGTTCAGGAAGCTTCTAGAGCAAACAGCGAGAAACTTCTGGAAACAGTAAATGAGAAACTGGAGAAGAATCAACAACTTCTAGCTGATATTCAAGAAGTTTCTAGAGCGAACAATGAGAAACTTTTGGAAAAAGTCAACGAGAACCTTATACAAATTTCTGAAACCATTAATAAGCGAGTAGACGACGTAGAAGTCAAGTTCGACGAAAAAATCTCTGCCGTAGAAGTGCAACTGTCTGGATTAAACAGAAAAGTGAATCTTCTAGAAACTAGTGGCGTCGAAGTACAGGTAAAGGATGTCGATGTAAAGCTGCAGGAGCTTGAAAACAAAATTATGAGCCTGGAAATAAGAGAAGGTCCAGTACGAGTAGTGACTGAAAACACAAATAGGATAAAAGCTCCCAGTTTCGACGGCAACATACCCTTCAACGTCTTCAAATTTCAGTTTGAGACAGTGGCCAGTAAAAATCTATGGAGCAATGAAGAGAAAGCGATTGAACTGATTCTGGCACTTAAAGGATCTGCAGCAGAAGTCCTCGAAAGCCTACCAACTAGCTGCAGAAATAATTATGAGGACATAATGGTGGCGTTACAGCGGAAATATGGCGGCGATCATAAAAAGGAGCTGTATAGAATGGAGCTACGCGGCAGGCTGCAGAGAGCAAATGAGACGCTTCAGGATTTCGCCATGGAGATAGAGCGCTTGGTGCAGCTAATATACCCTGGGGAAAACCATCCACTTCTAGAACAGTTCAAGGTGGAGGCATTTGTTAATGGTATTCGTGACCCAGATATTAAGCACGCAGTTTGCGCTAAGCAAAACACATCCTTTGCTGAAACCATTACTTACGCTCTGGCTCAAGAAACAGCAAAAGTCATTTCGAGGCCGCAGTCATACAAAGTGCGAAAAGTTGAAGTTGCTGCTGAAGATGAGAAAACAACAATGGACGACATAAAGCAAGTACTTGAGTCGGTAAAGAAAGTCTTAGATGAAAGACAAAGTAAAACAAACGCTAAGTGCTTTAATTGCGGCAAAGTCGGCCATTTTCAACGAAACTGTAAGGCAGCAAGAAAACGAGCCAGATCTGTTTCGCCGCCAAGAAACAATAAACGTGCGACTCATGGAACATCTCAAGAGTCGTTAAACTAAAGAGAGCTAGCACTACGGGGCACGAGCTAGCTCCCACAACCGAGGGCCCCACAATCTCCATATCTGTGATGCAGCAGCAAAACAGCAATCTTACTGCAAGTGGGTATATCAACGGAGGAAAGCGTATTCTGACAATAGACACAGGAGCGTCGCAGTCTATAATAAGGCCCGATTTAGTAAAGGGAAAAGTGGAACCATTGAATAATGTAAGTCTGCGCACCGCTACCGGAGAATTTGCTACTGTCTATGGTAAGGCCAAAGTCAGATTAACTATAGCCAACATGAGTGTGGACCATGTGTTTATTGTTGCCGATATCGTGGACGAAGTTATTATTGGCGCAGATTTTATGATTATGCATGGAGTCGATCTGCGCATGGGGCAACAAATAATGATCTGGCGAAACGTCGAAATACCCCTTGATATTGGATATGTGAGTAAATCTGCAGTAAGGAAGTTGGTTGCTGTAGCATCCCAGAAATTACCACCTCAGGCAGAAACTGTGATATGGGCACGTATGGAGGAAGATTGTGAGGACAACCGGTTGTGGGTGGTAGAACCATCAGCAATTAAGAGTGAGACAATAACAGCAAAAGCCCTCGTGAAAACCTCTAAGAATGGAAAAATTCCTGTTAGAGTGTTAAATCTATCCAACAGTGAAAAAGTAATTGGTAAAAACTCTCAGATAGCTCAATGTACACCAGCAGAGGCCATAATTAATTGCGAGAGAGACTCAGAGCCTGAAAAACTGTCAACTAAAGAGCGCGAAATACTAGCAGAACACGTGGGGAAATGGGTAGCAGAGCTGGAGCCACCTGACAGAAACAAAGCAAAGCAGCTGCTACGAAAGTACGCCTCTGTCTTCGCCCTAAAAGATAAAAGCCAAGGTAGAACGGCAATAGTGAAGCATGAAATAAATACTGGCGAAGCGAGGCCCATAAAACAAGCCCCCAGGAGCATTCCCCTAGCCAAGCGGAGCGAAGTAAAGCAGCTAGTCAACGAAATGGAGCGAGACGGAATCATCGAACCATCTTCGAGTCCCTGGAGCTCGCCGGTAGTTTTAGTAAAGAAGAAAGATGGCAGCACTAGATTCTGCGTTGACTACAGAAAGCTCAACGATGTTACCAAAAAGGACAGTTATCCGCTACCAAGAATCGATGACACCTTAGACACGCTAGCAGGTACTAAGTGGTTTTCTACGTTAGATCTACAGAGCGGTTACTGGCAAGTCGAGATAGCGGACAAGGATAAAGAAAAAACTGCTTTTAGTGCTCTCGATGGTTTATGGCAGTTTAATGTTATGCCATTTGGTCTCTGCAACGCTCCAGCCACCTTCGAGCGTTTAATGGAACGAGTGTTAAAAGGACTCAATTGGAAGTCATGTCTGGTGTATCTGGATGACATAATTGTCATGGGAAAGACCTTCGATGAACACCTAAGGAATATGGAAGAAGTCTTCAGGCGTATATCAGCGGCTGGACTGAAGCTCAGTGTTAAGAAATGTGCATTGTTTCAAAGGGAAGTCAAATACTTGGGGCATCGTGTAACAGCAGAGGGCATATCAACCGATGAAGATAAAATACGGGCAGTAAAGGACTGGCCTCGTCCTCAAAATCTTCACGAGTTACGAAGTTTCTTGGGACTCTGCACATACTACAGACGATTTGTGCCAAATTTTGCTAGTGTTGCTGCGAGCCTACATGAGCTAACCAAAAAGTCGCGACCTTACCAGTGGAGTGAAGCAGCCGAGGAAGCATTCCAGAAGCTCAAGGAATTGTTGTGTGTGGCACCTATCCTGGCATATCCAGTAGCTGGGCAAAAATTCATGCTGGACACTGATGCGAGCGGATATGGAATAGGAGGCGTGCTGTCGCAAGTGGTAGATGGGACAGAAAAGGTTATAGGCTACTACAGCAGAGTACTTTCGAAGCCTGAAAGAAACTATTGCGTAACGCGACGAGAGCTTCTAGCAGCATTGGAGTGCATAAAACACTACCACAAGTATTTGTATGGCCAACATTTTACGTTGAGGACAGATCATGCCGCACTCAGGTGGTTGCTGCAATTCAAGAGCCCTGAAGGACAGCTTGCACGCTGGATAGAGCGTCTTCAGAGCTATGACTTTAGTATTGAGCACAGAAAAGGAGGCAAGCATAACAACGCAGACGCCCTTTCTAGGCGGCCATGTGATCTGGGGTGTAAGCATTGCACAAAGGCAGAGAGAAAAGAATTCGTTATTGATGTTCGGCTTACACATATAGAATCTAGTGAAGACTGGCCGACAGCACAAAGAAACGATCCCATATTGGCAAAAGTTATAGCGGCTAAAGAGGAAGACAGAAGACCGACGCGAAGTGAGATCTCACCAGAAAGTCCACTGGCGAAGGCATATTGGGCCCAGTGGAACAGTCTAAGGTTGAAGGATGGCTGCTTATGTCGCACTTGGGAAAGCACAGACGGCAAAACTGTGATAGACTTAATCGTCGTGCCATCCTCCAAGATCAAAGGGGTCGTGAAACAATTCCACAATGGTCCTAGTGGAGGTCACCTTGGTGTAACGAAGACGCTGGAAAAGATAAAACAACGGTTCTATTGGGTCGGCTGTCAACAAGCCGTAGCAGAGTGGATAGCCAATTGCCAGGAGTGCATTGCAGCAAAGGGTCCAGTACGAAGGAGTCGGGGGCAGCTTCAGCAGTACAATTCAGGCGCTCCCTTTGAACGTATAGCGATGGACGTAGCAGGTCCCTTCCCTGCTAGCAATGCTGGAAACCGATACGTCTTAGTGGTCATGGACTATTTTAGCAAATGGCCGGAAGTATATGCCATTCCCAATCAAGAAGCCAGAACGATTGTAGACGCTTTTATAAGCAACTGGGTGTGTCGCTATGGTGTTCCCTTAGAACTGCACTCCGACCAAGGCCGAAATTTTGAATCCGTTATATTTAAAGAGATGTGCGAGGTATACGGAATAAGAAAGACCAGAACGACACCGTTACATCCGCAATCTGATGGTATGGTCGAACGATTCAATCGAACCCTGGAAGAATACCTGAGAAAAGTGGTCAGCGCACATCAGAGGGACTGGGATGAGCATATACCCAAGTTTTTATTGGCATATAGATCAGCTGTTCACGATTCCACCTCACGAACACCAGCGAAAATAGTCTTTGGATCTGAGCTAAATTTGCCTGCAGATTTAGAGTTTGGTGTTAAGCCAACATCGGCAGAAGGAGACGGCGAAAACTCTAGTCAGGCGCAAAGGGACCTTCAGGAGATTCACGAATTCGTGCGGAGTCGGATAAAATTAACCAGTGATAAAATGAAAGCCAGATATGATCGAGCTGCCAACTCTGAGGGATTTAACGAGGGACAACTGGTTCTACTTTTTAACCCACAACGGAAGAAAGGATTATCACCCAAACTACAAACTCATTGGGATGGACCCTATAAAGTAATAAAGCGGCTAAACGACGTAGTTTACAGAATACAGAAATTCCAGAGCCCAAGATCAAAAATGAAAGTTGTGCACTTGGAGCGGCTAGCCAACTATGGAAAAGGTACATCTGTGTCTGTTCGGGACGAACAGGTTTGAGAAGGGGGTAGTGTTACGAAAGAAGAATTTATTTATTATAAGCTCTGAACAACAATACTCTCGAACAACAACAACAACATTAATGGCTTATTTTCCTACAATGATGATAGAAAGAAACAAACAATAAAGAGTAACGCCTTAAACAATTACGCATACACACACACAGATTAAAATAAACACTCTTCTGTTAAATACACAGCCACATACATAAATACAAGCATAAACAAATAAACAGCCACACACACAGGTATAAAGAAATAAATAGCCACAAACACAGGTATAAAGAAATAACCAATCACACAAACAAAAACAAGAGCAATAACAGTCGAACCTGCCAGATATGTCTGGAAGAGAACATTCTGGTGCTCTTAAAGCACCTATATAAATGAATCGTGCTGGCGAGTAGTATTGCAGTATTAATTTAAAAGTCAAAGAGTTAAGTTGTCGAATATTAAGAGTGTTTAACAGTTTGCTGTAGTTTTGAACAGTGGTGTTAAGTAAATAAAGTGACTTACAGTAAAAGTAATAACAGTGTGTATTTATTTTGCAATAAAAAGAACCCAACGTTAAGTAAAAACGTAACAATATAATAACATATTTTTTTAGGTGTGGAAAGATTTTACATGCAAAGTGAAAAAGAAGTTGATGCTGAATAAGGCAGAAGTCAATGCAACAGGCGGTGGCAGGTACAAACAACAAACACTTTCACCTATGGAAGAAGCTGTGGCTAATTTGATGCAATTTCAAAAACAGCTGAACCCTGAAGGTGAAGTGCAAGGAATTCAATCTCTTGATGAAACTTCTCTGATTGAAAATAGCAGTGGCATTGAATTTACAATATCTGAGGATTGCGAAAACCTGCCATCCACTTCTGCAGTTTCCATTCAAGAAACTCCTTTTAAGACAAGGAAGAGAAAAGAAAGTCGGACGAATGATGCACGCAGCGAATTGTTGCAAAAACACAACGCTATGCAAAAGGAAGTTTTTAATGACATATCGAAAACACTAATGGAAATAAAAAACGTTATGAAAGAAACAATTGAGAAATATCAAACGTTTTCAGAGGAACAAAAACTAACGTTTAAATAAAAAATTTTTGAAAGAATCGAGCCGGTACCAGAGAAAACTTTGGGAAGTTGAAGAAAAGAAAATGAAATTGATGGAAAGGCAACACCAAAGGGAAGAAAAGCTTTTCGAAGCAGATATGCAATTAAAGCAAATAAAAATGGATGTTAAAAGAAAAGAATTGGAAGTCCTTGAGAAACAATGTATGGGTTAATTTGTTTTTTTTTTTATAATTACTTTATTTATAAGTTAGCATTTTTTAAATTTAAAGAAAAAACTAAAACCTTAATGTAAAAAACTAAAGTGAAAATTAAAATACATAAATTGAATTACAGAAAACTAGCTTTTATTTGTTCCCTTATTTCTACAGCTTCATTATTTTGAACATTTTCGGAGTTCATATTAAAATTTTCAATATTTTCAATATCGTTTATTATTGTATCACAATTTGGAGTCAAACTGTTGTATTCAATACAAATGTTATGTAGTGCAGCGCACACATTAACAATTTTGGTTACTTTTGCTGGTTTATAATGCAGTTGACGAGCACCAAGCAAACAACGAAAACGATTTTTAAATACACCAATAGTTCTCTCTACGATATTTCTTGCTTTGGTGTGTTTATTGTTATAAATTGCTTCTGGACTTCTTTCTACGATGGACCGATAAGGCGTCATTAAAAAGGGCTCAAGGGGATATCCAGCATCACCTAAAAAATTATTGTTTTTAAAATTTTGTTCGCTTTTATTATTTTTATTGTTGATGTTACCCAAAAGCCAACAATTTCTTTCTCCAGCATTGTAGCGATCTTGTAAAATTTTTCTGGCTACACTCATATTCCAAATGAGGGAATCATGAGATGAGCCAGCATAACGAGCATCAATAAATATTATTCTCATCTTGTGATCGCATATCTGAAAATTATAATATAAAAATAAGGATATACGAGTATACAAAAAATAACTTTTGGATTTTACTCACAACCATTGTGTTAATACTGAAAAATCCTTTCCGATTATAATAAGAACTCTGTTCTTCCTTACTTGGAGCCACAATCTTTATATGAGTCCCGTCCACGCAGCCAATAACACCTGGAAACCCTGTTTTTTCAAAAAACTTCAATTTACATTCAGTTTTCTCCTCTTCTGTCATTTTAAACTTAATAGAAAGTGGACATATAACTCTCTGCAATACGTGGATTGTCTCCTCCAAAATGACTGATACGGTGGGTTGTGACAATCCAAGATTAAAGTCATTACCAACACTCAATTGGTATGAGCCTTGTGCTAAGAAACGCAGTGTTGTAGCCAGTTTTATTGTGTTGGGAACGAACGTTGATCGAACTCCACTCCTCATTGAAGGTTCAATTTTTGCCAAAACGAATTTGAATGCTGCTTTGTTCAACCGGAAATAGTCAACAAATCTGTAACAAAAAGTAGAATTACACCATTTTTTCAGTTCTTTTTTTTACTTACTTGTTATCTGGCAAATTGAATATATCTGACCATTGCCTCATAATTTTTCTCTGAAGCCTTAGATTTTGCTGATTTTCTTCATCATCAGAACTTTCACTATCCGACATAAAAAACATGTTTAATTTTAAATTTAATTTAACAGCGAAGAACTGACACAAAATATATAGGGATGGTACTTTTTCTTTTAATTTATCGATAATGTGTCAACGGCAACTCAACTTTCTTAGTTAATACCAATTAATGGTCGAGGCGGTGCTGACGTCGTCATAATATGACAGTGACTATGAAGTCGCCACGAAGTCGCCGACGCCTTACATAATAAGGTTGATTGTGTAAGTTCTCGAGCTGTTCAATAGACAGTGTTTAATCCCCATAATTTTATTAGATCGTTTGTTTTTTGTTTTTACTTACCCCCCCACGTCTTCATTAGTCATTAACATGTCTTAACAAAAGCAAACTGCAAAAAAAAAAACATTATTATTAAAACTGTTTTTTTATATAAAGTTTGACTTTTGTTAAGACATGTTACCGACTAAACCCTCGTCTTAATTTTCTATCAATATGTCTTAACAAAAGTCAAACTTCATATAAAAAAACCAGGCAGGTTACTCTCTATTGCGATGCGAAAGCTCAATGCGATAAGAGGGCAAATCGGTACTCTCTATGACTTTCGCAACACCTTTCGCATAATTTTTTAAAAAGTGGCAACGTTAACAGTTTAAAATATTTAAACAAAAGTTAAGCCGGTTGAATTTACATATTGTTACGTTTTTACTTTACGTTGGGTTCTTTTAATTGCAAAATAAATACACACTGTTATTACTTTTACTGTAAGTCACTTTATTTATTTAACACTACTATTGAAAAATACAGCAAAATGTTAAACACTCTTAAAATTCGACAACTTAACTCTTTGACTTTTAAATTAATACTGCCATACTACTCACCAGCACGATTCACTTATATAGGTGATTTAAAAGCACCAGAATGTTCTATTCCAGACAGATCTGGCAAGTTCGATTGTTATTGCTCTTGTTTTCTGTTTGTGTGGTTGTTTATTTCTTTATACCTGTTTGTGTGGTTGTTTATTTCTTTATACCTGTACGTGTGGCTGTTTATTTCTTTATACCTGAATGTATGGTTGTTTATTTGTTTATGCTTGTATTTATGTATGTGCCTGTGTGTTTAACTGATGAGTGTTTATTTAATGTGTGTGTGTATATGCGAATGTTTGTTTAAGGCGTTACTCTTTATTGTTTGTTTCTTTCTTTCATCATTGTAAGAAAACAAACCATTAATGTTGTTGTTGTTCGAGAGTATTGAGGTTCAGAGCCTATAATGAATAAATTCTTCTTTCGTAACACTACCCCCTTCTCAAACCTGCTCGTCCCGAACAGGCACAGATGCACCTTTTCCATAATTGGCCAGCCGCTCCAAGTGCACAACTTTCATTTTTGATCTTGGACTCTGAAACTTCTGTATTCTGTAAACTACGTCATTAAGCCGTTTTATTACTTTATAATGTCCATCCCAATGAGTTTGTAGTTTGGGTGATAATCCTTTCTTCCGTTGTGGGTTAAAAAGTAGAACCAGTTGTCCCCCGTTAAATCCCTCAGAGTTGGCAGCTCGATCATATCTGGCTTTCATTTTATCACTGGTTAATTTTATACGACTCCGCACGAATTCAAGAATCTCCTGGAGGTCCCTTTGTGCCTGACTAGAGTTTTCGGCGTCTCCTTCTGCCGATGTTGGCTTAACACCAAACTCTAAATCTGCAGGCAAATTTAACTCAGATCCAAAGACTATTTTCGCTAGTGTTTGTGAGGTGGAATCGTGAACAGCTGATCTATATTCCAACAAAAATTTGGGTATATGCTTATCCCAGTCCCTCTGATGTGCGCTGACCATTTTTCTCAGGTATTTATCCAGGGTTCGATTGAATCTTTCGTCCATACCATCAGATTGCGGATGTAACGGTGTCGTTTGGTCTTTCTTATTCCGTATACTTCGCACATCTCTTTGAATATAGCGGATTCAAAATTTCGGCCTTGGTCGGAGTGTAGTTCTAAGGGAATACCATAGCGACACACCCAGTTGCTTATAAAAGCGTCTACAATCGTTCTGGCTTCTTGATTGGGAATGGCATATACTTCCGGCCATTTGCTAAAATAGTCCATGACCACGTACGGTTCGGTTTCCAGCATTACTAGCAGGGAAGGGACCTGCTACGTCCATCGCTATACGTTCCAAGGGAGCGCCTGAATTGTACTGCTGAAGCTGCCCCCGACTCCTTCGTACTGGACCCTTTGCTGCAATGCACTCCTGGCAATTGGCTATCCACTCGGCTACAGCTTCTTGACAGCCGACCCAATAAAAACGTTGTTTTATCTTTTCAAGCGTCTTCGTTACACCAAGGTGACATCCGCTAGGACCATTGTAGAATTGTTTTACGACCTCTTTGATCTTGGAGGATGGCACGACGATTAAATCTATCATAGTTTTCCCAGGTGCGACATAAGCAGCCATCCTTCAACCTTAGACTGCTCCACTGGGCCCAATATGCCTTCGCCAGCGGACTTTCTGGTGAGATCTCACTTCGCGTCGGTCTTCTGTCTTCCTCTTTAGCCGCTATAACTTTTGCCAATAAGGGATCGTTTCTTTGTGCTGTCGGCCAGTCTTCACTAGATTCTATATGTGTAAGCCGAGCATCAATAACGAATTCTTTTCTCTCCGCCTTTGTGCAATGCTTACACCCCAGATCACATGGCCGCCTAGAAAGGACGTCTGCGTTGTTATGCTTGCCTCCTTTTCTGTGCTCAATACTATAGTCATAGCAATGAAGTCGCTCTATCTAGCGTGCAAAGTGTCCTTCAGGGCTCTTAAATGGCAGCAACCACCTGAGTGCGGCATGATCTGTCCTCAACGTAAAATGTTGGCCATACAAATACTTGTGGTAGTGTTTTATGCACTCCAATGCTGCTAGAAGCTCTCGTCGTGTTACGCAATAGTTTCTTTCAGGCTTCGAAAGTACTCTGCTGTAGTAGCCTATAACCTTTTCTGTCCCATCTACCACTTGCGACAGCACGCCTCCTATTCCATATCCGCTCGCATCAGTGTCTAGCAAGAATTTTTGCCCAGCTACTGGATATGCCAGTATAGGTTCCACACACAACAATTCCTTGACCTTCTGGAATGCTTCCTAAGCTGCTTCACTCCACTGGTAAGGTCGCGACTTTTTGGTTAGCTCATGTAGACTCGCAGCAACACTAGCAAAATTTGGCACAAATCGTCTGTAATATGTGCAGAGTCCCAAGAAACTTCGTAATTCGTGAAAATTTTGAGGACGAGGCCAGTCCTTTACTGCCCGTATTTTATCTTCATCGGTTGATATGCCTTCTGCTGTTACACGATGCCCCAAGTATTTGACTTCCTTCTGAAACAATGCACATTTCTTAACACTGAGCTTCAGTCCAGCCGCTGATATACGCCTGAAGACTTCTTCCATACGCTCGAAGGTGGCTGGAGCGTTGCAGAGACCAAATGGCATAACATTAAACTGCCATAAACCATCGAGAGCACTAAAAGCAGTTTTTTCTTTATCTTTATCAGCTTTCTCGATTTGCCAGTAACCGCTCTGTAGATCTAGCGTAGAAAACCACTTAGTACCTGCTAGCGTGTCCAAGGTGTTATCGATTCTTGGTAGCGGTTTGGTAACATCGTTGAGCTTTCTGTAGTCAACGCAGAATCTAGTGCTGCCATCTTTCTTCTTTACTAAAACTACCGGCGAGCTCCAGGGACTCGAAGATGGTTCGATGATTCCGTCTCGCTCCATTTCTTTGACTAGCTGCTATACTTCGCTCCGCTTGGCTAGAGGAATGCTCCTGGGGGCTTGTTTTATGGGCCTCGCTTCGCCAGTATTTATTTCATGCTTCACTATTGCCGTTCTACCTTTTAGGGCGAAGTAAGAGGCATACTTTCGTAGCAGCTGCTTGGCTTTGTTTCTGTCAGGTGGCTCCAGCTCTGCTACCCATTTCTCCACGTGTTCTGTTAGTATTTCGCGCTCTTTAGTTGACAGTTTTTCAGGCTCCGAGTCTCTCTCGCAATTAATTATGGCCTCTGCTGGTGTACATTGGGCTATCTGAGAGTTTTTACCAATTACCTTTTCACTGTTGGATAGATTTAACACTCTCACAGGAATTTTTCCATTCTTACAGGTTTTCACGAGCGCTTTTGCTGTAATTGTCTCAGTCTTAATTCCTGATGGTTCTACCACCCACAACCGGTTGTCCTCACAATCTTCCTCCATACGTGCCCATACCACAGTTTCTGCCTGAGGTGGTAATTCCTGGGATGCTACAGCAACCAACTTACTTACTGCAGATTTACTCCAATATCAAGGGGTATTTCGACGTTTCGCCAGATCATTATTTGTTGCCCCATGCGCAGATCGACTCCATACATAATCATAAAATCTGCGCCAATAATAACTTCGTCCACGATATCGGCAACAATAAACACATGGTCCACACTCATGTTGGCTATGGTTAATCTGATTTTGGCCTTACCATAGACAGTAGCAAATTCTCCGGTAGCGGTGCGCAGACTGACATTATTCAATTGATGCACTTTTCCCTTTACTAAATCAGGTCTTACTATAGACTGCGACGCTCCTGTGTCTATTGTCAGAATACGCTTTCCTCCTTTGATATACCCGCTTGCAGTAAGATTGCTGTTTTGCTGCTGCATCACAGATATGGAGATTGTGGGGCCCTCGGTTGTGGGAGCTAGCTCATGCCCCGTAGTGCTAGCTCTCTTTAGTTTAACGACTCTTGAGATGTTCCATGAGTCGCACGTTTATTTTTTCTTGGCGGCGTAACAGATCTGGCTCGTTTTCTTGCTGCCTTACAGTTTCGTTGAAAATGGCCGACTTTGCCGCAATTAAAGCACTTAGCGTTTGTCTTACCTTGTCTTTCATCTAAGACTTTCTTCACCGACTCAAGTACTTGCTTTATGTCGTCCATTGTTGTTTTTTCATCTTCAGCAGCAACTTCCACTTTTCGCACTTTGTATGGCTGCGGCCTCGAAATGACTTTTGCTGTTTCTTGAGCCAGAGCGTAAGCAATGGTTTCAGAAAAGGATGTGTTTTGCTTAGCGCAAACTGCGTGCTTAATATCTGGGTCACGAATACCATTAACAAATGCCTCCACTTTGAACTGTTCTAGCAGTGGATGGTTTTCCCCAGGGTATATTAGCTGCACCAAGCGCTCTATATCCATGGCGAAATGCTGAAGCGTCTCATTTGCTCTTTGCACCCTGCCACGTAGCTCCATTCTATACAGCTCCTTTTTATGATCGCCGCCATATTTACGCTGTAACGACACCATTATGTCCTCATAATTATTTCTGCAGCTAGTTGGTAGGCTTTCGAGGACTTCTGCTGCAGATCCTTTAAGTGCCAAAATTAGCTCAATCGCTTTTTCTTCATTGCTCCATAGATTTTTACTGGCCACTGTCTCGAACTGAAACTTTAAGACGTTGTAGGGTACGGTGCCGTCGAAACTAGGAGCTTTTATCCTATTTGTGTTTTCAGTCACTACCCGTACTGAACCTTCTCTTATTTCCAGACTCATAATTTTGTTTTCAAGCTCCTGCAGCTTTACATCGACATCCTTAACCTGTACTTCGACGACACTAGTTTCTAGAAGATTCACTTTTCTGTTTAAACCAGACAGTTGCACTTCTACGGCAGAGATTTGTTCATCGAACTTGCAGACTTTTGTTTCTAAGATGTCAACACGTTTATTGACGGTTTTAGAAATTTCCTGTAGCTTCTCGTTAACTTTTTCTAGTTTCTCACTGTTAGCCCTAGAAGCTTCCTGTACTTCACCTCTTACTTCTTGTACTTCAGCTAACAGTTTTTCGCTGTTTGTTCTGGAAGCTTCCTGAACTTCATCTCTTACTTCAGCTAACAGTTTTTCACTGTTTGCTCTAGAAGCTTCCTGAACTTCGACTAGCTTTCCGTTTTTTTTCTAGAAGCATTCTAGTGTTTTCTCCCATTTTCTCCATCATAGCGGCAAACATCGTATTGAAGTCCATGCTACTTGCTGTTGTTTCACGGCTACATACCTCTGTCATCTCTTTTTCATCAAACTCATATGCGCCAATGTCCATGCCACGACGCTTGAATTCATCTATGAGCCTCTTCTGCAGTTCTGCTTTGTTACCTGCTGTTGGCAAATCCAGCTTACTCAACTCCTTTTTCAGCTGCTCCACTTTAAGATCTTCAAATTTCATTTTTATTTATTATTTGTTAAGTTCTTTTATTTTAAAATTTCACTTCTGTCACCAATTGTTACGTTTTTACTTTACGTTGGGTTCTTTTATTGCAAAATAAATACACACTGTTATTACTTTTACTGTAAGTCACTTTATTTATTTAACACCACTGTTCAAAAATACAGCAAACTGTTAAACACTCTTAACATTCGACAACTTAACTCTTTGACTTTTAAATTAATACTGCCATACTACTCGCCAGCACGATTCACTTATATAGGTGATTTAAAAGCACCAGAATGTTCTATTCCAGACAGATCTGGCAGGTTCGATTGTTAACGCATGTTAATGTCTAATGGAGACGGGGGATAGTGTAGACGGGGGTTTAATCATCAACATGTCACAATTTTTGTGTTCATCCACGCAATCTATATACATACATATAATAAAATTGTATCTCATTTCCGTCTGTCTGCCTGCTTTTCTTTTACGTTCGGATCACGTAAAAACTACTGGATGGATCTTAACAAAATTTTGTGAGGAGCTACCTAAGTATGCTTTTTCTGCAAAAATATATTATTTCCTAAAGAAAGTCGAGAAAAAGTAGTGAAAGTACGCAGTTGAACTAACCGGATATGCATACTTTATTTTTTATAAAGTAAAAAATACATAAACTGATATGCAGCATAGTTTAAGGCGGATATTAAAACACCTTTGCCAGTATTACCACATAGCACTAAATCGCCGGCGAAGTAAAATAATAATTAAATAATAAATTATAAATTGGCTATGCTAGCTTCAAACTAATTCGCCTAATTAAAACCAGAGGTGCTTGGAACACTGTTCTAAAACTAATCACAAGTGAAGCTTTACTATTACAATAACCTTTTGTCTAAGGGATAGTAGTAACTATCCCTTTCTAAAGGAAGTAACACAGTTAATATAGACATTAATTGCCTGTGTTACTTCTCTTAAAAAAAATACTAAAAACGTAAGGGTCTTTGGTGTGAACTGTTTTTAAAGCAAAATCGAAATCTGTATTATAATTAATCATTTGACTAAAGAAACATTGTAAGCTGATATAAAAACTCTTTAATTATATATGTATGTATTTCGAAATAATTATTTTTTTTTCTTTTTATTAAAGCATTAAACACATAGACAACAGCGGCTACACAGCTACAAGAATACAAATGACGTTGGCTACAATCGCCACCGTGTAGTCAGCTACTGAAATATATTGAAGACGACAGCTACATGCATCTAAACTATGAAAATGTTGTAGAATACATATTTTTCCTTAACACAAAAAAAAAAAACTTTTTCAAAAAATACTTTTATCATATAAAAAACAATAAATATATTTGCTCAAAACCTTTTGACTGTAAATAAATATGTATTTTTAATTTTGTGACATTTTCTTTTATTGAATAAAATAGAATTGTCGCAAAGAAAAATAGAAATTAGCCTAAGTTAGCTACAGCCACAACGGTGGTCGTGTAGCCATGTAGCTATGATGTCGTAAAAATAATCGTCTTCATATAAACGTGTGTATTTTAATTTTGGCTGTCGTCTATGTATTTAATGCTTAAGTTTAAAAAAATAAACGAATTTTTGACAGCTGGCTCACACACAAAAAAATGAAACAAATAATAATTAACTTCTAACCACCTAGTAAAATAAATTCGCCATAGATTGTATGAGAAGTGCCAAGGAAAATTTATCAGTAGGTAAATGTACCTTACATTTAAAAAGGTGACAGCGTAAGGGAGCAAAAAATTGCACAAAATATTATTTGGTTTTTTTATATGGATTTTGACAGTAACAATTATTTTATTTTTTTATAATAAATGATTAATGTCAAAGTCCATATAAAAATAATTGAAACAATTTATCTTTAATATAAACTCTGCCTTGTGTTGTTACCTGGTTAAATGTACATTGTCAAGTAGCCTCACTACGGAGGGAAAATATTAAGGAGATAATTTTATTATATAGATTTTGACAGTTAAACTTAAAATTTTTCCCCTTAAATATTAGTTTAACTGTCAAACTCCATTTTTCCAATTTTCGTCTTAATATTTTTCCTCCGTAGTGAGGCTACCTGATAAATGTACCTTGAGAAGTGCCTAGGTGTAACGAATGTGATACTAGATATTTGTTTATGCCTGTGTGAGATATTTGTGTGTATTGGCTTGTTTAGGGAGTTCATAAGATCTTTTATATGGCATTTTCTTATTGATTTTTATTTTCTAAACTTGTTAGGTTTTGTTCCCTTATATTGTTCTTCATAATTTACATGATTTCAATATAACTTATGATTATACATATAGCCGTTTTACTAATTCTAGTCTAAAAGTTCAATAGCTGTTAATTATAAGCACGTCATCAGATGTTATATAATGAAATAAAATTTTTAAATGTACATAAATAACATAAGCATCAATCTCGTATTTGAAGCTGCTCCCCCGATACATATTGATGCTGTAAAAACATTTCGATAAGTATAAGACAATTTTATTGCTCTGATTCAAATAGTGATTTTTTTCAAATATATCCTTTTCTGCGTATTTAAAAAAAATTATAAAGTTCGCTCATATGGTTTAAAAGATATGATAGAATAAAATTTGTTCTATAACGTGGCGTGATTACAAATTTCCTTGGAAGAAAAAAAAAGGTTCCTCGGTCGTGCTCGGTGCTCCCGCTATAATAAAATGAAAGGTAAGACTCCATACTATCAATTAAAAAAGGAAAAAGTTTAAATAATTAATAATCTTTTATAAAATCATAAAATTTGTCTCCAAATACATGAAATTTTTAATTTTAAAAAATTAATAAATTAAATTACAATTTGTGAAAATAGCAAATAGAGAAGTGAAAAAGGTATTATTAAAATGAGTTTGTTTTCTGTGTTATATAGTGAACTGAGTTACGAATTCACTAATTGCAATGAATAAGGCCTTAAAGGAACAGATGGGTATACGAGTGGATGCAGTTCAACAAGGAAATAGGTCTACTAACGATGGAAATAAAATAAATTTTGGGTTCTATGGGCGGTGGGTAGTGGGCGTGGCCAATTTTGATGAAACTTTATTTTATTCTTAATTGAGGTAATAAGAGCCTCCATGACAAATTTCAAAAACTTTGGGCCAAAAATAAATTTTGAGTTCTATGAGCGGTGGGTAGTGGGCGTAGCAAATTTTGATGAAACTGTATTTTGTTCTTAATTGTTCTTTATATTTTTCTTAATTGAGCTAACCAAAGACTCAGAGCAAAATTTCAACATTCTACGAGCACTCCTTGTATTTTTTGCCAAACATTGTGTGAAAAAATCCCACTGTGCAACGTTCGTCATCGGTACCAACCAAAAAACCAAAAGGTATAACAATCCAATAAAACTTGTACCATTAAACTAATTTGTTTATTAAATTACAGCGCTTACTGGATTCTCTTTGATTTATTGAAAATAGAAATTATTTATGTTTTATGTATTGTTTTTTCTGAACTCTCAACCGTATCAAAGTGGTGGTTACGTAAACGTTAAGAAGTAACGCTTACGTAACCGCAACTTTTAGTTGAGAGTAAAAGAGCCTTTACGCTTCTTTCCTGCATGCGGAAAGGTATCTTCTGGAGATATCCTAAAAGGAACCCATCACTTTAATTTTAACAAGCCTTGCCAGTTACTATATTCTTTTCGTCATTATTTCATTAATTTTCAATATACATATGTATGTCAATGCGTTTTGTTTGGGACATCCTGTGAAAATTTATGTTTGTATTTTGTCGCGTTAATTAAGTTTTCATCCATCAAATAATCTCAGTTAATTACGCAAGACCTATAAAAATGCTGGCCCTAATATAATAAATTCTATAAAGTTTTATATATTTTTTTTTAATTTGCCACCCAGCTCTGCCTATGTTACATAAAAAAAAAACTATATAAATTGTGACGAAGCAATAATTAGACTCATCAATATTTAAGCCTCTTAACTAATTTGTAATTTTGTATGAGACCATTTCCTGGACCGTAATTAATTTGTTAGCTGCTGTGATTTGTGTTGAATAGGCTTTAGTATCAAAATATATATAAACATTTTTGCTTTGGAAAACTTTTATAAGATTCAGCTAACTTTTAAATGAATGTAAGAACCCTTCAAACAGATTGCACTTTCAACATCATTAAGCAATTAATATCGTTTTAAAAAGATTTTTTCAAACAATGACTTTTAGATGACTTTCATTAATCTTATTTCCAACATTGATGAAAGAAGGAATATAAAAAAACTTAAAAAAATGAGTGTAAAAAGACGTTATTAACGTTCAAGTAAACAACAGGGTTGAGCTGGCAAAGTGGTCACTTGCTGAAAACAAACAGTTTTGCCCTCCATTATAAATTTCGTTTTAGGGGTTTTTATATCATTTATTATGTTTGTAATTACGCATTTTCTTTGAAAATTTTAGGAATAATTATGCTAATTTTGCAAATAACTTTTAGATGTTGTTGTTTTTGTTTGTTTGTTGTATATAGTTTCTCTCCTAAACATTATTCTGAAGAATTCAGCAAACTAATTGTTATTTATGTACATATAGTTATGTTTTTTTTTGCTGGCCGTCTCATTAGGGACCACAATTATACTTTTTTTTTCTAGTTTGGTTTGTTATTCTATTTGTGTTTTAAATAATAAGTAAAGATTACGCCATCCCGAAAATAAAATTGATATTTTCTGCGCATGAAGGCCTAATGACATTACGAAAATGTCTTTATATTGGGTGGAAATTCTAATTGAGAGTATTGCAAGATTGCCAAATTTTTAATTACATAATACGAACTTATTTGAAGCAGTTTGTTGATTACAGACTTGGCTACCTTACTTATCCGAAATACGTTGTCTAACTGGAAAAAAAAGCGCATGGCGTAATCATGTCGTCTATTATTCTTAGGGTAAAAGATCAGAGTAAAAGATCAAAGTACAGATGAATTGGACTTTTTTTAGTCGTTTAGTGTTAAACATACATAGCAGGCACATTTGGAAAAATATGGAAAAATAATTTCAAAACTCTAAGTAATAATTTGCGTTAAACATTGAGCTGGCGGAACGCTTTCTAAGGTATTTAAAGTTGCTGAGATCTCGCGATCCAGCCGGGAGAAGAGAATAAAGTGCAAAAACATCTTCTACAACCGAAAGTATGAACTAACTGCGTGGAGGTTAAGACTTACAGGATAGAAAATCAAGAGGACACCCAGAGGCTGTACAATAAGCTAGCCGAGGTGATGCACTAGCCTACAGGCTAAGGGTAAAACGGAGGTACCAGATAGTGTGTAGTTCAAATCTTTAACTATATAGCTTAGCATCACCTCCTGAACTGTAACTAACTATTACACAGCACAACAAAATAAAAAAAATTTCATGTGCTCTTAAAACCACTATATAATTTTGATGTATCATGACTACCTTTGTACAAAAATGGTAAAATTTTTAAATTCTATGGATAGATTTTTTTTTAAAAATTTTTTTTTTAAAATTGCAATTTTTTTGAGACGTTTCTTCAAATAATTAATGATAACTCAAAGACTACTAGTCCGATATTATTAAAATAAATTCAGAAAAATTAAGATTTGCATAGCCTTTAATTCGTCTATATATCGCGTTTCAATCGGATCAATAGTATCGGAGTTATAATAAAAAACTTAAGAAAAAAATATATTTTTTATGTAAAAATGGCAAAAATTTTCGTTTTAAAAAAATCATAAAAAATTCGAAAACGGCAAAAAACTTCCAGATTCATTTTTTTATCGCATAGCGACATATAATAGCAACAAAATGAGATATCGACCATAAAAATCGATTGATTTTTTTCGAATTTATTCACATTTTAGTGAATTCGCTCATTTTCACAAAATTTTAGTTTTTTGCTTGATATACGCATTATAGCGGGTTTTCAAATGTGTGAAAAACATAAATTTTCCAATTTCAAGGGGTGCATGTCAGATTAATGTTAGATTTGATGAGAAACTTCCACCCACAAAATTTTAGTCGAATTCGACAACGTTAACACGTAGCGCATAGGCCCCAAATCTGAAAAAAAGCGTTTAAATCGAAAATAATTGACAAATTTTCAGTTTTTGCAAAATTAACGCTATTTATTTCCCCTTTTGCAAAAAAGTGGATCCTGGTCCTTAGGGCAAACACAATGAGATTTACAATAAGCTACATATCTTTTAAATCGGTTAAACAGTTTTCAAGTTACTTGCCGAAGGCAATTGACAAAAAATGTAACTAAGTCAAATCGATGGAATAGATCGAAAATGCATTTCATTGTTTTATTCATGTATTTTCTTTTATTTTATATTTTATTATTTAAATTTATTACAACATATAAAATAAGGAAATAAATAAATAAATATTATAAACTACAAACTTTGGAATTTTCTTTTATGACATTTTCTATTATTGAATAATGAAGTGTTGCTCTGAATACTCCAGCAAAAATCTGCCATCATGTGTGCATCCCAGCGACCCTGGTATCTTTCCTCCATTGTCCGAATATCTTGGTGAAATCGTTCGCCCTGTTCCTCACTTAAGTCTCCTAGATTTTCAGGAAAACGATCTAAGTGACTGTGAAGGTAATGTAACTTGATGCTCATGTTGCATCCAAGATTCTGGAAGTGAGTTAACATCTCTTCAACGTGCGCAACATAATCATCATCCTTGTTATTTCCTAAGAAATGTTGAATAACCCATACAAAGGAATCCTATGCATTTTTCTCAATTTCTGACATTGAACTGAGAAAATCGGTATCTTTGACCAATTTGCGAATTTGTGGGCCGTCAAATATTCCTGCTCTCAGCTTTTCCATACTCAAACTTTTAAACTTCCTTGAAATATACTGGAAACATTCACCATCTTTGTTAAGTGCTTTAACAAATTGTTTCATCAGACCAAGTTTAATGTGAAGAGGGGGTAATATGATGCGATCTCGGGGCACTAGAGGTACATTTATAACATTCCTCATACCTGGGTCCAGTGTTTCCCTATAAGGCCATTGTTTTCTCTTCCAGTGTTCTGACTTAGCTCTGCTGTCCCATAAACATAAAAAACAAGGGTATTTGGTATAGCCACTTTGTTGACCTAATAGGAAATTTACCATCTTAATATCAACACAAATTACCCAGTTATGTTCATTATACTTTATCTTCTTCATGACCAATGCAATTACAGAGTATTCTTCTTTTACCTTGGTTGAATGTGCGATTGGCAAGGAGTGAAATTTATTTCCATTGTGCAAAAGGACACACTTCAAGCTGCGTTTTGATGAGTCAATAAATAAACGCCATTCGCTTGAATCATATCTATGTAAGCCCATGGCAGTCATCAAACCAGGAATATCCGTGCAGCAGACAAAATCGTCCTCTTCTGCAAAATAGTGAAGTAAGCCTTTTTCTCGGGTACGGTAATACGAAACTTTAGTTTCCTCCGTTATGAGATTTGATTCCTTCATCCGGGATGCAAGTAATTCCGAAGATGCTTTTGACAATCCAAGTTCTCTTATTACATCATTTAGCTGGTCTTGATTCCATGGTCTCGGTGAGATATTTTTGTGTGGATGAACTCGTCATTTTCAGATATAGGTAGTTCTGGATCTGAACTTCCTGATTGAGAACACATGCTTGAGGTTGAGTATCCTTGTGAAGATGAAAGCACTTGACTACAGCTTGGTCCCTGATCTTGTGCATCCATAATTTCCTGTGAATGTAGAACTGCAAGTTGAAACCCATCAGCAGACCTCGTAGGGTAAGACCATCGCAAATGTTTTCCAAAGCCGGTTTTTGTAGTTAAACAAAAATAGCAATCAGATTCATGATTCGTTGTTTCTCTCCATAGCATAGGCTTCGAAATTCCCCAGTGTGGTCTGAAAAATTTTTATAACAGAAAATTAAAAATTTTATAAAATATTCCAAATGTATTCACCTATACTTACTTTTTGTTAGATGAGCTTAGAGTTAAATTGAATCGACATGAAGTACATATAGTACTCGGCGTCCAATGTTCGTTAAAATTCTTCGGATTTATATTAAAGCAATCTTCATATGACTTTTGAAATGAAGCTGAGAAGCATTTCCGTTTTTTTTCGTTAATATATTGGCCGCACACATAACAAAATGAGTCCGGATTGTTTTTACATAAAAATGTTCTAGTTTTCTTGCTCATGGCTGATTGAAAATTATGCTTCTGTTACCGCAAACACTTGTTGAATGAATAGAAATGGCTCAAGGAGCTCTTATAAATAATGATACTAAAATTTCGAACAACCCTTAATGTGGTCCTATTTTTTACCTATTCCCAAGAATCGTAAAAAACATTAAGGAATGCTATGCAAAAAATCAATCTTTACAGGTAGCCAGCGGAAAAACCCAATTCGGCGTGCACGCAAATTTATGAACGTTTATTACTTTGCCGCCGCAATTGTCAAAATGAAGCAAGGGCGACAGGTAGCCAACAGAAAAGGAGCATTTCATCGTTTATCAGATTTCTACTGAAATCGTAAAAATTAAAAAACTTTTCCTTTATTGCTTACTTTTTTTAATTCTGAAAATCATAAAAATGCCATAAAGATCTGTTCCAAACAATTTTCTACATTCAATACTGTATTTCCACAGTAACACGTGTCCCACAGAAATACGTGTTTTGCCCAAAACAGTATTTCGCGTACTTGTTTTGCCATACATTTCTCATTCATCCAAAACACTTTGGCAGTACCTGGATATTGTATAGTGGTTTCAAAAGCATCTAATTTTTTTATTTTGTTGCGTTGTGTAATAGGAAGATATCAGTCAATTTTAGCGAAATTTTATATTTTATTGTTAAAAAAGAAAAAAATAAAAAATTTTAAAAGTATAATGTTTTTGTAAATTGTCTTCGGCAAGTTCTCAAGGACATATAATGGCCAGTGAAAATTGTAATAACTCGAAAACTTAAAGACATGTAGCTTATTGTAAATCTCATTGTGTTTGCCCTAAGGACCAGGATACACTTTTTTGCAAAAGGGGAAATAAATAGCGTTAATTTTGCAAAAACTGAAAATTTGTCAATTATTTTCGATTTAAACGCTTTTTTTCAGATTTGGGGCCTATGCGCTACGTGTTAACGTTGTCGAATTCGACTAAAATTTTGTGGGTGGAAGTTTCTCATCAAATCTAACATTAATCCGACATGCACCCCTTGAAATTGGAAAATTTATGTTTTTCACACATTTGAAAACCCGCTATAATGCGTATATCAAGCAAAAAACTAAAATTTTGTGAAAATGAGCGAATTCACTAAAATGTGAATAAATTCGAAAAAAATCAATCGATTTTTATGGTCGATATCTCATTTTGTTGCTATTATATGTCGCTATGCGATAAAAAAATGAATCTGGAAGTTTTTTGCCGTTTTCGATTTTTTATGATTTTTTTAAAACGAAAATTTTTGCCATTTTTACGTAAAAAATATATTTTTTTCTTAAGTTTTTTATTATAACTCCGATACTCTTGATCCGATTGAAACGCGATATATAGACGAATTAAAGGCTATGCAAATCTTAATTTTTCTGAATTTATTTTAATAATATCGGACTAGTAGTTTTTGAGTTATCATTAATTATTTGAAGAAACGTCTCAAAAAAATTGCAATTTAAAAAAAAAAATTTTTTTAAAAAAAATCTATCCATAGAATTTAAAAATTTTACCATTTTTGTACTAAGGTAGCCATGATACATCAAATGTATATAGTAGTTACTCGAGCATATTTTTGCTGTTGCCCTGTGTTATTAATAAACTCTGTAAACGCATGATTTTTTTTTACTCGCAAAATTATGCGTCTTGACTTGCAATATTTTTTTGACAGATGAATGGATGGTAGATGTTGCAAAAATAAACCAAAGTTTCATATTTTCAACATCTTCCATACGTTTCACTAAGCCATTGATCAGTGTAAAAAGGCTGTTAAAACGCATTCGAGAATATTGTTACTGAGAACGTATGACTAATATTTATTTTTTACAAATATTACTTATACGATGTGACGAAAATTTCAGCACATTGCAGAAATTATATATTTTACTTTTGAAATATGTAAAAAAATTAAACTCGTTTGACTTGATAAATACAGATCTCAGTTTACAAATCTCAGCAAATAATTATTTGACAACTTCCTATTTAATATTATTTACTATAATGCTCTGTATTTGAAAAAAAAACAAACTTTTTATTTCACAACATTATAAACAAAAGTTTAGTGTGAACGCAATACAAAAATATTTAATTGTTATATATTTTCGTGTTTAATTTTTATCTTGATTTTTTAAATTAGACAAAAGAATTTTACAATGTTTTATTGGCAACAACTAAACAATGAAAATTCTAAATTACTGACTAGTGACGTAAAGTTGTTATCTACATTAACAAAAAACAAATCTTATCTCTTTTGTTAATGAGAATCGTTGACATTTAATTTCAAAGCTATAAATGTTTAAATAAATAAATTATTTGTAAATATTTTTATATTTATAACACAAAAAAAAAAATAAATAAATAAAAATTTAGTAACAAAAAAGGTGTGCTATTCGTAAAAATCGCTAGGACTTGATAGCGTCCAAGAACTGCAAAGTGCAATGAACTCAGTTATGTTTTGATTGAACAGTTTGTGTAAACTTTTAACTATATTCCTATTAGTCGGAGAAAGATAAGAATGATTTCCATAACAAGAATTTAAAAATTATGCGATCGCAAAGTGTATCCGTATAAATAACTTATCATCTTATCTGTTCAAGCTAACACGTGACTCAATGAAAATAAGGTTACCATAAGTACAATTTGCTTTCTCTTATAATTATCGGATGCGAAAGGGTATCGAAAGAGGACCCATTATAGAGGCGATCTGCCTCGATACTTCTCCTACATTCAAATAAAACAATGTTCAAGCTGCTGGAAAGACTTTAGCTCACATATAAGCGACTCATGCATTCTTTGAGACTCTCATAAATAATAAAGTATTTTTAAGTTCATATTGATTTTAATTATAAAAACATAAATAATGTTGGAAAGTTAATTTCACAAGCTTCTCATTAATTTCAATAACCCTAATAATTCGAGAAATATTCAATATATAACCAACGGCGCATTTAAAGTTAAAAGACTCCTGATAAAAATCGTCTCCTTTCAACTCTTCTATTATTTCGTAGTGATTTTTGGTGGTTGACTAATAGTTACTCACAGAGTGGAGCGTTATCATATTATTTATTTTCAGTTTTAGTGATTATTTTTATTGGGTTGCCTATTCCAAGGGTAAAAACATAACCCTATTGCTTTCGCTATATTGTTTGCCCGTCGCCACATCCATTTATAACTGGAACAGTTACACTATTAAAATTTTTAGAGAACCGCAGACTATTATAAATAATAAAAAATACTCAAAATTAGAGGGTGTCCCAATAGTAACGTGATTTTTAAGTATATGGACTTGGCTGCCGTAAGAGGCAGATGCTTGAAATTTACCCAGAGAACATACATATTACTATATCCTCTATAACAACAAGTATAAAGAAAAATTAAAAATTATCCGGTGTTCCCATAGAGACCGTGATTTTGACGAATAAAACCTTAAATTGTTATAGGCAGACGCTTGAATTTTACACACGGAGTATGTAAAATATGCCCGCTATAACTTCTTTCGAGAGTTAATAGTAAGTGTGAGTTTTCGAATAACAGAAGGGGACGACGGATACTCCCCATAAAAAGTAATTTGTAATAAAACTATATCTAGAGAACTAAAATAGCGATTCACTCTAAATGTTTTATAAGCAACTATAAGAAAACGTACGTAAATTTTTTAATAAAAGCTTGACGGTATTAGACTGGTGAACGGGTACTCCCCACAGATAGTAATAAGTAATTATCCTCTCTCTAAATTTGATACAGATTGTTCTGAGAATAACATGCATTTTCGTGTTAAAACTTGGCGGTAAAGAACGGGGGGATGGGTACTGCTCTTAAAAAGTAATCTGTAACTATCCTATATCAAGAGAATAGTGATACATTTAAATTTTATATAGGCTACTAAGAGCTTGGCAGAATAAGATAGGTGGAACGATACTCCCCATAGAAAATGATTATTAATTATTCAATATCTAATAGTGACACTTTAAATTTGAAACAGGCTACTCTAAAAATCACGTGTGTTTTCGAGCTTGGGAAATGGGATCACAGAAAAAAATATTTTCACCAATTATAGGTTTTATGTAATTGGTTTCAGATTAAAATTTAATTAAATATTTAATTGATTCAATTATTTCTTCAATTAAGAATTTTTGTTTGTTCTGTTTTAAATAAATAAATATTTGAATCAATTAAAAAATGAATTAAACTTTATTAAAACTAATGAACTAATTAAATAATTTTAAACTAATTAAAACCTTTAATTGGTGGAAATTTGTTTTTCTGTGATAGAGGACGGCTACTGCTCACACAAAGCAATTACCCAGTGAAAAAAAATTATATTTAGAAGCAATTAAAGCTGGTGGATGCAATACATTGCTTATTTAAGTATTAAAGCTTCCAAAAATGCAACGCAGTAAGGCAAAGATATTCAATTCCTGGGAGCAAAAGCTATTGCTCATTCATATTTAATGCGCAACAGTAAGTGCTCCCAAAATATTGTCTCCCTTACAAAGTTTTTGCTAACTAGAGAACAGCAAACTGAGAATTAAGTAATTAAAAGCCTTGAGGATTATCTGCGAATTAAGTGCGCTTTCAAAAAATATTTTGGAGGTTGAGAGGTAGCAAATCACACCGGGTATTACTAGTTTATTAAAAAGAAAAAAAAATATTTATCGGTCTGTAAACTAAGAATAAATAATATAAAAGCCTTGGGGCTGTCTTCAAATAAATTGCATTTTCGAGTAATAACCTGAAGCTTTAGGAGGAGGGGGTGTGACTAATTTATTGAAAAGAAGAAGAATTTCACAAAAATTAATAAAAATAAACTAAAATATTGAATATTTGAATTTTTATAAGTCGAATTATTTATTAACATACAGATGAAATTTGCTTAAGTTCGTTTCTCTAAGTTTGAAATAATATTTTTTTATTACAAATTATTTAAAATAAAAATTAATGTTAATTTGAAAGAAAAATTGGGATTTTTTTTAAATTTATTTTATTAAATTTCAAATATTCAATATTAATAATTGCAGGGCACCGCGCAATCATATTTACGTAACAAAGTTTAGTTTGATACTAGATTAGCAGCAACTAAAAAAATAATGTTGGGGCAAAAGTAATGAACAAAAAGTTGCTCTTATTGTTAACCGAAGGTTGGCTGAAGCAACAACGAATACGGGGTTAGGATTATTAGCCAATTTGGATTAGTAGTTTATTGCTGACAACTGAAAAGGTTAGTCACGTTTATGTGTGTTCTTCGATTTTTGACTTTTGAAGAAAATGGATTAAAGAATATGTATTAAATTTTGCGTTAAAAATGGAATAAAATGCTCCAAGGCACTTGAAATGTTGACTGTGGCATTCGGCAAGACCATTTTGACTGAAAAAAGTGTTTGTAAGTTGTACAAGCGCTTTAAGAAGAAGGCCTGTCTGATGTTGATAACTGGAGTTGTAACCACATCAACAAGTGAAGGAAACAGTGAAACAGTGAAAAAATTGTTTGTTTGGAAAATCGTCAAATCACTATTAGGGAAGTTGCAGAGGAAGTTGGCATATCAATTGGCTCATGAATGTAAGTTTCTCCATAACTTGTTGAGAAACGTGGTTACATGGTTATGACGGCGTAACCAAGGCCCTATCATCCCAATGGAAGTGGCCAGATGATCCAACATCGAAAATAGCACGCCAAGTTTGATAAAATGTGAAGGTTTTGCTCACTGTTTTCTCCAACTTCAATGGCGTGGTGCATCAATAGGTGGTACGGTTAATAAGGAATACTACAAGAAAGTATGCAATGTTTGCGTGAAACAATACGGCTTAAACGTGCGGAATTGTGCAAAAAAATCATGGATTCTCCATCACAATAATGCACCAGCTTACACATCAATGCTTGTTTAAGATTTTTTGGTCAAAAATAATACCCTTATCGTACCTCAACCAATTTATCTTCAGTTTTGGGAGTAGGAAAAAGTCCCAGATCATCAATGGAAGGAAAGCGTTTTGCAACAACTGATGAGATACACTCAAAATCGAAGAATGAGCTGATGGCAAAACCGAAAAGCGTTTTTCAAGGAGTGCTGGCATAAGTCCATTAAATCTGATGGGGATTACTTTGAAGGGGACAAAATGGATATTGATGAATAAATAAATAATTTTCAAAAAAAAAAAAAAAAATCAAAATTCACCTTTCTTTTGAACAGACCTCGTATTAGGTGGTAAATACTAAAGAAAAATATCAAACAAGAGGAAAGCTTTAGTTGGTGGTAGCCTTCGAATACATGTTTTCTCGTGTTACTTTATCTGGTTAATAAAAGAAATGAAGTTTGCAACTTAACACCACCCTAAAGTAGATAGATGTGAAGAATGCTGCAGATGAATGTAGCGACACAGAAAATGCATTACATTCTGCTAGTGCCTAAAATAAAATTTTCCCAATTTTCATTTAAAATTAATCACATTAAAAATATTCTTTCAAACTTCGCTACACCATTGGGTAGCATCTTCAGGAAATATAAAACAAAAATAGAATTTAAATATAAAAAAGGTCAAAAACTACAATAATTATTTAATAAACTATAATATTATCTAAAAGGTTTTATTATTTCTTTTGAACTAACAAAGCCCTTAAATCAAACTTAATTGATAATTTCAGATGTGAACTGCAACGAAGGGAAAATCATTGGTGGGTCTTCAACAAACATTGAACAGACGAAATATCAAATATCGCTACGACTTAAAGCAAAAGAGAAATCCAGAGGTTTTGGTCGAGGACACATATGTGGTGGATCAGTTATTACACAGCGTTTAATTTTAACAGCTGCTCATTGCGTTCAAAAGTAAGGAAAATAAAATTGAATAATATTTTCAAATAAATACAAATTGTTTATATTTATGAAAAATATTTATTTATTATTTATAGCTATGCTGCCAATGATTTAGCAGTGGTGATGGGCAATGCCTATCTTTATTTTTCAGATCCTCAGCAATTGCAATATAATGTACAAAAAATTATTAAACATAAAAATTATAATAATACAACTTATTATAATGATATAGCGTTGTTATTTATCAATGGCTATATACCCTGGAATTGGCCCACGGCTCAAGCAATCCAGCTTAACACCCATCAAACTGCAACAAATAGCCAGTGTAGAATTAGTGGCTGGGGTGATACGGGACATGTAAGTGAACATGATTTATTTTATAAATAGTTGTCCTAATTGATTTATTTTAATTCTTAAAGGGTGATTTATCGATGTACCTCTTGGCTGCCACCGTACCAACTATTTCGTATCAACAGTGTTATAGAAGTTATGGTTTTATACCGCATTCTATGATTTGTGCTGGTTACATTAAACTCGGTGGCATTGATAGCTGTAAGGGTGATTCGGGTGGTCCTCTTGTTTGCAACGGTCTGTTAACGGGTGTAGTATCTTGGGGTGAAGGCTGCGCTTTACCTAATAATCCAGGAGTTTATACGAACGTCAGTGCATTTCATGATTGGATTGTTAAATCGAATAGTAGTTTAAATTATACTTCATACGATAGTGCTACTGGTTTGAGCTTAAACATCTATTTAAGTATTTTAGTGGCCTTAAGATTATTTTATTTATTTAAATAACTGAAATTAAAAAATGTGAGCCTTTATTATTTTATTATTTTTTATTTAAAAATTGCAAAATTTGGTTTTGTAGGAATTAACTTCTGCACAGTTTTATAAAATTTCATCACTCCTAAAACAGTTTACTTATGTTAACCTTAACGCAACTTTGTGTTAGGTTAGGTTAAGTTGTTCGGGTTGAAATCAACTTTACCAAGGCACCAGAAGAGATACAGAAAAAATAATACCGCCAATATGCCAGGCATAGTTTCGAAAATTTCGCTAATATAATTCAGCAATATCTGACCACCAATATTTTTCACGTTCTTACGCTTGTAATTCTTCTCTTTTGCTTTTTTTGTTAAATAAATATTAAACGGCGACCAGTATATCGTATGGAGTGTATGCTGATCCCGGGAGATCAATAACCCCTGCGACAGCAATTTTTATTTGTTTTTAGGTTGGTTTAGGTTTGTCTTCTTTGATTTGTATGAAAGGCCTTAATAGAAAGCAATACACATAAAGATAGCCGATAGATACACAGGGTACCTACTGGAAACCAGGAGCAGTCAATCGTCTGACGCGATACAGATTGTAGAAAGGTCCTTACTTTTCAAACAATTTTCTGAAAAATTTTTACAAAAAACTTTTGATAAAATTTTTACAAACAATTTTCGATAAAATTTTTACAAAAAATTTAGATAATATATTAAAAAAGATGTCAATAAAATTTTTACAAAAAAAATTTCGACACAATTTTTATAAAACATTTTTAATAAAATTTTTACAAAAATTATCGATAAAATTTTTACAAAAAATTATCGATATAATTTTTACAAAAAATTATCGATACAATTAAAAAAAAAATTTGATAAAATTTTTACGAAAAATTTTCGATAAAACTTTTTACGAAAAATTTTCGATAAAACTTTTTACGAAAAATTTTCGATAAAACTTTTTACGAAAAATTTTCGATAAAACTTTTTACGAAAAATTTTCGATAAAACTTTTTACGAAAAATTTTCGATAAAACTTTTTACGAAAAATTTTCGATAAAACTTTTTACGAAAAATTTTCGATAAAACTTTTTACGAAAAATTTTCGATAAAACTTTTTACGAAAAATTTTCGATAAAACTTTTTACGAAAAATTTTCGATAAAACTTTTTACGAAAAATTTTCGATAAAACTTTTTACGAAAAATTTTCGATAAAACTTTTTACGAAAAATTTTCGATAAAACTTTTTACGAAAAATTTTCGATAAAACTTTTTACGAAAAATTTTCGATAAAACTTTTTACGAAAAATTTTCGATAAAACTTTTTACGAAAAATTTTCGATAAAACCTTTTACGAAAAATTTTCGATAAAACTTTTTACGAAAAATTTTCGATAAAACTTTTTACGAAAAATTTTCGATAAAACTTTTTACGAAAGATTTTCGATAAAACTTTTTACGAAAAATTTTCGATAAAATTTTTACGAAAAATTTTCGATAAAATTTTTACGAAAAATTTTCGATAAAATTTTTACGAAAAATTTTATCGAAAATTTTTCTAAAAAATTATCAATAATATTTTTATAAAAAAAATCGATTAAATTTTAACCAAAAATTTTGGATAAAATTTAAAAAAAAAGTTTCGATAAAATTTTAGATACAATTTTTACAAAAAATTTTGGATAAAATTTTTACATATACACATACAATTATACAAAAAATTTTCGATAAAATTTTTACAAAAAATTTTCGATAACATTTTTACCAAAAATTTTATTTTTACAAAAATTATTCGATACAATTTTGACAAAAAATATTCGATAAAAGTTTTACAAAAAATTATTTTAAAATTTTTTACAAAAAAAAATTCGAAAAATATTTGCAGAAAAATTATCGATAAAATTTAAACAAAACATTTTTGATAAAATTTTTACAAAAAATGTTCTTTTTATTTGTAATAATGAAGTTGAAAATTATAAAAGTAAAAACCGAATGTGTATTATTGTGAAATTAGGAAACATAACAGAGTAAGGGAATATTTAACATTACTATGGTGAAGGGTGAATAAGATTCGGCATGGCTCTTACTTGTTTTAAAATAATTTAGCTCTTTAGGATTTCGGTAGAAAATGTTTCAATTTGTTTTATTTTGTTCTTTATAATAATAAAAATCACATATTAATATTTAAAACTTAATTATAGTCAAAAAAATCAGGCAAATAATTATAAAATTGCTGCAGTTAATTTTAACTGTAGAATTGCCCGATGCAGTTGTATTATTAGGAGTAGAAATAACTGTAATATTAGAATTCCATGGATATATTTTTTTATTTAAACCAGCTTGATTTTGTATCCAATCGTAATAATACGCTACATTAGTGTAGACACCAGGATATCCTGCCGTAGCACAGCCAAAACCAAACGATACAATTCCCACAAGTTTATTATCACAAACCAATGGCCCTCCTGAATCTCCACTACAGGCATCACTCTTGCCACTCATATAACCGGCACACAACATGTCATTCAGTATGGTATCCGGTCCATAGTTTAGAGAACAGGATGCTCTATTTATGATGGGAACTTCGATCATCATTAGATTTCTTGCATATGTTTGCTAAAATTTATGTAAACAAAAAAACTAAAATTTTTTTTTAAATGTTTAAATAAAAATGTTACCTCTTTCGTTAAGCCCCAACCGGTAACTAAACAAGTTGTACCATCACGTATCTTGATGTTTTCATTTAATTGAATAACCTCCATCCTAGTAAAAGTGTCGGGTATAGATTGATTTAAAAACATTATAGCCAAATCATCTTGAAGAGTAGTAGCGTTGAAATTGGTTCCTGTAATTATTTTACTAACACGGAGTTTGAGAGAGTTTTCATCATTTAAACTGCGATCTACATTTCCCATAACCACAGAAAATTTACTTGCTGGATAAAAGCTGTTGTTGTTGGCACTAGAAATAGACGTACATACATATATACGTATATCAAAGGGATAAATTGTTTACAAACTCACTTCCATATACAGTGGGCTGCAGTTATAATCGCATTACGTGCTATAATACTGCCACCACACAAATGTCCTATGCCAAAAAAATACCCATCGATTTCTTCCAAACGTATGGACACTTGATAGCGCGTACTATTCCATTTTACTGCTTCACCATTTATAATGCGTGTCTGAGAATTAGCCTCAGTTTCAAATCCTTGCAACTGCAAACACCACAACCACAATAAAATAAGTTTTATTGATAAACTGCTTTTATAGATCATAATTCCTTAAGTTGATATCAAAGTAAATAGTTGAAGGTCTTGCACTATTTTCGAACTGATTTATTGCAGTTTTGAGATGGATTTTTTATGGCCAAGTGACTGTTTCATTTTAAAGTGTCTTGCAGTTTTTAGTTTTAATTAAATTTTATTTTATTGATAAGATAATGGTGACGACTTTAAAGGTTCATTCGAAATTTTTATTGTAAATAATAAATAAGTTTTTTTTGCACAAAAACCTAGTAGGAAATATTGTAGGACCAGTACGAAAGATGCTATAATTTTATCTGCTCAAATCAGCTATACGCGGCAACACTCTACAAAAGTAAAGTTGCAAACATTTAATGAATGGTTCGCCATTATTATTATATCATAAGATATTAAATACCGACATCACTTTTCAAAGTCTAAGTTAGAAATGAAGCCAATAACCTGTCCATTGAGTAATCATCTACTTCCGTTGGAGTTAACAAAGTCTTAGGTTGGCAACTAAGCGCTTGCGGATAGATATTGTCAAAAGGTGATTCTTATACTTTATTTTCTTGCATTTTTTTCTTTTTTTTTTTTAAAGTAACAATCCGGTAATTAATCCCTATATTAACTGTGTTACTTCCTTGGGAAAGGGATAGGAGTAGATAAGACAGATGGTTAGTGTGATATTAAGGCTTCACTTATAGCAACACTGCAATCGCATGTTATGATTATTTTTAGAACAGTGTTGCAGTGCCTCTGGTATTATGTAGGCGTGTTAATTTAAAGCTAACATAGCCAATTTATATTTTACTTTGCCGGCGATTTAGTGCTATGTGGTAATATCGGCGAAGGAGGGCGCAGTGATGATGTGAGAAAATTATTATTATTGCCACTGCTGAGTATTGAACTCGTGATCATGCTGTAGTAGTCAACGCGCTAACCACTTGAGCTACAGTACCCTTAGAAAGTAGTCGGGAATAGCTGAATCGGCAATCTTGCCGGCCATGTCAATTTGGCAAAACTGTAATTTACTGTACCAGAAAACGCTTCCTTCCCAATATCCATTGTTGCTCAGTCCTGCTCATTCAATTGCGACAGTAAGAAATCGTTTAACATGGCCATGTAACATTTGCTAATAACAGTAACTGTATTGCCGATGGCGTCCTCAAAAAAAAAATATTACCCGCCGCACCACACAATAGCTTTGAGGGTATGTAGCAGATTTTTAATGCCCCAGAAAAAAAGATTTTGTTTATTGACGTAATCGCTTAAATGAAAATGCACCACGACGCTTATGATGATTTTCGACTCAAAACCGTTCTCTTCGTTGTTTATATTGAGGATGGCTCTATATTAATACACACACGACTGACGGTCAGCAGACATTAGCTGATGAACTACATTTTGTACGGTAACATGCGTAACTCTTTCACTAAAATTCACTGAAGGGTCCGTCTAGTTGCTGCTTCTTTGTTATCATCGACATCGAGAGCCACAGCCGCGATATTCTCGTCTGCGGCTGTCGATATTATTGTAAAGCTCTGTAAGAGGTGTTTTAAATATTTTAATAGCAATGTAATTCCACAAAGTAAAAATACAAATCAAATACAAATTTTATTCAACTGGCGCCATCTGTTGCGCAATAGTTTTTAAAATATCCCACTTTCAAAAATAAAAAGCTGTATTGAAAATATCACCTTGTTAAATATATTCCAGTTTTAAACCGAAAATTTCAAAAATAAAAAGGTGTGTTGAAAATATCCCAGTTTTAAATCGAAAACTTCAGTACCTTTAAACCGGAAATTGCGTTTTTCACAGCTTTTTCTCCACTTTCTCTTGGAAATAAGATATTTTTGCGGAAAATAGGTATCCTATATTGGGAGCAGGATACTAAGTTACCTCCTCACAAAATTATGTTAAAATCCATCCAGTAGTTTTTACGTGATGCTAACGTAAAAGAAAAGCATATAGACGGAAGGGAATGAGTTACTATTTTATTATATGTATAGATAACCCAACCCTGAATAAAATTCTGTAAACAGTGTTTAAAATATCTCGCTGATAAAAAATTTCAGGTGTTGTCAAGTTTGCTCTACCTGTAAAATGGCGTACTTTCAGTATTGTTTCTTTATTTTCTCTTGGAAATGAGATATTTTTTTGGGAAGAAGGTATCCTATATTTGAACCGAGGTACCTGCTCACAAAATTTTATTAAAATTCATCCAAAAGTTTTTACGTCATGCGAATACAGACAGACAGACGGACAGATAGACAAAAATTCTAAATTCCATTTTGATTATTATCTGCACCAGCAACACAATTTTCGCAATTTTCAAGTGCGATTTACACACGTAGGGTTCCGTACTATGCTCAGTACAACTTAAAAAATCAAGCTGTTAATTTTTTATGTCTTATGGGGCACTCTTTAATTCTAAAATTAAAGTCATATTCGCGAAAATTACATCATTATTGAAACACCCACTTTCTATAAAAATATCAAGAGCCTACTTATTGCGGTTCAAAAAATAAGGTTATATTCGTGAAAAACATGTCACTAGTGGATACCCTTCAATTTTTAGTAATTGTTATAGCAGCCGAAGTAACACATCTAATGTAAACATTTCAAGAGTCTACTTATTACGGTTTTTAAAATAAGGCTATTTACGTAAAAATCATGTCACTGTCGGAACACCCTTTAATTTTATTATTTCTTATATCGGACATGGCAATTCTCTTTCTATAAATATATGAAGAGTCTGCCTATTACGATTAAAAAATAAGTCACTATACGTGAAAAACATGTCACTGTCGGCTCACCCTTTATTTTTAGTAATTGGCAACACATCTTCTGTACAAAATTTCATGAGTCTACCTATTACGGTTCAAAAAATAAGGCGTTATACATGCAAATCACGTCACTGCCGGAAAACCCGTAAATTTTTAGTGTTTTTATAGGGGTAATACCCCATCTGTAAAAATTTCAAGCGTCTACTTATTTTTTTTTATACTTGGTTATATAGCGAACTAAGTTTTAATTACGGTTTGTAAATTTTAAGTGTCTGCCTCCTACAGTTCAAGAAATAAATACATATACGTGAATAACCCGTCTCTAACGGAACACCCTTTAAGTTGTAGTATTTGTTGCTATAGCGGCAACAGTTATACATCTTCTGTGAAAAGATGTCTACCTATTATGGTTTATGGTGAAAAGAGTCTCCCTATTATGGTTCCAGAGATAGAAGGCGCTGACAGACGGACGGACATACGGACAGACATTATAGCGAAAACAATAGGGTTACGTTTTAACCCTGAAAATATTTAATACCATATACGGTGTATACATGATTATTAATTATAGTCATATTTTGTTTATATTTAAACATAAATTTCGTTATATTTAACAATGTCATTATTAGGTTTGACAATAGTATCGTTCTAACAGTAACAACCTTGTTGTGGGGAATTGTTTTTCTTGCTTGATAGGTGAAACCATGAAGCAAACAAATTTGTTATTGAGCACTTTATGGGTTTAATTCAGTAACTTTTTTAGACTTAACTTATATTTATATTTATTGCTTTTTTCAGTTATTTTGTCCACTGTGATAAGTAAGAGGTAATTCCATTACATTATTTGGTTATTCCATTTGTATCATTAGCCCAGCAAAAAACCAATTTCAAATTCAAAAAGTTTTAAAAATATGGAAATGCCAACTGCCCCTCTTCAGATTAGATTATTTAACATTAGACTGACTCTCCAATATCAATATTACGTTTTACAAGTGCATATCATATCATTCGATTTTGATTGGGCTAAATAAATAAGATAAAGATAAAAAATAAAAAATAAAAAAGTATTAAATATTTTTTGTAGCCGATTGAATAAATTGCCGATAATTTCATATTTCTTTTCTAGAATCGTTTAATTGTAGTTTAACTCTAAGCAAACTATTGCGCTTCCAGCCCAAACGTTTAAACAAGAAAAAATTAAAAAAAAAAACATGTTAAAACAAAATATGCCATTATTTTTATGCTTCAGCGTCACTGTGCTATTACAAACGAATAGAATTTGTAAGTTTTGTTTAGTTTCGAAGAGTAATTTTTAAATAAAATTTAATTTTAGCCGCTGATACCTCAAAAAATGGCTTTCGAAGGTTTTTTAATCCACAAGATCCTAAAATAATAAATGGTACTGAGGCCAGTCAAAACGCAACTACACATCAAGTGTCTATAAGATCACGCTTGATTGACAGCTACTTCTTTGGCACTGGTCATTTATGTGGTGGTTCTTTGATTTCCAAAAATGTGGTACTAAGCGCAGCACATTGCTTTGTTGAGTAAGTACAGTGCCCCGCATAAATTTTTGGAATACGTATTCCATTGTATCTTAAATGGATGTAATGGATTATTTAACCATCTCATCATCAAGTATTTGTTGCTTCACGACAAGTGTTCGAACGAAATTAATTGCTCGTGGGCGCTTCATTAGGTAATGACATGGATTAGTTTTGGGTTACTCCAATGTAATGCAAGGCGGGATTTTGTGATCCTGCTCTAATTTGAAATCGACTTAATTTTAAATCATACATTTGAATTATGTTATTGATGAATTATGTTAGTGATTGTAATTATTCGGTCGAATTACATTGGGTGATAATTTTTGTCCTAACATTTTTAAGAAAAGGGTTACTCACTTTGAGTTTCAACATCAAATTGTTAGAAAATCGTTAACCAAACATATTACACATTTTTAGTTAAGCCTGGAAATTTTGTGTGTCAGACTTCGATATCCAAATCTTCCAAATAGTTTCACAAAAAGTTCGATATCATGTTCGGAGATCCCACGTTATTGAAAGTAACAGTATATCCCTTAAAAAATTATGCGCCAAATAGGTTATCAGACTACAAAGAACTCCAAACAGTTACTCTTTGAGGAGGCATTTCTAGTTTTGCCCGATTAAGTTAAAAACTATCCCGATCGATATATATACGAGTATATAATTTTGTCATTCCGTGTGTAATTTCTACATTATTCATTTCCCATTCCATAAAGTATATATATTCTATATATACATATATATGTTGTCCGTCTGTGTTCGGGTGGAAATCAACTTTGTCAAGGTACCAGAAGAAATACCTAAAATTTTAGCCCACCAATCTGCCAGGCATACTTTCAAAAATTTCGCTAATGCAATTCAGCAACATCGGAGCATTGGATTCGAGGCTGCAAGTAAAAAACCACGCCCACTTATATTTTTAGGGTTCCGTACACAAAGTGTAAAAACGTTACCCTATTGTTTTCGCTACAATGTCTGTCCGTCTGTCAGCGCCTTTTATCTCTGAAACCGTAATAGGTAGACTCTTGAAATTTTCACAGATGATGTATAGCTGTTGCCGCTATAGCAAAAAATACTAAAACTTATAGGGTGTTTCGATAGAGAGGTGTTATTTACGAATATGTGGTTTTTTCTTCAACTGTAGGAAGAATACACTAAAAATATGCAAGCAGTAATTAAAACTTAGTTTATATAGCGTATATAAACAAGTCTAAAAAATAAACTTAAATTAAAGGGTGTTCCGATAGTGGTATGATTTGCATGTATAAGGCCTAAGTTTTGAACCATAATAGGTAGACTCTTCAAATTTTCAAAGAAGGTGTTTAGCTGTGGCCGCTATAGCAACAAAAATTAAAACTTATAGGGTGTTCCGATATAGAGGAGTTATTCACGAATATGTGTTTATATCTTGAACTGTAGGAGGCATACACTAAAAATTTACAAACAGTAATTAAAACTTAGTTCGCTTTATAAACAAGTCTAAAAAAATAAACCTAAAAAATAAAGGGTGTTCCGATAGTGGTGTGATTTGCATGTTTAAGGCCTAAGTTTTGAACCATAATAGGTAGACTCTTGAAATTTTCACAGAAGGCGTATAACTGTGGCCACTATAGCAAAAAATACTAAAACTTATAGGGTGTTCCGAAAGTGACGTGTTATTTGCCTTGATATCTTTATTTTTTGAGCTATAGGAAGCAATCACTTAAAATTTGCAGTGATTTAAACTATGTTCACATTATAAGCAAGTATACAATATTAAACTTTAAATTTAATGGGCGTTCCGTTATTGAAGTGATTTGTATGTATATGGCATAGGTTTTGAACGATAACACAGCACAACAAAATAAAAAAAATTTCATGTGCTCTTAAAACCACTATATAATTTTGATGTATCATGACTACCTTTGTACAAAAATGGTAAAATTTTTAAATTCTATGGATAGATTTTTTTTTTTTAAAATTTTTTTTAAAATTGCAATTTTTATGAGACGTTTCTTCAAATAATTAATGATAACTCAAAAACTACTAGTCCGATATTATTAAAATAAATTCAGAAAAATTAAGATTTGCATAGCCTTTAATTCGTCTATATATCGCGTTTCAATCGGATCAATAGTATCGGAGTTATAATAAAAAACTTAAGAAAAAAATATATTTTTTACGTAAAAATGGCAAAAATTTTCGTTTTAAAAAAATCATAAAAAATCGAAAACGGCAAAAAACTTCCAGATTCATTTTTTTATCGCATAGCGACATATAATAGCAACAAAATGAGATATCGACCATAAAAATCGATTGATTTTTTTCGAATTTATTCACATTTTAGTGAATTCGCTCATTTTCACAAAATTTTAGTTTTTTGCTTGATATACGCATTATAGCGGGTTTTCAAATGTGTGAAAAACATAAATTTTCCAATTTCAAGGGGTGCATGTCGGATTAATGTTAGATTTGATGAGAAACTTCCACCCACAAAATTTTAGTCGAATTCGACAACGTTAACACGTAGCGCATAGGCCCCAAATCTGAAAAAAAGCGTTTAAATCGAAAATAATTGACAAATGAATTTATTTTAATAATATCGGACTAGTAGTTTTTGAGTTATTATTAATTATTTGAAGAAACGTCTCAAAAAAATTGCAATTTTAAAAAAAAAATTTTTAAAAAAAAATCTATCCATAGAATTTAAAAATTTTACCATTTTTGTACTAAGGTAGCCATGATACATCAAATGTATATAGTAGTTACTCGAGCATATTTTTGCTGTTGCCCTGTGTAATAGGTAGACTCTTGAAGTTTTTACAGGATGAGTATTACTATGGCCACTATAACAAATAGTAAAAATTAAAGGGTGCGTCGAAAGTGACGTGATTTGCATGCATATGACTAATTTTTTAACGATAATAGATAGACTTTTGAAATTTTCACAAATGGTGTATTACGATGACCCCTATAAAAACAATAAAAATTTAAAGGGTTTTTCGACAGTGACGTGTTTTGCATGTATAACGACATATTTTTTGAACCGTAATAAGTAGACTCTTCCAGTTTGTATAGAAGATGTGTTGCCATGGCCGTAATGATAATTACTAAAAATTAAAGTGTGTTCTGACATTGACATGTTTTTCACGTATAGTAACTTATTTTTTTAATAGTAATAGGTAGTCTCTTGATATATTCATAGAAAGAGAATTGCCATGACCGCCATAGCAAATAACAAAATTAAAGGGTGTTCCGACAGTGAAATGATTTGTACGTAAATAGCCTTATTTTTTGAACCGTAATACGTAGACTCTTTAAATGTTTACAGTAGATGTTGTACTTCGGCCGTTGTAACAATTACTAATATCTAAAGGGTGTACCATCTGTGACATGTTTTTCACATATATTACCTTATTTTATGAACCGCAATAGGTAGGCGCATGTATATTTTTATAGATAGTGTATTACCATGGCCACTATAACAAAAATTGCTAAAAATTAAGGGGTGTTCAAACAGTGATGCAATTATGACTTTAATTTTATTGTTAAGGGGTGACTCATAAGATATAAAAACTTAACAATTTTTAAAGTTATACTAAACATAGTACGGAACCCTATGTGTGTGAGTCTAACTGGCACTTGACTAATTTATTTAACGCTGTTTTTATTTATTTTTTCGCTTGTAATAATTCTCTTTTGCTTGTTTGTGCATACAGATCTCGGAGGATAAATAACCCCCTGCGATAGGCGATTTTGTTTGTTTTTAGGTTGGTAGAGTTTTTCTGCTTTGATTTGTATTAAAGGCCTTTATAGAAAGCAATAGATCTGCAGGGTACCCACTGAGAATAAGGAGAAGTCCAATATCCTTTAGTCTGACCATTCTAACGCAATATCGAATGCAAAAAGGTCCTAAGTTTTACAAAAATATTTTACAAAAAATTGCAATATTTTATTTTACAAAAAATTTCAATAACGTTTTTACAAAAAAAAAAAAATTCAATAATGTTTTTACAAAAAATTTAAAAAAAAATGTTTGTAAAAATTTTATTGAAAATTTATACAAAAAATTTTCGATAAAATTTTTACAAAAAAATTTTCGTAAAATTTTTACAAAAAATTTTCGATAAAATTAAAAAAAAAAATTTGGTAAATTTTTATATAAAATTTTTACAAAAAAATTTTCGTAAAATTTTACAAAATATTTTCGATAAAACTTTTAGAAAAACAAAATTTGATTAAATTTTTAATAAAATTTTTACAAAAAAATTTTGGTAAATTTTTACTAAAAAAATTTGGTATATTTTTACAAAAAAAATTTTATAAAATTTTTACATAAAATTTTCGATAAAATATTTACAAAAAATTTTCCATAAAATTAAAAAAAAGAATTTGGTAAATTTTTATATAAAATTTTTACAAAAAAATTTTCGATTAAATTTTTACAATTAATTTTCGATAGAATTTTTAGAAAGATTTTTCAAAAAAAAAATTTAAAAAAAATTGAAGCAAAAATTTGGCATAAATTTTTAGAAAAAATTATCGATAAAATTTAATACAAAATTTTCGATAAAATTTAATAAAAAAGTTTCGATAACATTTTATGAAAAGTTTTCATAAAATTAAAAACCTAATGTATATTATTGTGAAATTGGGGAAATTGGGAAACATAACAGGTTAAGGGAATATTTAACATAACTATGGTAAAGGGTATATAAGATTCGGCATGGCCCAATATAGCACTCTTACTTTCTTTCTATCCAAACGATAGAATATGAAAACAATTGTCGACATAGTCTTTTTTGCAAATAAACAAAATACCTTATGGTTTTTATATTGTCAACTCATTCTTGTCATACTGTAGTCGATTTTAATACTTACCTGCCCACTTCTATTTTTTATTTAGCTACAGTCTTGCCCAACCGAATGGAACCTTTTTACCCGACAACAAATTTATCGTGGTAATGGGGAACCTGGATCGTTTCGAGTACAATAAAAATACGCTTGTATTTGACATAAAGAAAATAGTTAAAGGCGTTGATATATTTAATTTAACAACTTTTGATAATGACATTGCCATCATATTGCTAAGCGGCACAGTACCTGCTAATCATCCTACAGCGAGGCCAATAATTCTTAATGGTGGCCTTTTAAAGAGTAATATCATATGTCAGGCAACTGGTTGGGGTTATAACGAAGATGTAAGTGCTGGTTTATTTAGTTCTGCTTAATTTGTTTAAACGTTTTTCTTCAAAGGACTATTCTCCAGATATACTAAGAACCGTGGACCTACCATTAATTAATATTGATGATTGCCATAAAACAACAAAATATGGGGACGTTATACATAGGGGCATGATATGTGCTGGTTATTTAGAAGGTGAAAGGGATGCCTGTAAGGGAGATTCAGGTGGACCTTTGGTATGTCAAGGACTTCAAGCGGGTATTGTCTCATGGGGTAACGGCTGTGCTAACCCGTTTTACCCTGGTGTTTATACAGATGTGGCTTTTTTTAAGTATTGGATTTTAAAAGAAGTAGCCAAACTTAATGGAACATTACCAAAATTTGCTGGTGCTATTAGTGGAGTTAAACGCTTAAATTGTCCAATATTTTTAGTTACTTTGATGTTAATGTTTAGCTTTCTTTTTATTAAAATAAAATAAGTAGTTTATTGAAATTAAAAAAAAATAAATATTTGTTTTGTTTGTCTGAAAGCTATAGCTGTCTACACGAGTGGACCGATCTCCCCGATATTTTTACAATTCTACTAGCTATCTGGTGAGTAAAAGAGGGTATACGTTTTGTTATATTTAAAGTGGGCGTGACACTTCTCATACAAGATAATTGTTTATCATCTTGTTACTTGGTAAATATAATAGGTAGAATCTTGATATTGATCCTATAAATAATCGCCCAAAAGCAAACATGCAAAATAGTCCCAGAAACATTCATACAGAATTGGGTAATATTTCAGATGAAAAGTTACCCAAAAATTTGTGGGTGCTTTTTCGTCGTTTTTGGAGAATTTTTGAGGGATTTTAAATTACGAAGAAATTTTTCTCTAATAATAAGTAGCTACGAAGTTTAACACCTTAAACTGCAGAAGTGTTAACATTAGAAATTAATCAGAATTAAAACTGTATTTTCTTTTCCGAATAGTGTACCCCCTTTAGTTCGTGGCTCCCCTCTCGCCTAGTCTCTTATTACATTATGCAACTTTTGGCGCTGCAATAATTTATTAGTAGGTGAGTGGGGAGAGAGGAATTAAAAGGGATTCACACCAGTGTTGGGATCTGACAATGTTTAAATTGTACCGTCCCAGTGATAAAATTGTACCAAATCAGCATCAATTGTACCAACATTTGACAATAAGGAAAAAATAAGCAAAACATATGTACATACAGTAGCTCGACATTAAAAGATGCTAATTAAAAATACTAGGGTATTTTAGTGATGATAATTGACCTTGGTTCCTTGAATTTCTTTTCTGTGAATATTAGTCATCGAAAATCAAATCGTATATAATATTTTTCAAATTAAGATAAAGGAAATCCGGCAATCCCTAAAATAAATACTAAAAATCCCAATTTTTTTAGGCTTTGGCCCATCAAGTCCACATATGGACTAGGGTTCATAAAATAGTTTCAGCAATAATTGGGAATATATATAGCTTTTTTACAGCAGTCTTCTTTTTCCGATCTTTTTGGTATTTTAGAACATATAGGCTAATGTAAAAATTTCGATGTAAAATATATCAAATTGAAGGACCTCCATATTCTACTAGAATCATCACTTTTACACGAAATTTTAACATTTTTATATATTCCTTATATATATTCCTTAATAATAAAAGAATTTATTAAAAAAAATATTAATTGCCTTTTTTAAGCTAAAATACACAAAATGCAATAATTTTGAAGTTTTTCAATTGAAAATCACCTAGTTATTATTATTATTATTATTATTAATATAGGGGGAATAACGAACCAGACCACTACTAAATGGGTCCCTTTTCGACCCCCCTCCGTCCTCAATAACTATAGACAAACGACGTAACTTGCGGCAATCTTACTATCATTGAGTCTCGTGCTACAACCAGCCTTTAATCTAGACTAATGATTTCAGAGTGTCGACTGGGAATTATCGGCATTCTTTCTCATCACGGTGTCTTTTGTGATTGCTAGCATTTGTCTAAGGCTTAGTTCCCCCATGGCATCCATATTTAACAAGCTTCTGCCCGTGGTTCTAAGTCTTACGCTAGCCAGTGCTGGACATTCACACACAATGTGCTCTACCGTCTCAGCGTCTTCCAGGCATAGTTGATCTGCTGCTTCATTCCCAGCAGTGCCAATGTGTCCTTTAACCCACATCAATGTTACCTCGTTAACCGAGGAACATCTGTTAAGCTTTAAAACACAATTCAGCACTAGTTTGGAGTACACGTTCACCTGCTTTATGCGTTTTATAACCGATTGGTTGTCAAGTGCAATGAGAACCTTTCTTCCCTGCACTTGACATTCGAGCAGGTGATCCAACGCATGTAGCAGCCCAAGCAATTCTGCCTGGTAAACGGAGACGTACTCCCCCAAACGGAGACTACAGGACAAGTTTGGCTCAACTGAGTGTACACCAGCTCCTGTTCTACCGTCCATAAAAGAACCATCAGTGAAAATGCTGATGTCATTCTCCATACACTCATTGTGTATAACGCCGTTCGCAATTAGTGTCCGATGCAGTCTTTAGACTACCTTTCTTCTACTGATGCCTTCCATCGGCATTTGAGCTTCTCTAACCTCCTTACTAATGAGGTCCAGGATTCTATTATGACCGATGTTCGGTCCAAAGCATTCCAAATGTCATCACTCTTCATACGCAAAGCAGACATCGCAGCCGTTGATCTAATAAATAAGTCCAGCGGCAGCAATCCCAGCATTGCCTCAATTGCCTGTGTTGGAGTTGTGCGCATTGCGCCACATATGCTCATACAAGCAATCTAGTTATTAACTCAACGAAAAAAAAAAAAAACTGAAAAAACTGTACTAGTACTAAATAGAACTTTAAGGCGATGTAACATTTTATAGAATCGAACAAAAATTGAAAAAATACCAAGCCCTAAAAAAATTTGAGGGTGTTAGGTTCTCAATTTTGAGGCCACATAGCGCCACCACTGACTGGTAAGTGAAAGATACATAGCTTTTAAACTTAAGCTCAGACACTCCTCTGCTACGTCCATGTCAAATTTTGGATGAATCGAAATAACCCTTTACAGATGGCTTTTTACAATAAATCTGGCTACACTACAATTGCAATCAAGTGCTTGAAACTTCACTAAATTCACCGGATCTTCATCCGATTAAGTATGCCTTGAGCTATTTGGAAAAACCAAAAGACCTTATAACTAATCACCAGAAAGAATGGAAAAAAAATATCAGCCGAATAATGCCGGAAATTGATTAAGACGATGCAAAAACGTAACTAAATCCAGGGGGGTTATTACGTATTTCGATTCGAATAGGAAATCATTCGAATTTGTATGACTTTAACATTGTGTTTCGAAAAAGATTTCTTTAAAATCGAAATACGTAATAATAATGTTGCAATTTAGACAGGGTTGGAGAACTCAGAAGTTAGAAATGTAAAAAAAATTGGTTAAATAAAAAAATATATTGAATAAATTTTGTATGAAATTGTACCAAAAAAACATTAAGTGTACCAGTGTACCATTGATGTGTCGATTGTACGAAATTTAGTAAAATTGTACCAAAAATCCCAACACTGATACACACCAGGGTTGTCAGATTTTTTTTCAACTATTTCGCCAAAATCGATGTGAAAAATCGTCAAATTAGTTTTTTGTTAAAATTTGCCCATGATATATAAAATATTCTTTAATTTTTTAAAATATTTTCAATAAATCATTTTTTGTGATTTAATCGAAATAGCTAAAATTCGCCCAAAATAGAAAAAAGTCACCAAAAATATAAAAATATTTCTTTTTATTTAAAATGATTAGTGAGCACAAGAAAGGTAAAATGGTTACTTAAAGTAATGAAAAGTAGTGGTTATTATAATAAATGGATACCTGAACATACCCATCCTCTAGGTATTTGTTACCGTGTTCTTATTTAGAATATATTTTATTTCCATTATTCTTTTTAGGACAATTTTTCACTTTTTTAAGGTGATTTTTCATTTTTGTTTTCGGGTGATTTTTCGTAGCTTAATTTTGCACTCAGTGGGCGTGGAATCTCCCATACAAATTAAACAATTTTTATAGTGAGTAAACATACTAAACCGATTTTTGAAATTTTGTACTCTAACGTGTGTTAAAGTTAAGGCCGGGGCACATGGAATCTGTTATACGTACGTCGTCTTTTTCAACGTACAAGAAAGTAGAAATACAGGTATTCTAATGAGTGTTGTCACAATTAGTATAGTTTCCGTCAACGTAAATTACGAAAGTTGGGCAACTTTTGACGTACGTTGAGATCAGTTGAGAGCTATCTCTTGTTTCTCTCTCTCAAAATTTAACTTTTATGTTGAGTGGCGATACTTTAACTTACAAATGTCTATTTAATTTTTTGATGTAGGGGGCATCTTATCACACAGGGGATCGTTAGTTTATTAAAAATATTAAAATGTCTTCTGGGAAAAGTTTTACATGGCAGATAGTTGAGGAAATAGTACGAAACATCTCTGATATTCAGAAGTATTTAATTCAAATAATTCAGCGGTATGATTGGAGACTGATATCACAGCGATTTTAACTGGGTCCCCTTGGGTGCGAAAACCTAAAATTCTACCTAGTTACAGTTCAATGAGGTAATCAAAACTAAAATGTAATTTTGTATAAACTGGCTGACGACATCATATGGAAAAAAAGGTTGCCAAATAAAGGGATGGATTCTCGGACAGATTATTACAGTTTCTTTTATTTACATTTTCACTTGTACAAAAAGTTTAATTAATCAAATTAATTTATCAAATTAAACTTTATATAAATATCTGTAACTAACACATTCTACAAGCTCTAAGTTTTAAAGGAAATTTCAAAGTATATTTATCTTACTAGGTAGTGTCGTCCGCCCAGCTGATTTAGTAGTTCGACATGTCAAAAGTTGTATGTGTTCAGAAATTTTATAGTGTAGAAGTGAGAAAGCAATAAAACACATACACGCCTTCTCAATTTTCTTATATGTTTTTTTGACATTTCGAACTACAAAGCAACAACAAAATGCCATGTTGTTCTTGTATTGTTGTATTTGTTGTAGGGATGCCACTACCTAGTAAAATAAATATACCTTGGGAAATTTATTTCATATTTTATAATTTTATTTCAACCCTCGTATATCTGTTCAAAATAATCTGTTTGTTTTTTTTTATCAATTTCCAAGAATAAATAAAATCTAAAGGTATCCAAGAAGGAAACATTTTTAAGGGCATGGGTTTTTAAAAACTTTTTATCAATAAACCAAGTCAAAGCATTATCAAATCATAAGAAGGGGGTAATTCCTACAATTAAATTGGTTATTCAATGCAACAAATATTTGTGTAAATCCGGCAAAAATAATTCAAGGCAAGGATTTCATAGATTAACAAATTATTCACATGTACGCGAGTATGCCTCAGATATGATTACGAATATTACTCCACAGTGGTGAAGATTCAAAATATTTTTCGGAAAATATTCTGTCCCTTTTAAATGATTGGTCATACGGGCATAGCAGAGAAGTAAGGTAGTTGTAGTGGGGAAAACCCCAGACCTCATTGAAGCCTCTTTAGAATGGTTGGTAGTTCGCTAGTCTAAAAAAGATTCTGCATGTTTCCAGCAGCTTTGCAGGCAGGTAGTGTTGTTGTCTTTATTAAAAAATTAAATAATTATTGTTGCTTTGCTAAAGTAACATTTCCTTCTAGGCGGAAATGGAACAGAAATAAGCTAATAAACGATTAAAACACCTGGAATATTTTTAAATTAATTTTGTTTACAACCCCTTTTTGGTCTTGTGATGTTTTTTTTTTTTTTTGAAAGATTTTGATGTTTTATTGACAATTTTGGTATTTGTTAATTTGTATTATTTGAAGCATATTATTAGAAGCATACTTTTAGGATTAAAACCACTTTTTTGGAACAAACTTTTAATTAAAATTCCTTCTTAGTTTGAAATTACCTTCTGGAAAAACCTTTATTAGTTGTCTCCGTAATATGGGTGTATCAAAAACGGTCTCCTTTAGGCTCGGATCATTTATTAGCCAGTGTAGGTAACTGCCTACAGGTCTACACTGTTTTTGGTTTGAAAACGTTTCTTCGAATAAAAATTAAACTTTATTTTTATAACAAACCCTCAATGATACTGCTGACTTTTTTTAATTAAATCATTATATTTCAGTACTTTTCGAAACACATTTTAAATTATTGGTATATTTTTATCATTTAGAAACGTTTATTTTTCTCTTTGCATAAATAAATTGTGGGCGTTGACTGAGACGGATTGAGAGAAGTAAAAAATTTTAATTTTTTTCCTATACTAGACATGCTGTAGTTGTGGTAGTGGTCCTAGGATGTTTTAACCGATCCTGGTCTCTTTACTTACTTCTTGGGTGATAACCGTTTTAAAAATTTACGAGTACGAGATTAGGACATTTTGAGAACCTATTATGCGGCTATAAGGTCTGGGGAGTATATCATTATAACTTAAAATAATTAACAATCAGTTTAAAAATAGATGGTTTATATCCAAAATATTTTGATCCTATCCCACTGTGCAATGTTAAGTAGTACTTGACCATATCATATCGTTATCGATTACTAGCTAGATAGACGAAATTTAAAGAAATTAAATTTTACTTATGAAATATTTTGATTGTTATAGAGCTGACGATTATATAGTTACTCTCAAGTTACTTTTATTAGTCTTTCAACCTCTAACCACGAATCATCAGTAGACACAAACCAGTTAGGAAACATGTCAATACCAAATTTTAAATTAATTTTATGTTGTAGTATTATTGTTCTATTACAAATTATTGGCATCTGTGAGTGATTTATAATTTTTTAAGTTGCTTTTAATAGAAAATAATACAATATTTTTATTACAGGGGCTGATACTTCAGGAAGTGGCTATCTCAAAGATTCTAAAATCTTCAATGGCACTAATGCCACTTCAAGTGCTACTAAACATCAGGTTTCAATAAGAAACCTCAATGGCCATCAATGCGGCGGTTCATTGATTTCCGAAAATGTGGTATTAACTGCAGCTCATTGTGTTTCGTAAGTTCACAGAGAGAAGAAAATTAATTTATAACTTTTTTTTAACAATGTAAAACGACGTCTTTTTAAGGGTAAAGGATCATATTAAAAAATTGATTTACAAGTGTTTAATTAACACAAAGACATTACGAGCTAAACTTCCACAACGATTGATATTTATAATCAGTCCCTTGAGAACAACTTAATAAAAAAGTAATCTTTTGTCATGAAACAAGATTAAGGGATGCTCATGATTTCCCATTAGGTGAATAGGTGAAGCAGTTCACCCATTGTAAGGATTGCCAAGTCTGTAGTAAAAAAATTGCTTTAAATAATCACATGCAAATAAATGTATTTAATATGTAAATATTAACAACCCTGCAAATAAAAGCTCAATTATTAGCCAATAAGACGACAGTTTTGGAGACGTCATTAGCCCAACATGGGCAGTACATTAATAACTAACAAATCCAATGGAAACAGATTTTTTTTATGGATACATTACATAAAGAATATAAGTTTAAAGTATATTTAATCGAAAAATTATATATTTTCAATTTGGAGTGTTAAGTAAACTACACCTTCCCGATTATTATACATCTCTTCATCTCTATATACTAAAGGCACAAACTGAATTTCATTTTGATATATCATACGGTATGACCTGTAGAGCGTTTACAAAATTTTGGGGTAGGGAAACTACCCCTTACCCGCTCCCGACTATGCCCAAAATTTACAAAACTCTTCAAAGGCACATACTAAATTTCCTTTTGATATGTACAAACAAAAATAGTGGCATACACACCCACCCACAGACATCATCGCGAAAATAGCCAAAATGGATTCAGGATACCTCAAAACGTATAAGTCCGTCGAAATCCCGACCTCGATTTTTTTTTAGGATTACTATACTTTACCTTATACTACGTATGGTAAAGTAAAAAATATGCCTTGCCTCTTTATTTAGGGTTCCATACTCAAAGGGTAAAAACGTAACCCTATTGCTTTCGCTACAATGTCTGTCCGACTGTGCGTCCGTCCGCCCGTCCGTCTGTTCACAGAAGGTGTATAACTGTTGCCGCTATAGCTACAAATACTTAAACGTAGAGGTTGTTCTGAAAGATACGTGTTGTTTGCGTTTTTGTCCTTATTTCTTGAGCAAAAGGAGGCAACACTTAAAATTTGCAGACAGTAATTAAAACTATGTTCGCTATATAAGCTTAAAATTAAAGGGTGTTCCAATAGCTACTTTATTTGCATGTATATGGCCTAAGTTTTGAACCTTAAAAGGTAGATTCTTGAAACTTTTACAGCAGGTATTACTATGCTACACTATAACAAATATTAAAAATTAAAGGGTGTTCCGATAGCGTCGTGATTTACATGAATATGGCCTAATTTTTCAATCATAATAGATAGACTCTTGAAATTTCCACAAATGGTGTACGAGTATTACTATGGCCTCTATAACAAATAGTAAAAACTAAAGGGTTTCCCGACAATGCACTATAGGAAATTTTACCCCTTTTTTGGCCAAGATTAATTACACCCAAACGGCAGAACCAATTTGAATGATTTTTTTTAAATGACTTTTGGAAGACTATTAAGAGGGAGGGAGGGATCCTTAAAGTTTTACATACACTCACAAAACAAAAGTTTTACATACACAAGAAAACCATTAGTAAAGTTAACTAAAAAACTAACTAAGAATTAGTTCCAAAGGGGTTTCCATGGTTATAGGTTTCCGTAACCAAGATTTTTTACATCTTTGATAGATTCTCTGGTGTTCTAAAATGTTTTTTTTTTACAGATTTTGTTTTCGAGTGTACTCTAACTTTTAAAGATAGCAGTAGAAATTTAGCTTACCAATTTAAAGAAGTAACGCACAAAGTAATGTTATAAAAGGATTTTATTCAAAAATTTGATTTAAAAAACGTGTGTTCAAAATGCCACTTCTCTCAATTTCTTTATCTTCGTTTTCGGAATTTTCCATAAAATATTTCCGGACGCTTCTATTAAACGCAAAAGTATAATTGTTAAGGCCAAAAGAGGGGAGTCACAATTTTGAGACGAACCCGCCTTTTCAGACTGTTGCTTATAGTTTGTATAGCCAGTACTGCTGTCAATTCCATAACTGACAATGAGTTCGGCTTATAAAATGACGGTTTTTTTTTTGTTTCCATGAAGGTAGATATAACTTCCTCCTGCACTTTTAGTATTCTCTCGGATGTATGCTTCAGTCTCAATAACCATTACGCCATCTGGTCTGCATTTATATTTACTACATGTAAGTTCTTTGTATACTTAGAGGATATACATATATTGGAATTACTCATTTTGTTCCCATTTCTTATAGTGCGATATTGCTCTTTTGAAAAGTTGCTTTCTAAAAGAAAGGCTAGTCCTTCATTAGCAGATATCTTAGTGGGGCCGCTCTTGAAATTAGTTTTCGTACTTTCGTCCGGCTTTGATTTAGTGGAGGCAGACTGCGTTTCAGGGTTTCTTGTCGAAGTATTACCTTTAAGCCAAACAGCAAGCTGTTTTTCAAAAACTTTGAAACTCCTACAACTTATATGCCATTTCATATTCATATTTTAACAAAATTTTCTTGACCGCTTCTTTATATATTGTTTAAAGTTATCGGAACAATCACTCTCACCAATGTATGAAAAGAAATGGGCACAAATAGCGGCTCTTTTGTCATATTCGTTGTGTTGCTCTTGCCATGTATTGAATAACTCTGAATTTGACACGCAGTAGTCACCTGGAAAAATGCGTTTTTTTTAATTTTGCAGATTTCCGCAGTTAAAATTTATTAAATCCGGCAGGTAATTGATTGTCGTAGAGAAATATTATGGTTTTATGGCTAGCATGTGCTAGCATTTTTTTGGAAGTCTAAATAAAATTCCAATACACAATTTCATAAGTTCATCTTAAGGTCACTTTAATTTTTCCAATTTAATCGATCTAATAAAGGGTGTTTTTAATAGAGGTATAGAAATTTAAGTTGCAATAAAACAACGATGGATTATTCGATTGACATGAATTTTATTTATCCGAAAGATAATCTTGTGGCATTACATTTGAAATATGATTTCTGGCATATGACCGCCACGGCTGGCGCAGATGTAGCCCAACCTGGACGTCCAATTTTCGATGACTTTTTCCAACATTTGTGGCCGTATATCGGCAATAACACGGCGAATGTTGTCTTGCAAATGGTCAAGCGTTTGTGGCTTATCCGTATTGACCAATGACTTTACACAGCCCCACAGAAAGTAGTCTAGCGGTGTTAAATCACAAGATCTTGGAGGCCGAATTCACAGGTCTAAAACGTGAAATTAGGCGGTCACCAAACGTGTCTTTCAATAAATCTATTGTGGCACGAGCTGTGTGACATGTTGCGCCGTCTTGTTGAAACCACATCTCCTGGACATCATGGTTATTCAATTCAAGAATGAAAAAGTTAATAATCATGGCTCTATACCGATCACCATTGACTGTAACGTTCTGGCCACCATCGTTTTTGAAAAAGTACGGACAAATGATTCCACCAGCCCATACAGCGCACCAAGCAGTCAGTTTTTCTGGATGTAACGGTGTTTCGACATACACTTGAGGATTACCTTCACTCCAAATGCGGCAGTTTTGTTTGTTGACGTAGCCATTCAACCAGAAGTGCGCTTCATTGCTAAACAAAATTCGCTTATGAAAATCGGGAACAACGGTAATCTCGTTTTGGGCACTATTTGCAAGCGTTGTTCAGGCGTGAGTCTATTCATGATGAATTGCCAAACCAAAACTGAGAATAAATCACTTAACAGCTGTTAAATCGGTCGCCATCTTGAAAAGTAATGCCAACTTAAAGTTCTATACCTCTATAAAAAACACCCTTTAGATGAGTTTACCAACATTTCACTATATATCAGTAAAGTACTCACCTTCGACATTATTTTCCATTATTTTGTTATAAATATTATTATGAAAACTTTTATTACAAACTATCACAAAATTCACTGCACTCAAGCGTTTTTTGATAACTAATTTACAAATCGCAAGTAAAACATGTGATAGAGTAACAGTCAGTCAATTTTTTCGTAAAATTTAAACAGAGATTTTTACTTTGTTATCGCTTTTTTATATAAAAGCAAAAAAAAAAAAAAAATTTGATTTTAACTTTTGGCCAAAAAAATGGGTAAAAGTTCCTATAGTGCAGTGTCGTGATTTGATCGTATATGGCCTTAGTTTTTGAAACTACCCGAATGGGTAGACTCTTGAAACTTGTACAGATGTGTTGCCACGGGCGCTATGACAATTACTAAAAATTAAAGGGTTACCCGGCAGTGACATGTTTTTTACGTATATTGCCTTGTTTTTTGCACCGTAATAGGTAGGCTCCTGATATTTTCATAGACAGTGTAGTAACATGCCCGCTGTAATAGCAATTATCAAAATTGAAAGGGTTTTGCGAAACTATTTAAGTAAGTATGTATGTTGTAGCCTAATTTATCAACGGAAACGGGGAGACACTTGAAATATACGCAGATTATGTGTAAGATTGTCCCCTATAAGAAGAACAAATATTGAAACCAAAAATTAAAGGTGTTCGTGTTCGATAATAACACGATTTTGTAATAACAAGTAACGAAAATAAATTTATTTAAAATAAAAGGGTGTTCCCTAAATATTGCAAAATTGAGGAATTTGATATTCTCTTCCAAACGTTATAAGCAAACACTTGATATTTACACAGGGTTTTTAGTACTATGCTCTAGTATATTAAAAATTAAAGGGTGCCGCATATGAAGTGAACAATTTAACAACTTGTATTTTTAAAGTTGTACTAAACATAGTACGGAACCCTACGTGTGTAAGACTGATTCGTTCTGACTGATTTATTACGTTTAATCGAACAAAAATTATGAATCATTTAAAAGATTTTAGGCTTTTTGTCAAATCAATAATTTTATAACAGGTCAATATAACTTTTTCATAACATATGAAAATAAAAGTGTAAATATAATCAATTTTAGAGTTTAATTGAAATTACCCACACAGTCTTGTATTCAAATATAATACAACTGATGCAATACAAGGGAGATGTGAATTCAACAATTTTTTTTTCATATTAAGGCTAAGTACTATTGGATTTCGCAAATGTTCAAGTGCGAAATTTTCGAAATTAAGTATATCTTAGAAATCGTTAAGTAATCTGAAATAAGAAACAAAATATCAATTCAGACTGATTATTTTCATCTGCTTACAGTTACGAAGGCATCTTTTTACCCGAGCATGAATTTACTCTGGTAATGGGAAATCTGGATCGTTTAAAGCCCAACAACAATACGCTTACATTTGGCATTACTAAAATAATTAAACCTACTGAAAAATTCAATACAACAACACTCGCTGATGATATCGTTCTCTTAATTTTAAATGGCACAGTGCCTGCTAAACATCCGACTATAGGAACAATAATCCTAAACGAAGGTCCCATAGCAAATAACACTATTTGTCAAGCAACAGGTTGGGGTCTTACCGAAGAAGTAAGTGTTAATTTGAAGAGTTCCACAAACCTAATTAATATTAATATTTATATATTGATGTTGCAAGAACAAACTTTCAGATAATTTAAGAACCATAGATGTATCTTACATTGAGGTAAATCATTGTCGGAAAATAAGTGGTTACGGGGCTTTCATACGTGATGGGATGATATGTGCTGGCGATTTGAAGGGTGAACGAGGTGTCTGCTCTGCTGATTCTGGAGGCCCTTTGGTATGTAAGGGAATTCAAGCTGGCATTGTCTCATTTGGTGGCCCATGTGCCATGCCAATGCGACCTGATGTATATGCTGATGTGGCTTATTATAAGGAATGGATTTTAAAGGAACTAGTTCTCCACAATGCCACTTTACCACTGTTTGCTTCCATTCGAAATGGAGTTACAAGTTTGAGCTGCTCAATGTTCGTAATAAGTTTAATGTTAATGTTTATATTTATTAACAAATTAAATTAGGAAATTATTATATGATTAAAAAAATAAAAATTTTTCAAAAATTTATTTGCAGCTCTACGAAATTTCAGTTTTGATTTTTTTGCCTTTATTTCTACAGAAGTAAAATTCATCATGTGGTCGTTTGTAGAAATAAAAATCATGTAGTCGTGTTTTTAAATTTTATTGTTTATTGTACACAATAACATTATATCAACACAGAAATGAACAAAAAATATTTTAAATGTATAAAAAACATGAAATGTCATAAATTCCGTTACCAAACAATTGCCTGAACATTAATTTTTGTTTCAGCTAAAGAAAAAAAGTCTACACTTTTTGTTAGAACATCCCTGTAATAGTCGAAAATTCCGTTTAGTTTTCTTTTTAGCTGCGTACTGCCAAACGGAAAGTTGACTGAAAATTTTCAAATCTGAAATTTAGGCTGTTATTTTTACACATACTTCTTATGGGAATCTGAAATTCAGGCGAGCTGCGTACTGGCCTTTAGGAACAAAAACAAAAGACAGTTTAATATTTATAATTTAAATAAATAATATTGTTAAACAATTCTTAGGCTGTATATTTTCTAGGGCCGAAAAGGGCACTAAAGAGAAGTTTTAAATACAGTATTATTAATACGGCAGTGTGATAAGTTCATGCCCTTTTATATTTCCATCACAGAAACTTTCAATTAAAAAATGCTACCGTTATCTCTTATCTGTTACTGTCCTATTGTCAGATAGTCATTGTAACGAGACAGTCCCGTTAATTTGAACGAAAATTTACGAAAATGTGCTGATTAATCATTACTTGAGGCCCTATGCTCCTTATAGGATAAATGGGAACATACATATATCGCATAGTTAAATTTTAAGTGCCGATGATGAATGTGAACCAGACCTAAACGTCAAGTTTTTTCTGTATTTAATTTGACATTTCTAAATTTGAGACTAACTCAAATTCAACCTTGGAAAGATACACAATCGAGCAATGCTCGATTCATACATAATTGAAACCATGCCAATATTATCAAAATAAAAAGAAATGACAATAATTTCCTAAATAATGTGTGTGATAATCAACATCGGCCCTTAAACAACCCTTTATATCACACACATTATTTAGGAAATTATTGTCATTTCTTTTTATTTTGATAATATTGGTATGGTTCAATTATGTATCGAACAAAATGTCGGCAAATGGCACCGCGACCTCGGCGAAACATCTCCATCCGATGCTCCAAATTTTCGATGTCGCTGAGGCATAATTGAGGTTCTATGCCGTTAATGTGCCGAATTATCTTATCCTTTAGCTATTGAATTGTTGCTGGCTTAACGACGTACACCTTTTCTTTCAAATAACCCCAAAGAAAGAAGTCCAATAACGGTTTCAAATTACATGATCTTGGCGGTCAATTGATATCGCCACCACGTGAGATAACACGGCCATTAAATTTGTAGCGCAAAAGAACCATTGTTTCGTTAGCTGTGTGGCAAGTGGCACAGTGCTGTTGAAACCACATATCGTCCACATCAGAGACTAACAAAAAGTACTTATTAAATAAATGTAGTTAAGTATTTAGACATATTTTTGGGTATTAGTTATACATATACTTATAACACAGAAAATACCTACACATTCGCATTTGCAGTGAAATAAGTATGGATGCACTCAATACTTATAACAAACTTTATTTATACACAACGAACTTAAAAATGTATACGTAATGTATGTATGAGTACAACTGGTTGTAGGTAGATAATGTGATGGGTATCTGTCATTACCATACTTACAAGTATAGAAAAATACTCTTAATACTCGAAGTATACTTGTAAGTAAAACAACTACTTTTAGGAATTGTGTGTATAAAACGGTGTATGATGTTTGGCAATATTTTGCTTATAACCGAACATTGGTTAAGTATGGAAAATCGAAATAATTTGAATGAAGGAATGAACGTATTTTTAAATTGTGAAATAATTAATACATATAGTTACATATATTTATAAAATACTCTAAGTATACTTAGAGTATTTACATACTTGTACTTATTCCCACTCTATACATACAAGTATGGTTATAGCCAATACTTTATCCAACTGTTACTTATACTTGGTTGTATTGCGAAAAATAATGAATAAGTATGCGAACACTTATTCTCTGCCAATACTTGTGGTTATTTAAGTTGAAATTGATATGAGTATGTGTGTATGGTATGTTGTTTGAGCTGTAGCTATACACATTTATACATGTTTTCCAGCAAATACTTAATAAGTACTAAAAATAATACTTTTGGCATTCTCTGGTCCACATCCATATGTTCCAATTCGGGCCATAAAAAGTTCGTTATCATCTCACAGACACAGAGGGTTGCAATTTGCAAGAGAATTTTTAGGTGGATGACGAGTATTGTTAATTTTTTTTTTTTTAGATTTATTGCCTTGGCTGGAATATGATCATAAACTTGCATTTAAATTACGAATGTGTTTAAGTACATTTTTAAAATGATTGGTTTTAAATTTCAAAACGAATCAAAACTGTTTTCTGTATTTTCCTTTTTATTTATTATGTTTACATTTATTTTCAGTTGCTAGACTGTCAAAATAGCAATATCGATAACTTTATGGCAACTGAAGAAAGTTGCCTGACATAATACTATTTTTTTTCTAGTTGCGTTGCCTTTTGACAACACAACTAAGGTTCGATTACCATCCATAATCGACCTATTCATTTTTATGTTAAAGTGTAAACAAATGTATACATCTATACAAA